>MVAJ01000028.1:0-222397 GCA_014825545.1 Cystofilobasidium capitatum
CATTGAGCAAACGGCGACGGTGAAGTCTGCGCGCAAAGGAATGGATCGAGGCGTCAGGACTCGCCGGCTCTTGAGGAGGAAGAGCGCAAGGAGGACACTCACAGAGAGAGAACGGCTGAGACCACTTGTTGGTCGTCTCCCGTCGAAGGTGGTACCGGTCGTCCTCGTCCAGTTCTTGGTGTTCCTCAAACTGCTCGGGATGCTGAGCAAGGATCGCCGCCTTCTCAAAGAGGTCTCGCTCCTCCTCCATGCCGTGCTGGGATGTGAACAGTGCGACCTTCTTGCTGAGGCTCTCTCGCGAGAGACCGTGCAGAGGGTTCTGGAGTCGAGCGTTGGTGTTCTGGGCGAAGTCCTCCTGTCAAACGGAGGAGAAGCGACAGTTCAGCTCGAGAGTCAGAACGACAGAAGCACAGAGAGAGAGATAGAAAGAGAGACGCACTCCTCGTTCATCGGCGATTTCTAGGTGTTCATCACTCCCGTAGTTCTGGTGTCGCTTTGCGACGGAGGGCTTCTCGATGCTAGTCGACATGGCGAGTGATCGAGTTCGTGGGTGTGCTTGAGGAGGTGCAGAAAAGGGTGAGTGGGAAGGGAAAATAAGGGGAAAGGGCCCCCTCCACCTGCAGGGCTCCTCATCTTGCCCTCTTGTAGGAATTCTGAGCCAAGGGATCGGGAAGACGTCAGAGTCCGGAAGCGACAGCAAGTTGCTCCTTGTGGCTCACCTCGAGCAGTCTTAGACTTCGCTCGAGGACCGGTGTAAAACAACGCAGCAGTTTCGATGACCTCAAGCCGACCGTCAAAAGTAAGTGTTACCTCTGAGCTAGCTGGTTCTGCCCCCTCTGTGTCAGCACAAGGAGTAAAAGAGGAGGAGGAGGAAAGGTGTGCCTCAGAGGAAGTTGAGGGAAGTCGACGTCAAGACCTGTCCTCAGCTACTCCGCTCGCCCTCCAGCGGCACGGTGGCGGGCTACTTCGGCATCATCCCCAACCCCAAGCACTTTCCGGCTGTCAGCTGGGCTTCTCGATGAAGAGAGATCAAGCAAAAGCAGGCCAAAAACCCTCAAGGTTGCACGGCCGTTTCTGCTGCTCCACAGAAGATGGCTGGCGGCTCGCGGACGAGAGTGCACTTTCGTCTGACTCGGGCCGACCTTTGGACGAATCGCGGTGGGCGGAAAAGAGACTCCGGCTCCAGGGGGAGACGGAGACGGTCGAGGTTTGCAGCAAGGTCCAGACTGCGCAGAGAGAAAAAGTGTGTGTGGTAGTCTTCAGATCCAGTAAAAAGAGCAAGCAAAGGGCAAAAAGAGGATGGCAAGAAGAGGGGGCAAGAGGAGGCGATACAACGAGACCCCCTTCCTGCGACGAGGAAAGAAGAAAGGGTCAAGGGTGTTGAAGGAGAGGGCGTGAAGAGGGACTCGTCAACGTGAAGTAGACAAGAAAGGAGGAAGAGAGAGGGAAAGCCATGTCCACGAAGGGAGCACGGACGGACCCCTTCAGGCGGGTTTTTAGGATGGAGGGCAGGAGTACAACGAATGAAAAAGGGTGGGGTCGTGCGAAGAGCAACGTCGGCTAGAGAAAAGGAGGAGCGAAGTGAAGAGGAAAGGAACCCGAGGCGCAGGATTAGACCGAGAACGAGTCGACGTCGCCGGCCCAACCAGATTGAGGAGCCATGCTCATGCCGAGGCCCATGCCGGCCCTGACAGCGTCCTTGAGCTCGTCGATCGAGGGGAACTTGACGCCTTGCTGCTGCTGCTGCTGGGAGAAGCCGCCGGTAAGGTTGGCCATGCCGCCCTGGGTCTGGTACTGGTACTGGGCGAGGGCGTAGTTGCGCCAGGCGTTATCGTCGTGCATGGCAGGAGGCTGCTGCTGCTGCTGGAACGACGGGAACATCTGCGAGGGGCCAGCCGGGAAGTTGTAGGACTTCTTGGACTGGAAGGTGGGGAGGAGGTTGAACGAGAGGGGTCTCAGTGTCAGTAGCGGGTGTCAAAACCAAGCAAAGGAGGGAAGGAGACGCACCTCCTCGTTGCCATTGAACAGAGGGCCGTTGGTGAACGCCCGCTGCTGGGTAGCGGCGATGTTGGCGAGCAGAGATGCGGTGTAAGGGTTCTGGGCGTGATGCTGGCCGGCGAGGGTGGGCATGTCGCGCTGACCTCCGAGCGAGTTGCCAAGGAAGGGCATGCCGACGGGCGCCTGCTGGTGGTGGTGCTGCTGCTGGAGGACGTGGTTGAAGAGCTGCTCGGCCGCCCAGGAGGTGACCTTGTCGACGCCGTCGAGCTCAGAGTTCATGTCGGGCGACTGGGCGATGTACCGCGCGTTCTGCGAGAGGGGGGACGATTGGGCGTCGGAAAGAGGAGGGGTCATGGCCTCGAGGTTTGGGAACATGGCCGCTCCAAAGAAGGCGTTCGAGTCGCCGAGCGTGTTGGCGGCCATAAAGGACGAACCGTCGGAGCTGAACGACTGACTGGCAAAGTCGGGGTGGAACGAATGGACGGCGATGCCCTCAGGGATGCTGACGGGGGAGGCCTTGTTATGGGTGGTCGCCGAGACGGAGGGAGCGGTAACCGACTCCTCCTGCTCAACGTCATCCTCGTCGTCGTCGCCGCCCATGGAGCCGGCAGCGAAGGTGCCGAAGACCTCCTCTTCGACCTTGAAGATGGACTCAACACCGGCAGAGATGCCGGACGATTCCTTGAGAGGGGTCGCGTCTCGGGCTCGGAAGTCGTTGACCTCGGCGAGCAGGGCGTCTCGCTCAGCGAGAAGGACCCGGAGCTCTTTGGCGGCGAGAAGTCGCTGCTCTCGCTGCATCGTAACGTACGAAATAGAACCGTTGACGATGGCAGACTTGGAAGGTCGTCGAGACTTGGCAAGCGAGGGGAGGAGGCGAGCGAGGTCCTGAGGAGTGCGAGGAAATTGAGGCGATCAGCACGCTTGCCCTCCATCCCGAAAAGAACGTCGGATCGTAGAAGAAAACGCACGAGGAATCGACTGTTCAGGGCTTCCCTGCGCTGGCGCTCCACAGCGTTGTGGGACGCTCGCTTTTCAGCGGTGTTGACCCGCTTCCTGCTCTTAGCAGTCTTGATCTTGCCGCCTCCCTCGTTGCTGGAGACGGAACCTCGGGCAGCGCTGACGGCTGGCTTGATGTCGGCCATTGAGACCTGGACGGCGGAAGGGTTGACGAAGGACATGGTTAGGTTGGTTAGAAAGGGTGGAAATTAGGGCGTGAGGGTGACTGGAGGGTCGAGTTGTTGTCGAGAGTAGGTGTCGAGAACAGAGAGAGATAGGATGGGACGAAAAGTGCTGGGGAGACGAGTCGGTAGGCGATTGAGAAGTTGGAGAGGGGAGGTAGAGAGTGGGTTGATAAGGGGCGCGAGGGACCAGGGAGAGTCGAGTTGGGAGGAGTGAACTGTTGTGTAGCGAGACGGATCTCAGCTTGCACTAGGCTCGAGAGGAGGCGACGGGAGGTGGGTTGGGCGGAGGGCGAGGAGAGTTTTTCTCGGCGGGAAGGGGCGAGGTGGATTAGAGTTGGCGAGGTGAGTGGAGAAGGGGAGGTAAGAGGGCCAGGGTCGCGAGCGACTATCTCCAACACAAAGACCCATTCCAACAAGCCAGCCGCAACGGCAAGAACAAGAGCACGAGGATGTCAGCCGGTGGTTTAGGGGGTAGATGGAAAGAGGAAAGGTTGGGGGGGGGGTGCAGGGAGTCAGGCGGTCGGAGGGAGCAGACGCCGGTCCCTTCAGCCCGCCCTCGCGCCGGCTACCTTCCCTTCAAGAAGGACGTACACAAGCGGTATCCTGGTGGCCAATGGGGGGATGGGGGAAGGGGGGAGAGGAGAGAAGGAGAGAGAGGATGCTCTCTTTCGCTGTGTATTGAATCGTCTGTAAGGATGAAGGGAGGAGGGTGGGCAGCAGGGAATGCGGGCGAAGGGCGTCGCAGGGGCCCGAGCGGTCGATTTTGTCCGACAGTCCGCCCAATTCCTGACTTCGGCACATTCCCCTACTCGCCTTTCTCACTCACTCGCACGCCAGCAACATCCACGTTCAATCTCTCATCTTGCCGTTCTCTCTCGCGAGCGCGCACGCGCGCAACAGCAGCCTTCCTTCAGCAACGAGCCCTTCCCTGTCCCACTTCCTCGATTCTCTTATCTTCTCCCTCGGCACACCCCCGCAATGAAAACTCCACCTCACCCAACCAAATCCCCTTCGTCACAGTATGCCCTCATGCCCTTAAACCCCTTTGCAAGCGTACTCCAAAAACAGTGCGAAGTAAATCGAAAAAGGGGGGGGACCATGGTTCCATAAACCCGACAAAGCACCCCCTTTCCTCCCGCTCCCTCCACACCCTTCGACCTTCTAAGCCCTCAATCCGCTTTAAAGCTCCTCCTCGTTGTACCAGTAACTGCAAGAGATCGTAAAAGAGTCAGTCGACGTACTCGAGATATGGAGAGTGGAGGAAAGGAGGGGTAGTACAGGTGCTTCTTCTGCTTGGAGCTGACGAGCGCGAGGAAGGAAAGAGCAGAGGTCAGTACACAACCATTAGAGAGGCCGAGAGTTGACGGAGGGGGGACAAACAGCTGGTACTGAAAGGAGAGAAGGAAGAGGTGGAGGGCTGTCAGTGATGCACGTCCTTTGGATCAGGAGGAGTCGTGATTGGACGCGAAGGCGACTCGAACGCGGCAGGAGCGGAGAAACGAACCTGCATGACGCCGAAGGGAGCAGCGAAGCTAGCAAGCGCAGAAGGACGGACGTGTCAGGAGGGTTGAGACCTTGAGTGAGCTGCAGGGGCAAAAGGGGCGGGACTGACAATGCTCCGCAAGTTCCGAGGAGGAGGAACTGGAAGAGGACGGGCCTTCTGAGGGCGAATCCCTGGAAAGGCCAGGCCTGGAGAACGTAAAGAACACCGGACAAGAGGTGGTCAGCATGAGTCGCTCACTCGTCGTCGGTCGGAGAAAGGGACGAACAGTCTGTGGGAGACGATCCGGTCAAGGGGCGGATCGGCAGATGGCGGAGGGTCGTACAGAGACAGCAGGAGGCAAAGCAGGCACCGGAACGGCAAAGGAGCAAAGGGTCAGTTGTTTCCTCTCGCTTCATTTCCACCTTTCCCCTCCCATCGACATCCGAGGGCGTTCCGGTTGTACGTACGAAAGCACTGCAAGGATGGAAGGTCGCGGGGGGAGTCAGCCTTCGCCCGTCCTTCGCCTGCCATCAAGCTTTGAGCAGCCCCCTCAAAGAGCTAGGGAGGAGACATACGTGTTCTCGAAGTGCTGGACTGCGAGTCGAAGGGACGATGAACAAGACTGTCAGCTTTCCGACACGCTGGAGTGACTGAGCTTGTTGCCCGGAAGAGGTAGGAAGAGGGACGGCAGAAGGGAGAGGGAGAGGAGGCAAAGCACGCACTGGCGTCGGGGTTGGTCGAGGCGGCTCGTCGTCCTCCGGCCTGTCGGGAGAGGTTGAGGAGAGGGGATCGGGCAGATCGGATGAAGGCAGACATGGCGAACGAGACGAGTGAAGCTGGACGGAGAAAGCAAAGGGGGACGGTTCGAGCTTCTCGCCCTCAGCCCAGCCAGGCAGCGGATTTTGCCTCCGAACCTGTCTCCAACCGCAAGCCAATTCGTCCAACAACCCTGACGACGAACACTCACCCAGATCCTGAAGTGGAGGCTTTTAGCACGACTGACTGAAAGGAAAGGCTTTTCCGGCTCACTGGGGTCTGATGCCTTAGAGGGAAGACGTCCATCCAGATCAACACCGCGCCTCCACTGCTCACTCGTCCCTCGCTTACCCTCCCAGCGAGCCCGCCCGATCAATCGAAGGCCAAGCCTTAGTAGTCCTCGGCTGTGGAGGAGAAGGGAAGGGTAAGTACAGGAGGAGGGTAGGAAAGGAAGGGACGAGGAGGGACTGACGGTCGTGCCAGCCCCTGAGAACAATCGACGACGCAGTTCAGCAGCATACTCGACGAGAATCGCGGATCGGAGGAGGACGCACAGGTACTTGTTCTGCTTGGTAAGCTGATACTGGCAGACCTGGCGAGTTCAAGGGCAGGTGAAAGAGGGAGTCAGCGCTCAGACCAATGGGCGTCGGAGCAACACGAAGACTGGAGCGGTTTGAAAGGGACGAACGATGAAGGGAGCAATGAAGCCGGTGAGGAAGGATCCGTAGAAGATGAACTTGAAGGCAGTGGGTCGTCGTTGCGAAAAGCCAGAGAAGGGGAAGGCACTGAGAGGCGGGCAAGTCAGTCGAAAGAGCTGGAAGTAAGGTTATGGAAGGACGGGGACCAACGTGCTGTGGTTGTTCTCGTAGTGTTGCGTCCTCATGCTGTCGGGGATGCCGGTGCTGGTCTTTCGCTGACCGAGAGCAGACGCTCGTCGGAAGGCGGTTCGGTAGAGGACGGACGACATGGCTGGGGGGGGGGGGGGGGGGGAGGGTGGGTGGTATAGGCCAGAGAGAGCGCATGGAAGGCGAAGGAGGGGTCGGAAGATCGGTGAAGGTCCGTCCATTCGCTTAGCAAAGCAACCAAGAGCAGAGAACTTTGGGCATGTATACAACGAGAGATGCAAGACGGAGATGGAGAAGCAGCGCTCAGAACTGGAGGGGAAGGAAAGTGGACCTGGGTGTCAGCCTTGCGATGGCAGGGGGCGAGGACGGAATTTCGCCTCGCAAGGAGGCCAAAACTCACGAGCATGTACGCCTTGGTCAGAGGAAGTGTCAAGGCAGGCGGGACGTCGCAGAGGACACCGTCGGCTCGCACTTCGTAGGTCTCGGCGTCGACTGAAAGAAAAAAGACAGATTGAGGTGTCAGCGTGGGTGTCTGGAAAACGGAGCCGCAGCGAACCTCACCCTTCATGTCGGGCGTGAGATCGTTCCACTTGAGGTCCTTCTTGCCAATATTTCTGCAGCCCTTGACCGGCTCGACTCGCTTCTTCAGACCGTACTTGGCGATGGTACCTGATCGTGTTGGGCGAGCGTGTCAGCGAGCGGGCAAAGATAAAGCTGCGCAGAGGATGGCAGACGCACCTGAGTCGATCGAAAGCTGGGACACCCAGGTGATGGAACTGAGCGCTGCTCCTCCAGGCGTAAAGGCCCACATCGGCCTGCCGTAGATAGGCTGGACGGTCGGGATAGATGCGTTGGCCTCTCCCATCTGGGGAGTTGAAGGAGGACACTCGGTCAGTGTCCGGTCAGAACGCTTGCTCGATTAGACGAAGACGTACCTGCGCCCACGCGATCAAGCCTCCCTTGACGATCATCTCAGGCTTCTGTCCGAACTGCTCAGGTTTCCAAAGCACGAGGTCGGCCAGTCGACCAGGGACAATCTGACCGATGAGGTGGCTCATGCCGTGCGTGATCGCCCTGCAAGGAAACAAGAACCCGCACGTCAGCAGTGACTTGGAAAGAAAAGAGGAGATTGACGAACGGGTTGACGGTGTACTTGGCGACGTAGCGCTTGACCCGGATGTTGTCGTTGCCCTCCGAATCGCCCTCGAGCGGTCCTCGCAGCTCGCGCATCTTGGCCGCCGTCCGCCAGGTTCGAGAGACGACCTCACCGATCCGACCCATGGCCTGAGCGTCAGAACTGAAGTCGGATGGAAGTCACAATCAGCTTCAGAGGACGAAGAGGATCCGTGCTACGAGAGAGACGAACCTGATCATCGCTGCAAACGGAAAACAAAAGGACAACTTGTCAGGCAAGGGCAAGAAGAGCGCAGAGTACCAAGAAGCACGTACAGATGGCACCGATGTCCTGGAGCAGGTCCTCGGCCGCAACAGTCTCTGCTCGGATTCGACTGTCAGCGAACGCAATGTCCTCTGGGATCGACTTGTCGAGGTGATGGCAGACCATGAGCATCTGGAACCGACGAGCGAAGAGTCAGCACAACAGTCGAATGAGGCAGCAAAGGTCTCTTGACTCACGTCGAGATGCTCGTCAAGCGTGTTGTTGGTGAACGGACGAGTAGGGTTGGTGGACGAGGGAAGGACGTTCTCCTGGCCGCAAACGACAACGATGTCGGGGGCGTGACCACCTCCAGCACCCTCCGTGTGGTAGCTGTAGAAGGAACAAAACATGTCTCGTCAGTGAAGGAAGATCTCTCAGAGAGAGAGGGTTGCGCTACGGACGTATGGATCGTTCGTCCCTTGAAGGCGGCAATGGTGCTCTCGACGAAACCTGCAAGGCAAGGCAGAAAAGTGATGAGACAATGAGAACAGCCTGAAATCTTTGGATGCAAGACCCACCGGACTCGTTGAGCGTGTCCGTGTGGATGTTGACCTGGACGTCGTGCTGGTCTCCGATGTCGAGGCAAGAGTCGATGTTGGTCGGCGTCGTACCCCAGTCCTCGTGCAGCTTGAGACCGCAGGCACCGGCTCGGACAATGTCCTCCAGGCCGTCCTGCCCAGAGTCGTTGCCCTTGCCGGTGAAGCCGTAGTTGAGGGGGATGCCGTCCGTGGCAGCCCTGCAAGGGAGAAGCAAGGGTCAAGGGCTGTCAGTGTCCCCGAGTTTCGGCAAAGGGGGCGGCGAGGGTCTTCACATCATTGCCTGCATGTAGTTCCGACCGGGAGTGCAAGTAGTTGCGTTCGTTCCGGCAGCCGGACCTGTACCACCGCCGATGACGGTCGTGATACCAGATGCGAGGGCCTGAAAGTCAAGTCAAAGAATGTCGTCAGAGCTCATTCCGCAACCAGATAGGCAAAAAAGGAGCGCACCTCCGTCGAAGTCTGAGGGCAGATGTAGTGGACGTGCGCATCGATGGCACCAGCAGTGACGATGAGCTTCTCGCCCGCAATGACCTATGATGCAGATGAAGGGGCAAAACTCGTCAGGTTTGAGCCCATTGCCGCACGAGAGGCTGAAGAGACGAACCTCGGTATTGACTCCAACGATCATGTCCGGGTGGACGCCGTCCATGACGTCCGGATTTCCTCCCTTGCCGATGGCCTTGATGAGACCGTCCTTGACTCCGATATCGGCCTGCAAGCAGACAGCGGAGGTCGTCAGCACCAGAGATCACACGCAGCATATCGAGGGCCGAACGAACCTTGTAGATTCCAGTCCAGTCGACGATCAGAGCGTTGGTGACGATCAGGTCCAAGCTCTCCGAGTCCTTCTTATTGGTGGCCTGTCCTTGTCCATCCCGCAGCGACTTTCCACCTCCGAACTTGCACTCGTCACCGTAGACGGTCTTGTCGTCCTCGACCTGGATCCAGAGTCCGGTGTCACCGAGACGGACGTGGTCTCCCGTCGTTGGCCCGTACATGCTCGCGTCTGGTGGGAGGAGCATAGGGATCGATGGGTCAGATCAAAGGAGGGCAGGAGGGTCGGGCGAGAGAACGCACAGGTCTCTCTAGGAACGACCTTGTCCTCCTTGACAGACAGCGCTCCTGCCTCCTCAACATGTGCGAAGCCCTGCTCGTTGATCCGGTGAAGGATCTCGTCCCACTTTGACAGATCGAACGGTCCGCTGCTGAGGCCCGACCCTCCCTGGATGATCTTGTTTCCACCGATGGCGACAAGCGTGACCGACTTGGACTCTCCAGGCTCGAATCGGACGGCGGTGCCTCTGCATTACCACACGGAACGTCTCGTCAGACTGGCAGACGGAGATGCAAATCGAAAGAGGGAACGTACGCAGGGACATCAAGGTGCTTTCCGTACGCGTGCTTCCGGTCGAAAGACAGCTGAGAGTTGGTCTCAAGGAATGGGTAATCTGTTAAAGTGAATAAAGCGGTCGTCAAACGTTGATGGTCACGTGCAAGAGGGCAGACTTCAAACGCACGAGATCCGACCTGGATGGGCCTGTCACCGGTGTTGGTGACTCGGATTTTAACCCTCTCCTTGCCCTTGTTGATAGCGATGCTGTCTGGCAGACAGATAACCGCGCCCGCCTGGTTGGCTGGAAGGAACGCCTCTGGCGGGTCGATCTCGAAGAGATCGTCAGAGGGATGGGGGAGGAAGGAGCCATAGAGCGCGTTGGCGATGTTGCCGGAGTCGGTGCAGACGGGCTCGTGGACGGTGACGAGGAAGGTTCTGTCAAGCGGGGCAGTAGAGTGTTAGTGTTGTCCTCGACCTTGTCCGACACACGAGTGAGGTTTCAAGAAGGACTCACCCTGCAGAGGGAACCAGAGCAGCCGCAGCAGGTGAGCGAGCAGAAGGATCAGTCCCAGAGCTCTTTGAGCAGCAGAAGAGGGCTGAACGAACCATCAGGGAAAGTGCCCTCCACCATGACTTCGTGCAGGGCAGAGACGACGCCAGGCATGACATGTCTCCTGCCGAGCATGTCCTTTCCGAGCTGCATCAGGTCGGCGACAGAGTGCTTCCCATCCCGGATGAACTCGTGCAGCTGCGACGCGATCAGGGCGGTCGCTTCCGTCTGGTTGAGCTTGAGACCTCGAGCGAGCCGCTTTTGGGCGATGCAGCCGACCTGGAGGCGGAGAGTCGAGCAAGGAGAAGAGAGCGAGGGGGAGCGAGGGAGGGGAGATCAAGGGCAACGGAGCGTTATCGGAAAGAGGATCAGCCGACGAACGCGACCTCGAGACGCAAAGGAGGGACGGACCTGGTGAAGGAGAATCTTGTCGAGATCTCGAGGCAGGAGCTTCATCGTTGCTGAACGAGCTCGATGGATTAGGACGAGAGGAGGAGTTGGGAGCTGATGGGCTCGTGTTGAGGAGATTGTCAATCGACGACGGATGAGTTGGGACTTTCGCCAATCGTACGGTCGCCCGAGCAATGCACATTCACAAAATCAGATCGCCTTTTCTTGAGTGCGAGCGAGATTGTCTATCAGGAAAGGTTTCGCAAAATCTAATGGGAAGGGTTCGCTGGGGAGGTTGGTGTGGGTAATCTCGGGGTATTGGCCTCTTTAGCCATTGCATGAGGCGAGGCGCAGCATGCAGTCGGTGGACGTGATCCGGTAAGTGGGTCATTGATCTCGTGAGGGGGTATCAAACGGGTCAAGGAAAAACTTAGGCGGATTCTCCACCGGCGACGGTGAGCTGGAAGAGAAGGATAAGGGAAGGGGGGGGCATAGTCAGCAAGTCGTACCTAGGCAGACACTACAGCACGCCAAGACGAGTGAAACGTACGAGGTCAGAGTCTCCGGCGTCAGAGATGGTCATGACTCCGACTCGGAAAAGTCGTCCAGCAGCGGTACCAAGGGTGACGTTGGTTCCCTCGTATCGGTGAACGGCAGTCTGAAGGGGGCGCACGAGAAAACAGTGTCAGGATCAAAGTCTTGTCCTGCAAAAAAGGACTTGTAGGATAGCACCTTGGAGAGCATGGCGTAGTACTCAAGCTCGGCTCGTCGAAGAGGAGGGGTGTTCTTGGAGAGGAGAACGAGCTTGGCTGTGGAGGGTAGAAGAGACAGGTGAGTCGACCAAAGGGGGGGGGGGGGCATGCAACGGTCAGCCAGCGCCTTCGCATTGCGAGTCGCTAGAAATAACGACCCGCTCCGGCATGACTGTCCCTCTCCCACCCCACCCCTAGATGGGGGATCCTGGAGAGACAGCCGAACGGTAAGGGGTTGCGTTGGAAAGACGACGCACCCTTGCCAGATCGCATGGCCTTGAGCGCAGACTTGTAACCAAGCTGGTACTTTCCGGACTTGACGACAAGCTGGAGCCGAGCGTTGATGTTCTCGGAGTTCTTGGTAGCCTTGGACTTCTGCAAGGTTGGCAAGGAGGGGGAGGTCCGTCAGTTTCAGGGCCGGCGCAGACGACTGTTCCTGGCGCCGACAGCGACGAACCTTGGTGGGAGCCATTTTCTGCAGAGAAAACAAGCGGGACGAGGTCAGCGACAGTACTCGTACGGGTGTTGGGCGAAGGATGGAAAAACGGACTGCTTGCTGTTCTGGAAGGACGACGAGACGAAGGGGAAGGGCTCAACTGCTGGGCTGAAAATCTAGATGGCGCGGGCGGGCGCAGAGAGCGCACACCATCCGCCGGACTCGAGCGCAAAGACCGACGATGACATTTTCAAACTCCGAAAACACTCGTCACCCGGCATGAGTCCTCAAGACTCCGACGGTGCACATAGACTTTCTGCAGGCATGAGGCATGGCATCCAGCGGTCACTCGCAGGCAGCAGAAGGAGGCAGGGGTAGATGGCGGTATACACAGAGAGAGACAAAGAAGGTGTGGCGGGCGATGAGTCCTGGTCGAGAAGGCTGCCGCTTAGGCACCGACGTCGTCGGACGACTGTCCTCGGAACGAGGGGTTGCGACCTGATCAAACGGATCAAAGGATGACACAAGTCAGCGCGCAAAGACTACGGCAAAATTTAGATTGCAGGATGCTCACCGCTGGAGCCCTCTCCCTCTGTGGACGTCCAAAACGAAAGCGCACGTCAGCCCATCACATCCTCTCGTCTTGCGCTTCAGAGCGGAGAAAGACGTACCGGCACCCTCGGTTCCAGCTCCAGTCATCTCAAACTTGCTGAACCCACTCGCACCCTGCTGGCTGCCTCCGTAGTCGCTTCCGGTCCTGCTCGAGTTGCCGGCGTACTCCTCCGACTGGTCGTCCGAGGTCGACCGGCCGAACTGGCCTCCGGTGCCAGAGTTGGATCCGCCCATCTGATTCGCTCGCGAGAAGGGGTCGCCACCGTAACCTCCTTCGGTGGTGCCTTCGATCAGATGAGAAAGAACGGAACGGGGCGTCAGCTGTTCGGTCGCAGAGAAGGAACGTGCGCAAAGGAGATCGGGAGGGACGCACTGTCGTCCTGGTAGTTGTTGGACTGGTAGTTGCCATCGGTGTTCTGGTTATCTGTGGCGTGAGAGCAAGGTCGTCAGCACCTGACAGGTTGAGCTCAGGGCAGGGGAAGACGTACTGTCTCCGCCAGACGAGGGCTGAGCGCCGGACTGTTGGGCTCCGGTCGAAGTGGCCTTGCCCGAGTTGGGGAGGTATTTCTCAACGTCGATGCCGGTTCGCTGCAGGAGTCGGCGCAAGTCAGCTTCAGCCTCGGAGACAGGTAGCTTGGGCGAGAGACGCACCTTCTCGAACTCGTCCTCCATCTGACAGCAGGTCGGCATGTGACAAAGGGAGTCAGTCGGAAGCAGGGAGGGTTGAGATGGTAGGAGCAGGAGACCGCACCTTCTGTCCCTGTTCGGTCTGGAGAAACTTCTCGGCCTGAGGAAGGTACGACTTGGCTTGATTGAGGCTGTCAAGGCACAAGAGGGAGGGAATGTCAGGCGGGCTGCTCGTGTAGGTCCCGGCGTTAGGAGATCGGAGGGACGTGATGGGGAGAACGGACGCGCAGACACGCGCGTACCACCCTCGGCGTGCCCTCCCACGAGCAGCGAGTCGAGAGGTAGAATGCACGTACAGGTCCATGATGTCTAGTAGAGGTGAAGGAGGTTTTTGGGGTAGGGGAGGAAGAAGATACAGGTTGGGGGGCAGTGGGCGGGTTGGTCTGAATCTTCGTGAGTTCCGATGACGCCCCTTCCGCTTAGCCCTCCGACCCCATCCCAGCGGATTCCGTTTCCCTCTCCCCAACGCTCTTCAGCTCCGATCATCCTCCAGCAGCGTGCCCAAGGACAGTATCTCTGACGGAAGCAGCTCAACTCCAGGCCATGCCGCCCTTCCCCAACAGCCAGAACGCCAACCCCTTCAACCCGTCCTCGTCGTCCTCCCCCGACCCGACAGCCTCGCCCAACCCAAACGACTACACCGACTGGACCGAGGGCGCCAATGCGACCGAGATTGCCGAGGCGCTCGATATCAGAGGACGGAACTCTGGCAGGAGGGACAGCATGAGTGGCTGGGGAGGCGAGGATGAGGGACACCAGACGTCCATCTTCGACGGACCTGGTTCGTACAGCATCCCGTCCTCGGTCACGTCGATGCACCACCACCAGGGCAGCTACGGAGGACGCCGGTCGATGTCTATCGACCAACGGCGACCCTCCTCTCGCGCCGGCTCGAGAGTGGGCTCTCGACGTCCGAGCATGGAGAGCCGGCGGACTGTTCAGAGCACGGCGGTCAGGAGCGAAGGCTCGGACGGTGGAGGTCCGGTCGAAGCAGAGGGGGAAGGACTACTCTTCCAGAGTCGTCACCGGAAGGGAGAGGACAGCGACGACGATGAAGATGAGGAGGGAAGGCGGAAGGGGGGTGTCTTTGGTGGTATTGCGGCTGCTCTGGGCTTCGGATCCAGCAGGGTCGCGGACGAGGAGGATGACCCGTCTGGCCAGTACGGTCGGTCCTTCTCCTCCCAACGGTCGCGGCCTTCCCTTCGACACCGCTCGTCCTCTCGCTCGCATCGTTCCGCACGCTCAGAAGCTCTGTCGGATGGTGACCTGTCGGACGACAACTGGGGTTACTCGTCCAACGAGGACGACTCTGACTCGGCTCGAAGTGTGACCTCTTCTCAAGGGTCCATCAGGTCCGAAAACAACGACCTCATCCCTCTCCATCGGTCGAACCGTCACCCAGAGTCGCCTTCGGAGCCCACGATCCCCCTCCTCCCTCAAGATCCCGTCTTCAGCTCTTCCTCGGCTCATCATCATGAGGTCGACAGTGCCCGCAACGCGTCCCAGACCGGCGAAACGTTCGCCTTCCCAGAGATTGCGAGTGCGCACGTCGGCTCCAGGCAGATCATCTCGCTACCTGACGAGGACCTCAGCATCCTCTTCACGGGCTACGAGACTGTGCGCTGGAAGGAGTTTGTCTGGTGGATCGGGGTCGTGCTGTCGGCTGGCATCCTCGGTCTCGTCGGTCGGTGGGTGCCTGGGCTCTGGGTGCGCTGGGTCGGAAAGGAAACTAACTTTGCCGAGGAGACGAAGGGGCAAAGATGGTTGCTTGTCGAGGTGCGTCGCATCTTCGAGTCTGTCTGCGCAGGGTCTTTTGCTGACCAGACATTTCACTCGCAGACACCCTTCAAGGACCTCAACATCATTCCTCTTCAGAGCGTCTCTTACCCTTACCCTCTATCGACCGTCTTCCCGCCCAAATCATCCTCGTCGAGCCAGACCCACCTGCCGAACGGAGACCACGCCTCATTCTCCTCCATGCCGGTCGACGCCAAGGACATGGTTCCTCTCGACGTCGAGCGAGGAAGCGTGACGTGGGAGGACACCATGGGATTCCTCAAGGTTGTCGACTACCGTTACACTCGGTTCGCTCTGGACGAGAGGCAGACCGGCAAGGAACAGTGGCGAATGATCAGGTTCGTCCTTGCTTTGTCCTCTGCTGTCCTCTGAAGGAACGGTCGCTGACTCGTACGCGTCGTTTTCGTTACAGGGACTGGCGTGACAACCACTGGTCGGCGCACAAGACCGTCCAGGCCGGCCTTGACGACTCGACCCGCGATCAGAGACGCATCCTCTTCGGCCTGAACAGCATCGACATCGAGGGCAAGAGCATCATCACCCTCCTGCTGGACGAAGTCCTGCATCCGTTCTACGTCTTCCAGGTCGCCTCCATCTTGCTTTGGTCGCTTGACGAGTACGTCCTTCGCGTCAACTCCTAAAATTCGGTTCCAGACTGACGTGCGACTCTTTCTGCCACCTCCACAGCTATTACTACTACGCCTTTGCGATTGCGCTCATCAGTATCTCCAGCATCATTCAGACGCTCGTTGAGACCAAGAGAGTACGTCTTTGGGACGTCGAATCGAACGTCTCGGTCTTCTCGCTGACGAGCTCCACCCTTCTGATCCAGACTATCGAACGGATGCGTGAGATGTCGCGCTTCTCGTGCGACGTCCAGGTTCTCGTCAATGGCGAATGTGAGTCGTTTTCAAGTTTCAACGACGCACTTTCACGACGCTGACAAGCCGTCTCAATGTCTTCAGGGCACACGGTCGACTCCTCGTCTCTCGTTCCGGGTGACATCTTCGACGCTTCAGACGCCGCCCTAACTCTCATGCCGTGCGACGGTGTCTTGCTCTCGGGAGATGCCATCGTCAACGAGTCGATGCTCACTGGAGAGTCCGTCCCGGTCTCCAAGATGCCCGTCAAGGACGATGGTCTCCTCGAGCTCTCCAAGGAGGAGAAGAACGGCAGCACAGACGTCTCCCCCGATCTGGCCAAGCACTTCTTATTCTCTGGCACGCGAATCATCCGAGTTCGACCTGGCTCGACGGGCACGACCTCTCCAGGAGGACCGGGAGGGCGAGCTCTGGCCATGGTCGTCAGGACCGGGTTCAACACGACCAAGGGCGCCCTCGTTCGGTCGATGCTCTTCCCCAAGCCCATGGGCTTCAAGTTCTACAGGGACTCGATGCGCTTCATCGGTGTCCTCGGCCTCATCGCCGGCTTCGGCTTCCTCATCAGTGTCGGCAAGTTCATCGAGATCGGCATCAAGTGGCAGACCATCCTCGTCCGAGCCCTCGATCTTATCACCGTCGTCGTGCCTCCCGCTCTACCTGCTACGCTCTCCATCGGTACCACTTTCGCCATCGACCGTCTGCGAAAGCTCGGCATCTTCTGCATCTCTCCTAACCGCGTCAACATCGGAGGCAAGATCAACGTCGTCTGCTTCGACAAGACTGGTACCCTCACCGAGGAAGGCCTCGAGGTTCTCGGCATCCGTTCCATCGACAAGCACACCGGCCGATTCTCCGAGCTTCAGTGTGACATCGCCGAGGTCCCTGCCTCCGGCGGACCCGACGGCAAGACTCCCCTCCTGCACGCTCTCGCAACCTGCCACGGGCTCAAAATGGTCAACAACGAGATTATCGGCGACCCTCTCGACATTGAGATGTTTGACTTTACCGGTTGGGTCCTTGAGGAGGGTCGAGCCGGCAAGCCTCCGATCTCCAACGGTCAAGACAAGACGAAGGCAAACGGCAAGGCGGTGGAACGTCCGCAGACTCTCGTCCAGACGGTCGTCCGACCGAAGTCGAGCGAGGCTTTCCAGGTCGAGGATGCTCTGAAGGCGAACGGAGCGAAGGTACATCCATCGTATTCCTTTTAGGAGCCTGTACATGGCTGATCCCCAGGCCTCTCTGCCCCCCCCCCCCCCCCCAGCACGCTCACTTCCTTGAGCTCGGTGTCATCCGGACGTTTGAGTTTGTCTCGAGCTTGAGAAGGATGAGCGTCATCGTCAAGCGGCTGAAGGCACCGAGCATGGAGGTCTACGTCAAGGGAGCTCCGGAGGTCATGGCTGACATCTGCGACCCCGCTTCATGTGCGTCTTCATCCGCGCAGTGTATTGCCGAGATCAAGACTGACTTTGCATTCTTCCCGTGCAGTCCCGGAGGATTACGAGGACCTGCTTTCGTACTACACCAAGCACGGATTCCGAGTCATTGCCATCGCAGGAAAGTCTATCCCAGGCTTGACTTGGCTCAAGGCGCAGCGGATGAAGAGGTTCGTGTCTTCTGTTGTATCGACGGGCGAACGATGAATCTGGGCTGACGTCTCGCTTTCTTGTACAGGGACCAAGCCGAGTCCGCGCTCAACTTCCTCGGCCTGATCGTGTTCGAAAACAAGCTCAAGCCTGGAACGGCTCCTGCTATCAGCATCCTTCGAGGTGCCCATCTTACGTGTCGAATGGTGAGTTGACAACGCTTCCTTGCTGTCGCGGACGTTTCGTTGATCTTGCCATCCCCATCTGCTCTCCGCAGGTCACCGGAGACAACGTCAGGACGGCTGTCAGCGTCGCTCGAGAGTGCGGTCTCGTTACCCAGTCTGCTACCGTCTTCTTGCCGAGCTTCACTTCCGGTTCGCCAACCGATCCAGACTCTCACATCGCTTGGACTTCGGTAGACGATGACGACATCGCTCTCGACGAGTATTCGCTGCGACCGCTCGTTCGCCAGCAGAACAACTTTATCGACGAGCAGGAGGAGCCTCTCGAGTACAGTCTCGCCGTCACTGGAGACGTCTTCCGGTGGATGGTCGACTGGGCGCCTCTGGAAACGTTCCACCGAGTAAGTCTGCTTCAAAGAGCTCGCGCTTGACTGTCTTCGCTGATCAGCATCGCACGTCTTTCTCCCCAGATGCTCATTAAGGGTGTCATCTTCGCTCGCATGTCGCCGGACGAGAAGCACGAGCTGGTTGAGCGGCTGCAAGAGTTGGGCTACACCGTCTGTTTCTGCGGAGACGGCGCCAACGACTGTGGAGCTCTCAAGGCTGCCGACGTTGGTATCTCGCTCTCCGAGGCTGAAGGTACGCTCCTCCAGTCTTCCAACCAGTCTTTTGGACCAGAGCTGACTCTGGTTCCTTATCTTTGTGACAGCATCGGTTGCCGCTCCGTTCACCAGTCGCGTGCCCGATATCTCCTGCGTCATCGAAGTCATCAAGGAAGGACGGGCAGCTCTCGTCACGAGTTTCTCATGCTTCAAGTACATGGCGCTCTATTCGCTCATCCAGTGCGTCCCTTCGATCTCTCAATCTTTGACTTGCTGTCGTCGCTGGACTGATCTTTGATCTGCTTCGTCGCAGGTTCACGACCATCACGCTCCTCTATTCATTCGCATCGTCCCTCGGCGACTTCCAGTTCCTCTACATCGATCTCTTCATCATCATTCCCATCGCTGTTGCCAGTCAGTCGTTTTTGGCATCGCGCGACAGTGCCATCGATGCTGACTCGCGCTTCGCTTCTTTTCATTCCAGTGGGTCGTACTCTGCCGTATCCCGATCTGCACCCCAAGCGGCCGACCGGTTCTTTGGTTTCCAAGAAGGTCCTCACGAGTATCATCAGTCAGACGGTCATCAACGCTCTTGTCCAGCTCGGCGTCTTCTACCTTGTCAAGGCTCAGCCTTGGTGCGTGCCTCGGTATCCATCCTAAGTCTCGTCTCTCGCTGACGATCGCGTTCGTGTCCACAGGTACGAGGAGCCCGAGGTCAACGTTGACAAGCTCGAGACGATCAACTACGAGAACTCGGCGCTGTTCCTCGTCTCATCCTTCCAGTACATCCTGGTCGCTGCGGTCTTCAGCGGCGGACCCCCGTACAGGCGACCGATCTACACGAACTGTGCGCTCTCCTCTGCATCTCAACCACATCTGGAAGTCTGCTGATATCGCTCCTCCTTGTCCAGACTCGCTAATGGCTTGCTTGACGGTCTTGACGGGCTTCTCGACATACGTCCTGATGTTCCCAGCGATCCCGGTCCAGCTCTTCCTCGACCTGATGGACCTCAGCACGTCCTTCAAGCTCAAGCTACTCGGCATTGTCGCTCTCAACGTCGTCCTGTGCTTCGCGAGCGAAAAGTGGGCCGAGAAGGCGCTCGTTACGCTGTACGCCAAGGTGCGCAACTGGGTACGCAATCGGCGGGGTGCTCACAAGGGAAAGAGACGGGTGACGGGAGGCAAGCTGTACAAGAGCATCGACTAGATATAGATACCAAGATGATTTCTTCTTGCTTCGATATGATCTCTGCGTCTCGCTCAGAAAGTGCGGATCTCGAGAAGTCCATGTGGGCTCTGGGTCGGGCTTTTCAGCGGGGGACGAAAACCTGCGCGGGCCCTGGCGCGAGAACTCGGTCAAGATTTCGACCGTCTCGAAACTGGTCTGCCTCAACCTCTTCCCCCTGACCCTCAACCCCGCAACCTTCTTTCATCCGTCTCTCGCTCGTCGTCGTCGGATCTTCCCCTTGTCGTCCTCGCACACCCTACTCCTCGCCCTTCCGACTCTTTTTTACACGCCCAACGATGGAGGCTTCCACTTCTGCTGCTGCCGCCGCCGGCGCTGCGCCCGAGAACCTCACCAGCCGAGACTAGTCAGTCCACCTCGCTTTCTCTCACGCTCCGGACCTTCGGGTGGGTACTGTCAGAAGGAATCTGTCGCTGACTGTTGTCGTCTTGCTTAATTGATCAGCTACGCGGACTCGTACGCTCACTTCGGTACGTCCTCTTCCCCTCGACCGACAGGCGTCTGCTCCCCTGGCTGATCACAAGCTTTCCTTTCCTGCCGTCTCTGCTTCGCCTTTTGCCTTTTGCAGGTATTCACGAGGAGATGCTCAAGGACTCTGTCCGAACTCTTTCGTACCGAAACGCCATCATGCAGAACCCCAAGCTCTTCGAGGGCAAGGTCGTTCTCGACGTGAGTTTTTCGCTCTGCCCAGGTCCAGGCAGCTCGCCCTACAAATCCTACAGACGGCTGATAGTGTACTGTTTGGAACACGATTTCTCTCTTTAGGTTGGATGTGGAACTGGTATTCTCTCCATGTTCGCCTCCAAGGCTGGAGCAAAGCACGTCTACGGTATCGACATGTCCAACATCGCCGACCAGGCCACCAAGATCATCGAGGCCAACGGCTTCGCCGACAAGATCACCATCATCAAGGGCAAGATGGAGGAGATTGACCTCCCCGAGAAGTCGGTCGACATCATCATCTCCGAGGTTCGTCCTCCCTCTCTGCAGGTGACTAGGTGGCCCTTTGCTGATGACTGGTCTCCCTTGCGCTTTTTCGAACTCCGCAGTGGATGGGCTACTTCCTCCTGTACGAGAGCATGCTCGACACCGTTCTCCTCGCCCGAGACAAGTACCTCGTGCGTTCTTCTGCAACACTGCACCTGTGGTACTGCTCGTTGACGTCGAACTCCCTTGACAGGTCCCCGGAGGTCTCATCTTCCCCGACCGAGCTACCATGCACATTGCCGCCATCGAGGACCAGGAGTACAAGGAGGAGAAGATCAACTTCTGGGACGACGTCTACGGTTTCGACTACAGCTGCATCAAGGAGATCGCTCTCCGAGAGCCCCTCGTCGACACCGTCGATCTCAAGTCGGTCGTCACCGAGCCCTGCCAGATCAAGTACATCGACATCACCACCGTCAAGAAGGAGGACCTGACCTTCAAGGCCGACTTTGCCATCAAGGCCACCCGAAATGACTACGTTCACGCCTTCCTCGCCTGGTTCGACATCGAGTTTGCCTGCTGCCACAAGCCCGTCAAGTTCTCCACTGGACCCCACGCCAAGTATACCCACTGGAAGGTGCGTTTCTTTCACTTCTTGTGTTCTCTCACAATGCTTGGGAGACTGACCTCGCAATCTTTCGTCTCGTCCGCAGCAAACCGTCTTTTACACGCCCGAAACCATGACCGTCTCCGAGGGCCAGATCATCAAGGGTACCCTCGACTGCGCTCCCAACAAGAGCAACCCGAGAGACCTCGACATCATCATCGACTACGAGAGCGAAGGTGTTGAAGGTGGAGAGGCTCAGAAGGCCTCGGTTCAGTACAAGATGTATGTCCCCGCCTCCACACTCCCTTTTGTCTCGAGCTCTGAACGCTGACCTCAAATCTTGCTCTTTTGTCGTTTCTGCAAGGTCATAGGTATTAGACTTTCCTCCTCCCTGTTCTTCCCTTCCCATAAAAGCCCATTGCGCGCCTGTAATGCATGTTTTTCTCCTTTGCACCATCTCCTCTGCACCAAACGTCGACTGCCTTGCGCTGTGGAGAGCGGGTCCTTGAGAGTGAAGAAAGGTCAATGAAATAGGTTTGCGATACGCGAGGGTTTGGTTGGTTTGGTGGCACAGGGAGGTTTACATTTCCGACTAAGAGAGAAGGGGGACCGATGCAGAGAAAACTTCAATGAAAGCAGAGGGGAGAGAAAAGAGTCCTTCGGGTCTGAGTTTGTGAGAGGCTATGTTTCGGCGTTGTCTACTCTAGTTCTTCCCGAGAGAAGAGAAGAAGAGAAAGAAGTCGACCTGGGACGCGTTGATGCCGTTCAGGTAGACGTGGTGACTCGACACGTAGGCCGACCACATGGCTCGGAGGTAGGCGTCAGGCAGACGCTTGATGAGCGTGTCGAGTCCGACCTTGTTGACGAGCGTCTTGGGGATCGCGAGCTGGAGGACAGCCCGGGTGCTCGCCTCGAGCTCGTACAGACCGTGCGACTCTTCGAGCTCGACCTGGAGCACGTTAAGCGACGACGAGAGCTCGTCCGACAGGAGCGTTCGAGGGACAGAGCCGTTCTGGATGAGGAGAGCGGGTTCCCGGTCAGTTCAAGAACGCACAGGCGCAGGCGGGGAGCTCGCACTCACTCGTCGCTGGTACTCCTCCCAGATGCACTTGAACTCCTGCTGTCCGTTCTCGGCAACCTTCTCTTGGATCTAAAGGGACCAATACGATGTGGTCAGTTTGAGGAAGATGCTCGAGGAAGACTAGAGAAACTATACTTACGTCCTTGACGTACTCGTCGTAGAAGGTGCCGGTCTTCTTGATCATGAGCTCCTCATACTCCTCATCCGAGAGACCGAGACCGGCGAGGACCTCGAGACTCGACGAGGTGACACCACCCTGATGACAAGAAAAAGGAGAGCAAGTCAGCGACCAAGAAAGAGGGTGTTGAACGAGTTGCGAGAGGGCGCACCTTGTTGGCTGAAGAGTCCTTGAAGACGACGACGCCCTTCTTCTCGAGGTAGAGCCGAGCCTGCTGGGTGAAGAAGAGGTTCGCTCCCTCGACGACAGCCTTGAAGTGGGGCTTGCCGTCGGCGTCGAAGAGCTGGGCGACGTTGGTGATGTTGATCGACTCGGGCTAATGAAGCAGACTCAGGGAGAACGTCAGCCCAGGCTCAAACGAGAGATGCTATCTGATTTGAGGTCGACGCACTCTTCCTCCACAGGGGACGAAGATGTCGGCCTTGTATCGAAGGTGGGCGTAATTTCGGAACTCGGTACCGTCGTTGACGGGCTCGCCAGCTGAGAGGGAAGCGTAAAGGAGTAGCAGTCAGCGGAAAGGCGATGGTCGTGAGGAGCAGAGCGAAGAGCGACTCACAAGGCAGCTTGAAGTCCTTGTCGTCGACTCGGATGAGGTAACCCTCCGGACCAAGGAGCTTGGTGTCGAAGTTTTCGACGGGGATTCGAGCGGTAGCCAGGCGGACGAGCTCGCTGTGTCATAGAGCTCAAAGTCAGCAATCGCTCCTTCTACGGATGTGAAAGGAAGGCGACGAACGTGTGGTTGAGTCCCTTGGGGTCGTGGAGAACACCGGATCCGTCGATGACGGCAATGATCTTCTCGTTGGGCTGAGAGAGCAGGATCTCGTTCGAACCGAGGTCTCCGTCGGGTCCTCCCGTCTGTATTTTGGTGATCTCCTTGCCCTCCCAGCCGAGCTTGTTGTAGATACCCTCGACGTACTGTCGGACCGAAAGAGAGGTCATTCCGTACGTGTCGTGGGGCTGCCAAGGTCAAAGCGTCTTCCAGTCAGGACAGGTCTGGAGAACGACAAGTCAGGTACGACTCACGATTCCTCCAAAGGCTGCCGCCGACTTTCCGGTGGTGAACGACTTCCAGAACGAGGCCTGTCGCGATCGAGCGTGTCCAGCAGCCCAGTCCATGAACCCGGCAGTTCCTGAGTTCGAAGGAGAGCAAAAGGCGTCAACAAACGGCACGTCCAACAGATTGCAGGAAGCGAGGCTCACCCTCATCGGGACCGAAGAAGAGGACCTCGGGCTTGCCGAGCAGGTCGACGATGGGGCCCTTGATACCAGGCGTCTGGCCAGGCAGGAGGAGGTCGAGGATCGCATCGACGTAGTGTCGGAAGCACGTCTCGGGGTCGGCACCGAGCGAGGGCAGGATGGTTCCTTTGGCTCCTCCCTCGGGTATGTCCTTGTTCTTCAACGCCTGAGTCGAGGCCAGACCGTAGTTCTCGTCAAAGAGCTTTCGGGCGTTCGAGTTGTACTGCTCCTTGCCTCGCGATTGAATGACTCGAATTCCTCCTCGAGCGACGTCTCGGAATCGGATGTGGAATCCTCGGAAGTCGGATCCAACGACGAGGAAGAGACCGTGCGGCGTCTTGGGGTACTCGACCGTAGGGAGGAACTTGGGGTCAAGTCGGAACGACAGGGCGAGCTTGGTGGGCTGGTAGAAGTTGGTCTTGAGGACGTGCTGGTTGAAGATGAGGAAGGCCTCGAAGATCTGGACGTCGTGCGGGTTCGTGACCGTCTTTCGGATCTTGGCGTAAAGCTCCTCATTCGACAGAGGCTGCTCCGTCTTGAGTCGGAGGTAGCTGAGCGTTGGCATGAGCTGGAGCGACTCGTCGTTCTCGGGGTAGTGCGTCATGGCGAAGTTGAGATACAGGTTCCGGATGAGCTCGGGATGGGCCTTGATGACATCCTTGATCGAGTCGCGCGTGAACGTCTCGTCTCGGAATCGAGTCTTGATGTTGTTGAGGACCTCCGCGTGGACCGAGTTGGACTCGTCGAGGATCGACTTGAGGGCAACGTAGCTCGTTCCGAGTCGGTTGCAGAAGTGCTGGGCAAAGACCCATCCGACGTAGGCGTAGGTGGCTTCCTGGACGGCGTGACCATCGCTGGGACCGTCGGACGAGCCGAAGAAGACCTCGTCGGGAAGAGCGTACAAGAGCGAAGCCTCCTTGATGATCTGCAACAGCGGTGGGCGGCAACACGAATCGAGGGGGGTCAGAGCGAGTCAAAAAGAAGTAGGAATTTGTGGCCAGCTCACCTGGTGGATCGAAGTCTCGATGGGAGGAGCCTTCGTGTTGGGAGCGTTCTTGAGGTAGAGGCAGATGACGGTCGTTCCGTTGCTGAAGTGCTCGACGTACTTTCGGGGCGAGTAGAGCGAGTAGTAGTGGTAGAGCTTGGAGAGGGAGCTGAAGAAGTTTCGAGTGCCTCCCATCTGATAAGAAGATCGGCAGGTCAGTTTCCGTGAAGAGGCGTCCGTGACTGCCGAAGCAGGACTCACTCGGAAACCGATGACCAGCCTCATCTCTCGCCTGTCCTCGACCTCATAGACCTCGATGACAGGAGCACCTCCTCGCTTCTCGACCTCGTTGATGATGCCACCGTAGATCTCCTTGGTGTTGCCTGACGCCTTCTCGAGGAAGTCAGGATCCGAGATGTCCTCGATGTTGTACCCGACCGCGGGGTCGAAGGGTTTCGTCGGGGGAGGGGGGAGTCGCGAGCGCGAGAGGAAGTAGCATCGGACAGACTGGGTCGACGTGGCCGAGAGCGAGCCTCCAGATCGGTACGTCTCGAGTCGGAACGACTTGGCGGCCGTCGAGGCGTCCAGGTACTGCGAGTCGATTCTAAAGGCGGGCAGAGAAAAGATCGAAGGTCAGAAAGCTTCTGGTGAGGCGCAGAAGAGTGGCACGCACCTTCCCTCGACCGTCGCACCGGGTCCCTCACGACTCGTCTTTCCAGCCTCACTGGTGTGAATGAAGATGGCACCTGTAGGTTTGCAAAATAAGTAAACAGAGTGAAGAGTCAGCATGGGGCAGGAGGGGAAGGACATGAGCGTCCATGGCGTCGTTGCGCAGCACGTACCTTCCTTCTTGCCCTCTTCTTCCGGCTGGATCCGTTCGAGGTCAATCTGGAGCTTGTCCGCAGAGTGCTTGGTAAAGGCGAGAATCTTGGCTCCGTAGCTGAAGGACAAAGACGAGGGAGGAGGAAGCATATGGTCAGCAGGACGAAGCGATGAAGTAGGCGGGGAGAGGACGAACAGAGCCATGATGTGCTCGGCGATAACAGCGGGCTCCTCCCTTTGGAAGTAGGTCGCATCGATGCCGAGGTGCCTGATGAGAGAGAATGGGTCAGTACGGAGGAGAGAGAGGACAAGGAAGGGCAAGAACGCACTGGTAGAACCATTCGACCTCGCCCTTGACGAGGTCGGCTGGGACGAAGCCCTGCTGAGCAACAAGCGCCTCGACCTGGGCCTGCTGAGCGTCCTTTTGTGGGAACTCGTTAGGTCGGTAGCCGATCGTGTCCTTCCTTAGCCTAGAGGAGACGCGTCCGGGAGGGCAGATACAGCAGGGAAGCATAGAAGAGGAAGGGAAGGCAGCATCAGCGCGGCTGTTCCGAACAGCTCCGGGCGCTGCGAGATGGAACGACTGACCTGTGGGACGAAGCCTCAGACGAGGCGCGACTGGACGACGTCGAGCGCTCGGCCTGGAGGCCTGGTACGCGCAAGGCAGGGTTGAGAGGAGTAGAGTCAGACATTGTTTGGGAGTTTGGGTTGGGGGTTGGGGGAGGAAGGTCGGGCCCTGCGTCTTTGAAAGGCGACTTTTGGGGAGGAGCCGAGGCAGAGACCTCAGCAGAGTAACCGGGCAGGCGGCAAAGCCCCCCTCGAGCGCTTGCCCTTCCTCAGTATTTTGTTTTATTTTCCTGCCCTCGACGACCCTCATCTGATCAGCTTATGCGACCTCGCGCTTGCTGTTGACAAGAGTTTATCTCGCTGATATCGCGTTTGCTGCAGGGCCTTTGGAGAGCTGCCTGTCAATCCTCTGCAGGAACGGTCACGCTCACACCGAACGCTGAGCAACAACATCGGCCTGACCGTCGACCGCGTTTGCAACGCTCAACATCACCTGCTGCGTTTTTACATACTCGGTCCTGCCGGTCGTAGCGGCCGCCTGTCCTCGAACCGACTGCTCGTCACCTGCAGCCCAACTAGCGTACAATTTGCTGGTCCGTGCTTGGCTGACGGGCCAGAATGTGTCCTCCTACTCTTCCTTTCCCTCTCTCTCCCACCTCTGCAGCTTGTTTGCAGTCCTCTCTGGTGGATTTGTTCGGGAAGGCAGGGGGTTGGAACAGAGGCAAACTCCGACGTCCGCCGTCAGAGGGGGTGGGAAGGGTCGCCTTCCTCCCCACGACTTCAGTTCTCCCTGGTTTCACAGGTTGGTCGAAAGGATACCAGGCTGACAGGGCGGAGATGCAAGGAAGCGGAACAGGACGAGTCTTTCTTGTGGTCGCAGACGTGTCCTGAGATTCTGTCGTTCTTGTAAAGACAGGCGCGTCGCTGACCGTCCCTTCCTTCCTGCTTCCGACGCTGTCGCACTCCTCCTCCTGACCCTCTTCCCCTCACACCCACCCCATCTACACCGAATCCAGCACCATGTCTTCTTCTCAGAACACCCAGTACCACAACGCCGTCGGCACCCTACCCAACACTGACACCCTCTCTCAATTCCCAGTCCCGACGCCTTCGTGCGGGAAGGGTCAGGTCCTCGTCAAAAACGAGATGCTCGGTCTGGCCGCCATGTCGACCTGGATGGTGCGTCATACCTCTATTGCTCTAGGAGCGACGCCGACGGAGACTGATCACTTGTCGCTCAGATGGACTTCCGATACTTCTCACCCAAGGAGAAGATCATGGTCTTCCCGGGCAATGTGGGCGGTACGATCGTCGCTCGAGGAGAGGGCGTCAGGGACGAGCTGCAGGAGGGTACAAAGGTCCGTCTCGCCCACATTTCTCTTCTCTCGACTCGACGTTCTGACGCAGCAGGACGTGTGATCGCAGGTCGTCGTCGGTAACGTCGTTTTCGACGTCGCGCACGCCGCTTCGCAGGAACTCGTCCTCGCAGAACAGGAGTGCTGTATGAAGGTCCGTAACCCTCCCTGCCTTCCCTCTCTTTCCTTCTTTACTAACAGACTTTGTGCGCTCTCTCTCGTGCAGGTCCCAGAGGGATTCAACCTCGAGCAATGCACGACCCTCGGAAGCTCCGTCGTCGCTGCCTTCCACGCCCTCAACAACGAACTCGGCCTGCCCATCCCGACCGAGCCGGGAGCGTCCAAGTCGTCTGCGCACGAGGCCAACGAGGTTCTCAACTCGCCCGTCCTCGTCTGGGGAGGATCGACCGCCACCGGTTTCTACGCTGTCCAGGTGCGTCAACGGGTCGTTCTCTCCTCCTCTCCTCCCGACACCGGATTGTACTGACCGGACGTCCTCGCTTCTCGTGCGTGAGATCAGATGCTCAAAGAGGCCGGCTTCAAGACGATCATCACGACGTCCTCTCCCGGCTCGCACTCGAAGCTCTCCAAGCTCGGTGCGACGCACACGCTCTCGTACTCGGACCCGGCGACGACGGTCGACATTGTCAAGTCGCTCCTGTCCGACGCGCCGGTCAAGTACGTCCTCGACTGCGCGGCCGACCTCGACAACTCCCTCAAGCCCATCAGGGAGGTCGTTGGAGAGGGCAGCGAGGTCGCGGTTCTTGTTCCTGTGAGGAAGGGAGGCAAGGGCGGAGAGAAGATGTTGGTCGACGACGACAAGGTTGAGCAGGAGGTCGAGTTTGGCTACGGCGTCGAGGTCAAGCTGGTCAAGTCATTCGAGTACATGAGCCGAGTTGAGTCCTCCTCCTTACCCTCCTTCGAACTCCTTGTCACGGCACCCTGACCCCGTTTCCTTCTGTCCCGTTCAGGACCCCGAGATCGCCAAGGACCTCCAGCCGACGATCATCCCCGGCTGCCTCAAGTCCGGTCATCTCCAGCCATCCTCTTTCAGACTCGTCGAGGGCGAGTCGTTTCTCGAGAGGATGATCCAGGGTCTGGCCGAGCTGAGGGAGGGCAAGGTCAGAGGCGAGAAGCTACTCGTCCAGGTCTGAAAGTGACGTCGCAACGACGCCCTCCGACCGACCGGCCGACGGTCGAACCTCTTCGTTGGGATGGTCTTTGGGTCTCCTGTGTCCTGCTCTTTTTACTCTTTTTTCTTGAGACCGAACGCGCTTTGAGCAATGCTCGGTAGTCTTCCTTTTCATCTTACGATCTTATGTCCCCCCCCTTTCGATTGTCTCTACCCTCCTCGACGCCTTCGCAAGACCGAACGGAGCAGAGTGTGTGTGTGTGTGTGTGTGAAAAAAGATCTCATCGTCGCCAACCCTCCTCCTCCCATGCATTCGTCTAAAAACACGCGACTACAAACTCTCGAAACTCCTTCCCTGTCCATCTCTTTTTGTGCTTTAAAGCTTGAGTCCGAGCTCATCCTATGGTTTGAGAAAGGGAGAGACAAGGAGAGAGAAGAGGAGCTGTCAATCCTGTGGACGAGTTTGCGAGATTGAGAAGAACAAGTGGGGACGAACGGCGTAGGCCATCTCCGAGAGTCGGGCGACCGAGACCACTGTAGGCTTGGCGGAGGTGAACGACTTGAGAGTCTGTTTGAAGTGGTAAAAAGGAGAGCGAGGAGGGTGGGGGTTTGTGAGTTGTCAGAGCAGGAAACAGTGGAGGGGGGAAGAGACGGACCTTGGCGAGCGATTCCGGGGTGACGGCGTCGAGGGCCTTGAAGGTGTCGGCGAGGGAGGCAACCTTGCCGGTGAAGACCTGGCAGACAGACAGGGAAGAGATGGTCCGGTGGTCAGCTTTCGCACGGTTTGGGGAGAAGGTCGAAAAAGCTTCCGGTCCGACGCACCTGAGCAGCAACCGACTCGACGACCGAGGTGGTGAACTCTGCCCGGGAGGCAGCCGCGAACTTTGCACGGGCGACGGCACCCTTGACCTGCTCGTCCGAGAGCTTGCCGCTCGCGAGCGCCTGGACAGCCTCGACGACGGCCTTTCCAGTCTCGCCAAGGCGCTTGGACCCGTCGGCCTGGACCTCGATCGACAGAAGCGAGGCGTCAGAGTAGGTCGACAGGACGGCCGAGGCCGACGAGCCCTCGACGGACGACGCGGCCTGGGCGAGGGGCGATCCACCGGCGGACCACTTGAGCGAGGGGGCGACGCCGAGCAGGTAGGGGAGGACGGCCGATTCGGGCGTCCAGCCGGTCGTCTGGCCGTACGAGATCAGGAGCGTGGGCTTGATCTCGGGCAGGAGGTGCAGGTCGATCGGCACTCGCTGCTCACCACCGTAGTACTGGGTCGCCTCACCCTTCTGGTTGGCCTTGAACTCGACGCCCTGGTTCTGGAGGGCGATGTCGAGCTCCTCGCCGAAGAGGTCGCCGGCGTAGCCTTCGAGAGTGGCCGTGTCGACACCCTGACCGATAACGGCAATCTCCTGCGAGAAGGCGGACGAGTAGAGGTCCTTGACCGAGGCGAGCGACACGGGCTCGTCGGCAGAGGCAAAGAGCGAGTTTCCGAGCCCCCGTCGGAACGCAAGTCGGTGCGAGAGCTCAAAGGCCGAGACGGCGGGCGAGCTGGAGGCGGCATTGATCTCCTGGGAGACGATCGACTTGACCTGCTCGTTGTACTCGTGGGCAAGGAACTTGGGGAAGAGGGAGGCGTGAAGGGTCTTGAGGAAGAACTCCCTGTGCAGACGACAAGCATGAGAAAGGCCCAAGCGAATCAGACATCGGTTCCACGAGATTCAACGAGAACAGGACTCCGTTGGTGTCGATTGTGACAGGTGGACATGAAGGCTGGGGACTCGGGACGTACTCGTCTCCGGGGAGGAAGTCGGCGGTCAAGAAGAGGTGCTCTCGGGTGAGGGTGGCAGAGAGGACACCTCCGAGCTGCTCGGTTCCTCGGGCGACGGCGAGGGCGGACGAAGCACCGTTGGACTGTTGCAGCAGGCGGGCGGAGGTTGCCGATCGGGGTGGTTGATGAGATTGGGCGAGCACGTCGAGGTCGGGCCAATGGGACGGACGGCAAGGGGCGTCAAAGCAGGAACAGACGCTGTCAGGTCAATTGCTCTACCAACGACAGCAAAAGTGACGGACGGACCTTGAAGGCAAAGTTCTTGAGGACGGCGGCGGCGCCGTTGGCCTGCTGGAAGCGCGATCCAGCCTTGAGGACGACGGTGAGGGACGACGTCGACGAGTCGGACTGGACGTTTGCGAGCGTCGCGCGCTTTCCGAGGGCCGAGATGGTCGCGAGCGAGCGTCGGCCGGCGGCGGGTGCGACTGCACGGGATGCGCGCTGAGCAAAGGACATTCTGCGGAGGAGGGAGGGAGGAGGTGGGGGATAGAAAGCGGTGTAGGAGAATAGCAAAGGCGGAATGGATCAGCCAGCCCTGGGCTGATCGGAGGGAGCACAGGGAGAGTGCGCCAGAAAACAAAACTGCAGGTGCAATGGACTCTGATTCTGAAAATTCCGTCCCTGCAGCCGTGCAGCTTCTCCTTCCCCATCCCACTCCTCCCCACGGCAGTAGAGGCATCACATTTGTACGTATCTTACTATTCTCGCTACCCAGTAGGACTGCACGTCCCTCGGCTACACATTCCGACGACAAGCGTTTGCCGGGCTTTAACTTTCACGCACTTTCCTTCAGGTGGGCTGACCGAGCTGTGCCTTTGCGCCCCCCCTTTGCCCTTCCTTTCTCTGTCGCCACCTTGCAACGTGTCTACCCCCTCCAGTCTTTTCTTCAAAGTGAGCTTTCTTGCCTCTTCTTCGACTGCCAGTACATCAGCTGACCTCTTTCCTTCTCTTTCAGATGGCCGCATTCGACGTCAGCACGCTTTTCGGAGACGACAAGGTCGCCGCCGCTCAGGCTCTTGCCTCCCAGGCAAAGAACGGAGGACCCGACTTCATCAAGGAGATCGGACTCGGAGAGGCCCTTGTCAAGGTGCGTTCTCTCGCTACTGGGCTCGTAGAAGGGACGAAGGAGTCGCTGTGAGAAACAGGAGGGCTGAACATGTGGCTCCACCCCCCCCTCCGGCATCTTTTTTTTCCTCGCCCTATCGTTGGCTGGCTATCCTCGTCCATCGCACAGGCCCTCACCGACAAGAAGGACGTCGCCAAGAAGGAGGCTGCCCTCGCCGCTATCGCCGCTTTCCTTGAGCAGGGCGCCGTTACCGCCGTTGAGCCCACCCTCCTCGACTGCTCCGCTGGAGGTGTCTTCCCCACCCTCCTCGACGGTTTCGCCGACAAGGCCAAGACGGTTCAGTGCGTGCCTCCCCTGAAGCTCTTTCCTGTCCGACTTTGGCTGACAATTGCCTTTGTGAACTTGTAGGACCGCCACCGCTTCCGTCCTCGCCTCGCTCGTGCAGGTCATGAACCCCTGGGCCACTGGACTTATCCTCCCCACCCTCCTTAACCAGATCGAGACCGCCGGAAAGTGGCAGGTCAAGACCGGATCGCTCTCCATCGTCGACCTCCTTGTCAAGCGAGCCCCCGAGCCCTGCTCTAAGCTCATGCCCGAGATCGTCCCCGTTCTCGCTGGTGCCATTTGGGACACCAAGGCCGACGTCAAGAAGGCTGCTAAGGTCTCGATGACCAACGCCACCGCCCTTGTCTCCAACAAGGACATTGAGAAGTCAGTCTCTCTTCCTTCCCGCTGGCTTCGTAAGACTTTCGTCGGGTCGCTGACCTCTTCTGCGCTTTTCCATCAGGTTCATCCCCGCTCTTATCAAGTGCCTCATCAACCCCGTTGAGGAGGTTCCTGGAACCATCCAGCTCCTCTCGGCCACCACCTTCGTTTCCGAGGTCGACGCCCCTACCCTCTCGCTCATGGTTCCCCTCCTCTCGCGAGGATGCAACGAGCGACCCACCGCCACCAAGCGAAAGGTTGCCGTCATCACCGACAACATGGCCAAGCTCGTCGACAACGAGTACACCGTCCGACCCTTCATCCCCAAGCTCCTCCCCCAGCTCATCAAGATCGCCGAGGTCATCGCCGACCCTGAGGCTCGAGGTGTTGTCAACCGGGCCATCGCCACCCTCCGATCCGTCGGAAACATCCCCGCCGACTCTGACGGTTCCGACCTCCCCCCTCTCCCCAAGACCGAGGCCATCCAGGCCGTCTCCGTCATCACCGGTATCTTCGGAAAGAACGCCCTCACCCCTCCCCTCCCTGGATCCGAGGCCGTTGAGTTCTCTGCCAAGATCATCGCCAACCTCATCAACGCCAGGAACTTCGACCAGCCCGCCTGGGACGGATGCGTTCTCCCCTACCTTTCGTTCGTCTCCAAGGACGCCCAGAAGGTCACCACCGAGTACCTCCTCAAGGCCGCCTCCGAGGTTGGCCAGGACACCCGAATTTTCGACGACGAGGAGGAGGGAGAGGACCTCTGCAACTGCACCTTCTCGCTCGCCTACGGAGCCAAGATCCTGCTTAACACGGCCACCCTCCGACTCAAGCGAGGACACCGATACGGTCTCTGTGGACGAAACGGATCCGGAAAGTCGACCCTCATGAACGCCATCGTCAACGGTCAGGTCGAGGGATTCCCCTCGCCCGACGTCGTCCGAACCTGGTACGTCGCCCACGACATTGACGGTTCCGAGGCCGAGATTGGCATTTTCGACTGGGTCAAGTCCGACCCCCGAATTTCCTCCGTTCGATCCGAGCAGGAGATCAAGGACGTCCTCTCCGAGGTTGGTTTCGTCGCCGACCGACAGAACCACTCCATCGGTTCCCTCTCCGGAGGATGGAAGATGAAGCTCGCCCTCGCCCGAGCCATTCTCTTCAGGGCCGATATCCTCCTCCTCGACGAGCCTACCAACCACTTGGATGTCGTCAACATCACCTGGCTCATCGACTACCTCACGTCGCTCGCCAACACGACGTCGATCATCGTCTCGCACGACTCCGACTTCCTCAACCGAACGGTCACCGACATCATCCACTTGAACCGGTTCAAGATCAAGAGGTACCCCGGTAACCTCGAGGATTTTGTTCGAATGGTTCCCGAGGCCAAGGCCTATTACTCGCTCGCCACCGCCGACGAGTACAAGTTCAAGCTCCCCAACCCCCCTCTTCTCGACGGAGTCAAGACCAAGGAGAAGTCGCTCATGAAGATGAAGAACGTCGGTTTCCAGTACCCCACCCAGCCCGTCCAGCAGCTCTTCGACATCTCGCTCCAGGTCTCGCTCTCGTCCCGAGTCGCCATTCTCGGACCCAACGGATCCGGAAAGTCGACGCTCGTCAAGCTCCTCATCGGAGACCTCGAGCAGAACAAGGGAGGAGACGTCTGGAAGCACCCCAACGTCGTCATTGGTTACGTCGCCCAGCACGCTTTCCACCACATTGACCATCACCTTGACAAGACCCCCCTCGACTACCTCCTCTGGCGATACCAGACTGGAGAGGACCTCGAGGAGCTTGACAAGGCCAACCGGGTCCTGTCCGAGGAGGAGCAGCAGAAGATGAAGGAGGGAGGTGTCGTCATCGTCGAGGGTGTCAAGCGACTCATCGACGAGCTCCTCTCGCGAAAGAAGCTCAAGCAGTCGTACGAGTACGAGATCTCCTTCAAGGGAATGTCGTCGTCCGAGAACGTGAGTCCCTCAAGTCTTTCCATTGCTGTTTTCGAAGAGCGGCCCTGGCTGACCACCCTCTACCGCTTTCCCTTGCCAGATCTGGATGTCTCGAGACGAGCTCATCTCCCGAGGTTTCGAGAAGAAGGTCCTCGAGCTCGACACCCGAGAGGCCCAGCGACTTGGTCTCATGCGACCTCTCGTCCGAAAGGAGATCGAGAAGCACTTCGAGGACTTCGGTCTCGAGGCTGAGTTCACCTCGCACAACACCATGCGAGGTCTCTCTGGAGGACAGAAGGTCAAGGTCGTCCTCGGTGCCGCCACCTGGCGACGACCCCACATCATCATGCTCGACGAGCCTACCAACTACCTCGACCGAGAGTCGCTCGCCGCGCTCATCGAGGCCCTCAAGGACTTCGAGGGAGGTGTCCTCGTCATCACCCACAACCGAGAGTTCTCCGAGTCCATCTGCTCCGAGGTCTGGGCCATGCGAGACGGTCGGCTCGAGGCTTCCGGCCACAACTGGGTCGAGGGACAGGGTACCGGTGCCCGAATCGACAAGAAGGCCGACGGCGAGGAGGAGGACCAGTTCGACTCGATGGGCAACAAGATCGCCAAGGTCCAGAAGGTCGCTAAGAAGTCTGCTGCCGAGCTCCGAAAGGCCAAGAAGGACAGGATCGCTCGACGAAAGCGAGGAGAGGAGGTACGCCCATACCGTCGCTTTCAGTTTCGACTGCGTTCACGAATAAGATCACTGACTATCACCCCCTTTTCAGGTCTTCACGGACGAGGAGCTATAAATTATCGCTCCGCCGTCGCTCCCGTAGAGTTTCCTACTTTCCTTCTCTGTTTCTACTGTGACTCCCGCTACACAACTCCTGGCTGCCGTTATCCTCATGGTATCTTCGCCTCTCAAACAAGCCCTGATCGCGCTTTTTCACAGAGGGCAGGATCAGACGACTGATGAACCCGTCGGATCACAGCCTGGAGATGGCCGAGCGGACTGTTGGGGTGGGAGTAGCGAAGGGACGGGGTCCGACTGAGGAAGAGGAAGGGTATCGTCGGGGTGTCGAGGGGCGTGGACCGGTGAGGAGCCAAGACTGAGAGCCTTCAGCGACAGTCAGTGTCGTCGGTCGCAACAGCTTGGGTGAGCAGGAGGAAGAGATGGGAGATGAAGGGGTGAGAGCCAGTGGAGTGATGAGTGAGGCTGAATGACAGCCGCCCTCAATCAATCGACGGTCGGACTTTGGCTTGTCTGCGCACGAACCACTCCTATCCTTCCTCCGCCTCTCTCCAAACGACATATCCTGCCGGCGAGATCATGTCCTTACTCCTCATCAGCCCTCCCACTCTGCTCTAGGTCCGTAGAGGCAGTACTGGCTGGAGAGAACGATGATCGATATCGAGCTCGCGCTCGTCTCTGCGCCAGCTCGATTTGCCTGTCGCCCTGCCCTTTGCTCCCACCCTCTCGCTCTCGCCTATCGCCTGTGCCACGTCGACATCGTCTGCAAGCCGAAACGTCGCCAGAAACATCTGCTTCCGACTAAAAAGTGCCCAGCCCCGGTCGACGGGCTCTCTGTCGCTCCCTGTCGGCCAAGTGCGACGTTGCTCATCTCGAGCCAACGCGGCATCTCTTTCCTTCTCTCTCTACACCCAACCCCCTCCCCTCCTTCCTTCAGCAAGATGACACCCAGACTGCCTGACGACCTCCCTTCCTACTCGCCTCTACACGAGAAGCACGACCCCGAAGCCGGTCTTGCTGCCCCCGCCCAGCCCTCGTCGACCTCCTCTCGCACAAAGTGGCTCGTCGGACTCGGCCTGGCGTCCATCCTCGCCCTCGATGCTGGCTCCAAGTTCGGTCCTGGCCTCGTCCAGGGCGGCCTCAAGAAGATGGGCTGCCATCACTCTCACGACGACAGCGGCTACCTCGAAGGTGCGTCTGGACAGCCAGGGTCCCAGCTCCTCCTTCCGACGCTTTCTGACCTCGCTTGCGGCTTCCCTCTCCAGGTCTGATTGCAGATGGCTTCACTGTTGCCCCCGCCTACACTTCCGCACCTCCTCTCATTGTCCCTCACCCGGCCATCCAGCAAGCCACCGAGCACCTTGCCAACGTGCAGGCCATCCCAGGGTTCCCCATTCCGCCCAAGGTCGCCGAAGGAATCTACCTCAGCGTTCCTGACGAGCAGTCCTGCATGGAGTGGGTCTTCTTTCGCCCTTGTTCGTCTGCTGAAGACAGAGTACTGACTGCGTCCAAACTCCCTCTCCTCTCTACAGAGCCAGTCGACGTTACACCGCGACGGAGCATCGCGCCGGGTCCGGGTTCGACCAGCTGTCCGCTCTCCGACTCAAGGAGGAGTACGAGAAACTGTTCGGCGTCCCTACTACCGGGCCTTTCGAGAACGTCTTTGACGCCGGAAGCGCCGAGAGTCAGTCGATGGTCAAGGACAAGCACGTCGAGCCTCAAGTCTGGGTCGACACCGTGAGTCCTCGCGGGAAACCTTCGCACTCATCCGAACGATGCACTGACTGACGCGCTCCATGCTCGATGCTCCTCAGTACTTCCCTGTCATGAACACTCCCGTCGACCGAGAGATCTCAATCCTCTTGCCCAACTCTTCCTTCCCCTCGTGGTCGGCCAAGCTCCGGGAGGACATCGTCGAAGGCGACCCCTTCTCCGAACTCCGAGACGAGGTCCCCGTCTTCCACGGTCTGTCCAAGTCGGGCAACGTCACGGCCGAGATCGTCTACGCTGCGTACGGTCGAAAAGCCGACTTTGAGGCTCTTGAGGAGGCTGGCGTCGACGTCAAGGGAAAGATTGCCCTTGTCAAGTACGGCGGCGTCTTCCGGGGTCTTAAGGTACGCCTACCCTTACTTTCCAAGTTCTCGGTCTGCTGCTGACTGATCCACCTCATTCTACCCACAGGTCAAGGCCGCCGAGGAGGCCGGTGCCATCGCCTGCTTGATCTACTCGGATCCTGCCGACGACGGACCCATTAGGGAGGAGAACGGCTATCTCGCTGTGCGTACAAGCTCATGACTGGTCCATCAGCTCTTGACTGATCTAAATTATCTTCTGTCGCTGCAGTACCCCGATGGACCCGCCCGCAACCCCAGCTCGGTCCAGCGAGGCAGCGTTCAATACCTCTCGTCGTATCCTGGAGACCCTACGTGAGTTCCCCTAATACTCGTGCATCCCTCGAAGGCGACTGATGACCCCTCATTCTCTTTCTGCAGCACTCCTGGAGAGCCCGCCTACAAGAACAGCACTCGTCTCGAAGGAGGCAACATCCCTGGCATCCCTTCGCTTCCCCTCTCGTACGAGGACGCCATCCCTCTCCTCCAGCTGCTCGAGAAGCGGGGCAAGACCGCTTCCGACATGGGCAGCGAATGGGAAGGAGGCATCAAGGGTGTTAAGTACTGGACCGGACCTTCCAAGATCGAGGTGCGAGTTCGCAACGAGGTGTCAACGAGGGTCATGCCGATCTGGAACACGATGGCCAAGATCCCTGGCCACATTCCCGACGAGGCTGTCATGATCGGCAACCATCGAGACGCCTGGGTTCTCGGGGCGTCCGACCCTTCGTCCGGCACGGCCGTCACGAACGAGGTCTACCGAGGTCTCGGCGCTCTCCTCGCCAAGGGTTGGAAGCCTCTCCGAACCATCTACATCGCCAGTTGGGACGCAGAGGAGTACGGTTTGATCGGCAGTACCGAGTGGGCCGAAGACTTCGCCAGCTGGATCCCCGAGAACCTCGTCTCCTACCTCAACATCGACTCCGCCGGTGCAGGAACCAAGTACGGCGCCAATGCATCCCCCTCGCTCGCCGGACTCATGAAGGCCGCTTCGGAGGAGATTCAGCACCCTTCGGACCCTACTCGATCGGCCTTCTCTGCCTCTGCCGATGGAGGCGAATGGTCCGACTACCCCCTCGCCAGCCCTGAGTACTCGACCGACGAGTTCGAGGAGAAGTTCGCCAGCTCGACCGGCATTCCTTCCCTCGGGTGAGTCTCTTGCCCTTCTCGATAACCTTTGACTGTGTTTGAGACTGACTTGACTTTGATGTCGCGTTCATAGATCCGGTTCGGACTACACCGCGTTCCTCCAGCACCTTGGAGTCGCCTCGTCTGACGGACCTGGTTTCCACTCGTCCCCCGAGGACGCTGTCTACCACTATCACTCGATCTACGAGTACGTCCCTTCTCGCCGAGTACTACGAAGGAATGCAGGAGCTGACGCTCTTTTCCTTCGCGTCTTCGCAGCAACCAGCACTGGATGGAGAAGTACGGCGACCCCGGCTTCACGCGACATGTCATCTCGGCCAAGGTCCTCGGACTCGTCCTCCTCAGGCTCTCTGTAAGTCCAGCTGATCGAAGACGCAGAAGCAAGGGAGGAGGACTGATCCTGCCCTTCTAATTCTGACAGGACACGCTCGTGATCCCCCTCAACATTACGCAGTACTCGACCGAGCTTTCCGACTACGCCGACAAGTAGGTCTTGCGTCCCCAAACTTCCACCGTTTCCTGTGACCTCGACTGACACGACAATCTTCCCGTTTCCCTTCTGCCCCCGCTCCAGGGTCGCCCACATCCACTCTGCCATGCACTTCAAGACCGACCTTCACCTGTCCAACCTGACGGCGGCCATCTCGACCCTCCAGCAGGCAACCTTTGCCCTCGATGGCCAGACGGAGCAGGCGCTGCGAAAGCTGAACAAGCTCACCCACCCGGGCAAGGGCAAGCTCCCCTTCCCTCTTCCTGGCAAGTGGAAGAAGATCCGGGCCGTGCTGGAGGAGATCCGAGGGATCAACGACAAGATCAAGAGGTTCGAGAAGGGCTTCCTGGGCGACGGACTGAAGGACCGAGAGTGGTACAAGCACGTTGGAACTGCCCCTGGAAAGTGGCTCGGCTACGTGCGTTTTTCCATCTCTTCTCCACGGTCTTCACTCTGACTGACGGACTGGTGATCGCGTTGATCTTCTCGCAGGGCGCTACGACGTTCCCTTCCATCACCGAAGCCCTCACGCTCGATAAGGACGTCCACGCGGCCAACGTCGAGGCCGAGAAGGTTGCAGTCCTCATCCAGGCCATGGCCGACCGACTGCAGTAAGTTGTTTGGGTCTGAGACGGTCGTCTTCCACAGTCGTCCCGGCGATCTTTCCATCTCTTTCGACTCAACGACTGTTCGTATCTTTCCATCCTTTCTTTCGCGTCCAGTCAGGCACCTTTTCTTCGCTATCTTGTATACGCTCCACCTCTGCGTTTCATATTTTTTTCTTACATGCGTTTTCCTTGCCTCTCGACGAGTGGCCAGATGAAAGAATCCGACGGATCTTTGATTTGCCGGGTTGGGCGTGGTGGCTGGCGCCCGGCGCTGTGAGCCCGGTCTGGACTCTGGTCTGGGAAACTCCCCCCTCGCTCGTATCGTCGCCCCCTTCCCCTCCTTCCTACCTTCCTTCCCCCCCAAAGTATCCTCACCACACCCATCGTCTAACCAACAGCACAGGACTTCAAGCTAGCACCGGTATCGGTCACTTTCACCTGCGAAAAAAAGGATCGACGGACGTCAACTCCTTCCTCCAGACGCCCCCCTCTCGCTCGCTCCATCAACAAACGCACCCCCCCCCCCTTCTCTCGGAAACGCGTTCGCTCCCTCCGACATCCCCTCGCCCCTCCCCCAACGTCTTTCACGAGTCGTTAACAATCGCTGGAATCTCGCCTGAATGAAGGGTCTCAAGAAGTCGCTGGTGAGTCCCGTCGTCTGGCGTCCTCCTTCTCTCGCTTCGGGGCGTTTCATCACAAGAGCGAGCGTCCTTTGGAGGGAGCAAGGACCGGGTCTGAGCCGCCAGGGAACGCCTTTGGACAGCACTCGGCGGAGTGCTCTCCAAAAGACTGAGAGAGCATGGAGCTCGTTCTTTGCGCGAGGAAACGCAGTCGAGAAGGAGAGAATGGCAGCTGGGGAGGACGGATCTTGCGATGGACTTTCTCTGGCGTTCTCCTCCTTCCTCCCCTCCCTCCTCTCCTTTCCTCCTGGCTGCTTTCCTCAAAGTCCATGCATGACTGATCCGCTCTACCCTGTGTACGTCTGCAGCTCTCACGAAGCAAAAGCTCGTCGTCCGACTCGTCCAAAAACAAGAATGGGTCGTCGGCTCCTGCGCCCCCAACGTCCTCCGCTCCATCCGTCCAACCTCAACTGGCAAAGGCAAACGGCAACAAGCCCGTCCCCCCTCTCCCTTCCAACGGTCAACCTACTCCCGCCGTCGCCTCCTTGTCCAACTTTGGTGTCTCGGGGGGAGGAGGGAGCGGCAGGAACGCCAGTCCTGGTCCTCACGGGCAGACGGCAGGAGGGCCGTCGACACCCGACCGAAAGGCCCAGCAGCAGGACAAGACGTCGCCCGCTCCCCCCGTCGTGGTCGTCTCGACCGAGATGCCGCAGGATCCCGTTCCGCACGGCCGAGCGCTGTCGCCCGGAGGTGGAGGAGGGGAGCACGGAGGGACGCCCCCCAAGGCTGGTCCGTTGGGCAGGTTGAGAGGCGTCAAGGACACGATCCCGCTCACGGGCAAGACGCCCAGGAAGCAGAGGAGTAGTCGTTTCCACGTGACGGAGAAGGTCGAGCTGGAAAAGTTGCCGGTGTTTCAAGGTGCGTTCCTTCTGGACGTTTGACCGGCTGCGAGACAGGAGACGGGACGACTGACCACTGAATGCGACTTTCTTTTTTTGCAGAGGTCCCTCCTGGCGAGCGGACCGATCTCTTCATCCACAAGCTCCAGCAGTGCGCCGTCGTCTTCGACTTCAACGACGCGAGCTCGGATCTGCAGGGCAAGGGTATCAAGGGCCAGACGCTGCACGAGATGCTGGAGTACATCACCACCCAACGAGGTGTCATCTCGGAGCAGATCTACCCTGAAGTTGTTTCGATGGTGCGTTCGACCTAAGCCAGCCTCCTTTACCACGAAGTCCTTTCGTGCTGACTGGCCGATTTCGTTCGTCCTTGACTCCGCAGTTCGCCTCCAACCTGTTCAGATCGATACCTCCTCAGGTGAACCCTACTGGCGACGCCTTTGACCCCGAGGAGGACGAGCCCGTGCTCGAGCTCGCGTGGCCTCACCTGCAGATCGTGTACGAGTTCTTCCTCCGGTTCGTCGAGAGTCCAGACTTCAATACCAACACGGCCAAGAAGTACATCGACCAGTCGTTTGTCATCCATGTGCGTGCTTCCACTGGCCCATCCTAGATCTTGCACGCTTACTGACTAAAATGATTTCCTCTGCCTTGCAGCTTCTCGAGCTCTTCGATAGCGAGGACCCTCGAGAGCGCGACTTCCTCAAGACGACGCTCCACCGGATATACGGCAAGTTCCTCAACCTCCGAGCCTTCATCCGGCGGTCGATCAACAACGTCTTCTTCCAGTTCGTGTACGAGACCGAGCGCCACAACGGTATCGCTGAGCTGCTCGAGATCCTCGGATCGATCATCAACGGATTCGCGCTGCCGCTCAAGGAGGAGCACAAGACGTTCCTCACTCGGGTGCTCATCCCCCTCCACAAGGCCAAGAGTCTCGCCCTATACCACCCTCAGCTCGCCTACTGCGTCGTACAGTTCCTCGAAAAGGACGCCACGTTGACGGAAGAGGTCCTACTCGGTCTCCTCCGCTACTGGCCCAAGGTCAACTCGCCAAAGGAGGTCATGTACCTCAACGAGGTCGAGGAGATTCTCGACGTGATCGAGGCGGCCGAGTTCCAAAAGATTCAGATTCCTCTGTTCCAGCAGCTGTCGAGGTGCATCAACTCGCAGCACTTCCAGGTGGCTGAGCGGGCGCTGTACTACTGGAACAACGAGTACATCGTCAACCTCATGGGCGACAACATCAACATCATCCTCCCGATCGTCTTCCCGGCTCTCTATCAGAATTCCAAGTCCCACTGGAACCGGTACGTCCCAGCCCCTCACCATTTAAATCTCGATTTGGCGCTGACTTGCCTCTTGCTTTCTTCCTGCAGCACCATCCACGGCATGGTCTACAACGCCCTCAAGCTCTTCATGGAGATCAACCCGACCCTCTTCGATGAGTGCACCAACAACTACAAAATCGCTCGACAGCAGGAGTTCAAGAAGGTCCAGACGCGGTACGACCAGTGGGAGACGCTGCGCGAGAACGCGATCGCGAACCGCAAGGCGAGCGGTGCGAGCGGGCCAATGCCTCGAGCGTTGACGGAACCGGCGCCTCCTAGACCTCCTCCGCCCGAGGACGACGACATGACGGACGTCTCGGTCGAGCTCCAGAACGGCGTCGGCATGGACTCGTTTGCGTCGGATGGGGCCAGCCAGGGTGGACCGTTCCAGATGGAGACCGCTCCGATGGACCGAACCGAGATGATCGTGCGTCCCTACCACTCTGCCTTTTGCCAACCTCTTCCCTTCTCTGCGTTCCCGGCTCTGACTCTGTGTTGCTCCAAACTCTTGTAGCCGATGGGCGACGACATCGAGCAGGTAGCACAACTCTCGCCGACCAACAGCCCGAGCAACCCTCACGTCCGACGCAAGAGCACACTGCCCATCGACCCGCAGGTGCTGCGCGACTTGCAGGCTCACAAGTCGCTCGAGGGCGAGAACGGCATGTGAGAAGTTGGAGCCTCTCCTCTCTTTCCCTGCCACCTCACTTTGCATCTCTCGACCGAACCTCCGCTCCTGCCCATCTCTCATACGACGATCACTCCCTCCTCGTTCGGTTTGTTTCCTCTCGCCCTTCCACAGGCCCCACTTACAGAAGGACTGTTCATCACTCCCACTCTCCTCCCCACTATCACAACAACGCAATATTTGGTTGCCTTTTAGTCGACCGCCCATTCCTCAGCTTCCTCCCAACTGTACCCCCTTTCGAGACGCTTCTCCTCGCCTCCTTCCGTTCTAGCTATGCTTTGCCTTTCGTCTCTCTTCTTCGACCAGAAAATCCTACCCCCAATACCCCCCATTCTGTCCTCTCCCTCCTTCTCTTAGCTCGCCCTTCTTCATTTTCTCCCGTCTCGACTTTTCGCCCGATCTGATGCGACTCGTTTCGCCTGGAGGTCGGGGGCAAGCACAACAAAGTGGGGGTTTCATGAGGATTAGGGCTGAGGTACAACTAAAGAAGGTTACAAGAAGGTGTGAAGTGAGGTAGCAAGAAGCAGAAGGCAGAGATAGTGTGACTGGTCCCAGGGACGAGTGAAGCAGGAAAAACTGAGTGGTCGCTTGGACAATTCCATTTCAAGCAAACTCGAACGTTGGTCGAAGGTCTTCCTTGACGTGTCGAAGGGAGAGCTCCTGGAACGGCTCTGAGTTCTTGACGTGGAAGTAGAAACCTGAGAAAGGCAGACGAGAAACGAGAAACGATTGGGTATTCAGCGACGGTCCGTATGTGAGGAGATAGAATGAAGGACAAGGACGCACCGGTGATGACCGCGTCTCCCGGAATTGCGCTAGTCCTTTCCTCGGGTGGCGATGTTGGCGCCCTCGGAGGGTCGTGTGGTCTAGGAGTGTCTGTCGAGGGGTCTGGTGGGTGGGGCAGACTGCGAGCTGTCATGCTCGGGGGTGGTGACGGCGACGAGTACTCCGATCCTGAACTCGTTCGAGCGGGCTGCGGCAAAGGGGTGGAGAAGCTTGAAAAGGCCGAGGACGGGCCAACGGTAGACGAGGGCGTTCGGCTGATAGGGACGGGCGTTCGACGACCGGACGTTCGACCAGTCCCATCCCGCTTCGAAAGCTCGTCGTCAAAGAGCAGAGCCGCGTAGTAGAACCCTTCGAAAGACGCTCCACTGATCGACTTGACACGATAGTCCGGCAAGAGGCATTTCTCCTTGAACCTCATGAACAGTCCCGCCTCCCTGTTAGGTCGCGCGTCCGGAGAAGCCGAGTCGGAGTCGCACGGGACAGAGACGATGGGTGAAGGCATGGTCCAGCCGTCCGTCTGACGAATTCCTGGCAGAAGGTGTCGAAAGAGAGGGAAGCGCTGCCAGTGCGAGTTGTCGTGACCCTTCGTGGCGTCCCACTGCAAGTGCACACATCGAGAGATCAGCCAGGTCGTTCCGTAGGGCGTTGTGACTCTTGAGGAGCCTCACTTTGTTTGTCAGAAAGCCAAACCGAGGGCCGACGATCTCACCCTCGAAGAAGGTTGTCAATCTGAAGAAGCCGACGAGTGGGTCAGCTTGAATGTGTTGGCGAAAGTAGAACAGGGACTTACTCTGGGCGTTCATGGGTCAGGCCACTGATCTTGAGGCTTCCAGACACCGTGCTGTCCGCAAGATTGACGTCCTGAAAGATACGACAGCTCGTGAATCAGCGAGATAATCAAAGTCTGCAGGCAAGGCAGAGAGAGTGGACGGACGAAGATGGTAAGGGTGACGGGGTACGAGTTTCGGCCGCTCTCTACCGAAGGTGACGCAGAAGGTCAGGAGTGTAGCTCGGTCATCGAGACTCAGGTAAAAACTCACTTTGGGTCCCGACAAACGTTGATCCAGGATAGAGACATTCCTGTAAGAGAAGCGGATGCGCAGACAATTTAGTCAATTCTGTAAAGGGCCAAGCGCGCAGAAGGGCAAGGCGGCACCTTCGTCTCCGCGCAGGCACGTAGACCTGATAAGCTCGAGGACGGTGACTTCTGTGGTGGAATTTGATGAGTTGGGTTGGTGCTGTCCGAGGTCTTGGGGTGAGCGCTAGGAGAAGGCGGAGGGGCGGTCTGGAGGTGTGGTGAGGACGGGGTTAAGGGGTCGAGTGCTGGGATCCCTCCGAGACTCTTCAGGTCCAGTGTGCTGGAGGACCTGCCCTGGCGAGAGATTGATCTTGAAGTGAACGTCGGGCGCGGTGAAGGAGGCGTGGTCGTGTTGGAGAGGGTGTGGATGACTCGGGGTCGGGTCGACGAAGGCGTCGAAGAGAGGGCAGGGCGAACAGCCGTTCCGTGGTCTGCAGCTGGCTCAACACCCTCCATCGACTGAGCAGACGCCTCGCTCTCCTCCTCTTGGCTGCCGGCGCACGCTCGTGCTAGTCCTTCGCTGTCGTCAAAGAGATCCGTATCAGGAGGGGAGGGTGAACTCGGACTCGGGAACGATGGGGCGTCGTGCTGCGAGTCGTCGAGCTTGTCGACCTCTATCTCGACGGCTGCGATTGGCGATAAGGCCGCTCGGACAGGGATCGTGTGCGCCTCGGGCATGCCAGATGCTTCAGGTCAAGATGCGTCTTGAGAGAGGGAGCGTGGGGAGGGATTTCGAGGAAGGTCGAGGTTGGGCGTCTGGCAGAGCGTCATGGACCGAAGCTGCAAGCTGATCTCAGAACGACATCTCCCCCCGCCCTCCCTCCAGACAACATTGATCGTCCTCGACAAGCAGAGACTCCAGGAGGATGTCCATGCATGTACTGCTGATCTCGCTCCCCTTTCGCTGACCTGGCGAGGCGTCTACCGAAGATAGTATCACGGCGTGGCGCAGCAGGCGACGTTCAGACCTCGTCCCTTCACTCGCTGATCGACACGACCCTTCAGGTCCCTCACGAGCCTCGTCGGAAAAGAGGGCGTCAAGACGCAGATGAGGGAGGGAAGGCTGACATTTTCATCAACCACCACGTACACTGGCCATGTTACCACAGATGAGTAGGCCTCTTCGTATCCTGGCCTTCGTCGCGTTCGGTCTCGCCCTCCTCGCCCTCTTCACCTTCCACATGCCTGCCTCCCCAGGTTCGCTGTTGCCAGGAGGTTCGGAGATTTCGTCTTTGAGCTCCTCCAAGCTGAGGAGTCAACTACTGGCCGTCGAGGAGCAAGCGCGGGACGGACAGGATGGACGGTTCGACCTCGCACTCGTAATCAACCTCGCCCATCGACCAGGCAAGTGAAGCACTAACTCGTTCCCTGTTCCAGGCTTTCGCTGACAGTATAGGTTCTCTCCCTCTTTCTCTCCTTCATCTCTTCGCTCGCTCGACACAGATCGAAGATCGCACATGAGCAAGCTCTCCGGCGCACTCGACCTTCCCTTCACTTTCGTCGACGCGATCTCGACCAAGCATTCGGTCGTACCCTGGATCCTCGAGCGTCTCTTGGAGGACCAGACGGCTGCAAAGGACCTCGCTGGCGGTCTGGAGATGCTCGTACCTGAGACGAAGTGGGGTCGCACTCACGATCGAACTTGGTACGCTCTCCTACTGTCGACCTGTCGCTCATCGCTTAAAGACGTGTATCGCTGACTGCTCGTGTGCGCCTTACGTCCTGCAGGCGAGAACAAGCGCTTGAAGTCTTGCAGGACGAATCCTTGTACTTCACTTTGACGAACGCCGACAACCTGACCGGTGAGAAGCTCGTCTACCCCCCGGCTTACCGCAAGACAAGCAGCATCGACGCTCGTACGTACTTTTTCCACTCCTCGAGGCGCGCCCTTCGTTACTTGGATTTCGACGGACTGACATGTGCGCCCGTCTGTCGTCTCAGCTGGACCGACCGCTTGTTGGTTGTCGCACCTCAAAGCGATGAAGACGGCCATCGACTCGGGTGCACAGAACGTCCTGATTCTCGAGGACGACGTGGACGCCGAGTTCAACCTGGTCGACAAGTGGAAGGAGATGCGTCGGGGTCTCGACAAGCGCGGAAACGGGTGGGACATGGTCTACCTGGGCTTTATCTGGGGCGACGAAAAGGTGTTCAAGCCTACCTTCCACCCTGGACTTCGACAGACGAACGGACCGTCAGGGTACATCCCTCTCGCTCTTACTCTGTCAGGTCGCACTGCTGACATTCGCAGTCTTGATCTCCCAGCTTGCACGCCTACGCTCTTTCTCATCGCGGACTTCGACGCCTCTTCCACCTCCTCACGACCGACCCGACCATTTTTCGGCGACCGATCGACCACGACGTCCCTCTTTCCGTAATCCAACGTCCAAGACTCGCAAGGGAGAGGGGAGAAGTGGTCCCCTGGGAGTTTGAGGCGTACACGACCGTTCCGCCCCTTATCATCCCCGGCGGCGACCTTGCAGGACTGGGCACCGACATCGGTGCGCCCGCTTCCCCCCCCCCTCTTTCTTCCTCTCGCCGGAGAAGAGACTCGAAAGCTAACGAGCGAGTACTCTTGTTTCCAGGTGGGATCGGAGGGACGCTTTGGGGAGGTCTGCTCGCCGACTCGACCATGAAGCGGATCGCCGAGGCAGAGGGTCATCCTTACGCTAGCATGAGCGATGAGGACGTCCTCCAGATGCTCGCGGTCAAGAACATGTAGAGACGCCTGCTCATGTGAGGATGGGATGTGACTTGTTTTTGGTGAACCGTCACCCACCTCCCCTTGCTGATTGTCCCCCCCCCCACCTCCTCTCCAAAAAGATTGCGCTGACAAGGAAGGGAAGAACAGATTGACGAACGCTGAATCATTGAACACCGTCCATGCCATTACACCGTGAGATGGGTTGTACTGACCTTTTCAGTGCCGTCAGTTTCCCTTCGCCCTCGCCACTTGTCGCCTTTCATCCCCAGGTCATCGACTCCCATCCGGACGAAGAGAACCTCTCCACATCGCTGCTGCGTTCGCTGGATCTGCGTCTGCCGCAGCGATATCGGACGCCTCTTCAGACGCAGTCCTGCGTTCTCGTTGCCAACCATCTCCTCACCCTACCCCACCGCTAACAGATGATGACCTGCGTTTCGCCCTCCCTCTCTGAAACTCTCAAACGCGCTTCCAAGTCAGTTCCTTAGCTCGCAGTACCGCGGAATTCCGGCCGAGGTCAAAACATCCTGTCCGCTGTGCCCGAGTCGCACTAGAGGGTTGAGTACTAGCGACGGTTGAGCGCGCACTCCTCCGACTTCTCACACGTCTCCCACCTCAGCAGTAAGAGGAAACTGTTGCTCTGCCCCTGTCAGCCTCTGTTGGAGGCTGCAAGCGTCGAACGCTGTCGTTGTCTGTTTTCCCTGCATCAAATAGTACGTGTCTCCATGCGAGGAAGTAAGAAGCAATAATCGTCGTCAGAGGCTGCGGACGCCTTCCCTTCCAAGCTTCCACCGAGCGAGAGACTTCGTGGCCCGTAGCTAGAGATCCCTTGCAGAAAAGAGAAAAGAGGACTAGAGAAAGCGGATGAGTTTTTGAGCCCTTCTTCCCTTCAAGCTTTCAAGCGCCTTCGGCAGGCAGAAGTGGCAAGGAGCAAGGAGGGAAGGGAGCAAGGTGCCTTTAGAGACAGTCCAAACTTCGGCAGACCCGGGCAGAGATCGAGAAAGATGGGCCAAAAGATTGCGCGGAATGCAGGACAAGTGGGGTCGGTCGAGGAGTCCTCGCTCTGCTTGCGTCGGCAGCTGCACATTTCTGCAGAGCTGCCCTTGCTCCTGTCGACCTCCTGCAACGCACACCCACACCTCCTGTCTCTCTCTCTGACGCGCTCTCTTCTGCTCTCACTCGCCCTTCCTCTCTGCCGGTCAGCAAGTAGAGCTCTGGGCCGTGGCGTCTGCTCCGTTTCATCAAAGCCTGGCCGTCATCGATCGCTGCCTGTGGCTCCCCGCAACGGCTTGCCTTTCCCCAGCGGTCCCAACCAGGCGGGTCGACCTGCGTTCGCCAGAAGAAACCATTTACACACACCCTCTCGCTCTGCTAGACCCTCTCTCCTCGCTCTCTCCCACTCCTCTCCTCCAGCTCGACGACGGCCAGCTTGTTTGAGGACACGGGACGAAAAGAGCAGGAACGGAAGACCCGCACCCTCGGAAACTCTGAAGGTGCGTCTCTTATCCTCCCCCGCCCCCCTCCCCTCTTTCTTTTTTGCCCCTTCTTTGCTCTGGGCCTCGGACGGGTGGGGAGCGGGGGTGAGTCCAGGTGGACGGGCCGACCGCTCGTTCGCGCATGGACGAGGACGACAAGCTCAGGCATCAGCAACACCGCTGCCTTCTTGTGCGGCGCGCGCGAGTGTAGCGATGTCCTCTCGGCGCTCGCTGGCTTACGAGCTTGGTCAAAGCTGGTCGCCCCATCCTCCCCCTCGACCCGCTCCTCTCGGACGGGTTCCGACACCATCTTGGTCATGATGTCTCGCGAGGTCGGCGTCTCGACCTGATTAGAGCTGGAACTCAACCCTCTTCCCCCTTTCCACCTCTTTCCGCTCTTGCTCTGTCGGCTCGCGAGTCCTGTTTGCGCACCCCTCTGCGTCTTGAGACATGCTGACCGAACCCGACCTTCCATCGACTCTCTCTAGCAGGCATTTCATTCGGCTCCCACTCAACACCAATTCTCTTCCACCATCCCCCGCCCCGAACGTTTTCTGTGGCATGCCTTACGGATCGTGCTCCTCCGTCACAATGACCACAACGGCACCACATTCCTCCTTCCACTCTGGCGGTCAGTCCCAGCAGACGTCGGGCAACTGTCGCCGGTCCGTGCTGGGTGAGGCGACCGTACCCTCGTCGAGCGTCGTCGTCCAACCTCCAACGCCGGACAACAACGGCCAGCTGTCGGTATCGGCCCCTGGGTTGAGTCGGTCTCCCTCGCCCTCCCCTCCGGCCAGACTCACGTCCACCGTGCCCTTGTCGAGCCATGACACCCACTCTTCGACATCGCCCACGGGTTCAGGAGCGTCGTCCGGTGTAAGCTCTCCACGCAAGCGGTTCGCACGCTTCCCGTCGGCCACCTTTTCGCCTGAGTCGGTCTCGTCAAGTCTGGGAGGACAAGACGTTCGACCTCCGCGTCGCAAGCGTACGAGTCCTGGAGGCAGTCCGAGCCTCAGTCCAGCGCACTCTCGACGGACTTCGCAGGAGGACGTCAAGGCCCACTCCGCCGCTGCTATCGAGGCCCAGAGCCTCCCTCGCGTCCAAACGACCGCTCCGTCCCCGACTGCCATCGCCAACGCTCTGCCGTCAACGCTCTCTCCTCCTCCTTTCCCGTCCAAGTCTCCGTCGCCCCAGTCTCCCAGCAGTCCTGCCTCGCCCTCGGAGAACGGCGGTCCGCTTCGAGTCAAGGCTCGTCCTCGGCCAGGCAACAACTCGTTCAACTCGCGACGAGAGGCGAGCGGTCGACCGACGCTAGCGTCCACGACGGCCGCCTCTGTCAACTCTGCGGGCGGAAACCAGGTCCAGGAGTCAGAGGCCATCTCTGCCTTGCGTCTGAACCTCGACATTCTCGGCCGACCCAAGTTTGACCATGCGACTAAGACGTTTGTGACCGACAAGTTCGCGCCTCACACCTCCGGAGGAAACACAACGATCAAGTCGCCCATGATCCGCAAAAAGTCGGGCGAGCTCGTCCGACCGGCCCTCAAGATGACGCTCACACCTTCGTACGAGCCCAGTCCCCTGTCAGCAGCGTCCAACGCGTCCTCCACGGCATCCTCGCCCTACGTCGGATCAAGGTCGCTTCCGGCGACACCTTCGTGCCCCAAGATCGTCCACTTTGACACCCAGCTCGAGCGCGTCCGGCTGTTTCGATCAGAGCAGCGTCCGACGGCTGTTAGTCGCGGAGGGAGCCCGAGCGACGAGAACGGAGACGGAGCGACGGGTGGCAGCGATGGCTATCCGTTCCCTAGCACGAGCGACGAGGAGGAGATGGCTCGCCGAAGTCTCGAGATCAAGTGAGTCTCCGACTCTTCTTCTACCGCCAGCAACGCCATTCGCTAACCTTTCCCCGCTTATTCTTCCTCTCCTCTCCAGGCTGCCCAACTTCCCGACCCAGACGCCGTTCGACGCCGACGTGTACCTCAACAACCTCGCTCTGACGGAGGATTCTCGCCACCTGCGCGGAGTCGTCCACGTCCGCAACATCGCGTTTGGCAAGCGGGTCGTCGCTCGATTCACGTTTGACAACTGGTCGACAACGTCCGAGACGTCGGCGACGTACCACGAGTCGATAAAGGGCGGCACGTTCGACCGCTTCGTCTTCCTCATCAAGCTTCAGGACCTGATGGCCCACATTGAGAACAAGACGCTGTTCATGTGCATCCGGTACTCGCCCGAGGGCAAGGACGACATTTGGGACTCCAACGGCGGGCAGAACTACAAGGTCGAGTTCCGCAAGAGCAAGGGTTCAAAGGTCGCCAACATGAAGGACCGCAAGGGCAGTCGACGAGGGACCGAGTGGACGGATCGAAGCACTGCCAATGGAGGAGCGCCTTCGGACAGGATGGCAGAGCGCGTCCGAGCTTCCTTCTTATCTCGCTCGTCCCTGTGTCTGACCTGGCTCTTGCTTCCTACAGTCTCAAGGCCCATCTCGGACGACTCGCTCTGGACGACCCCGACGGCGACGACGTGCCCCTTTCGCCTGGGTACCGTCACACTCCCATGGCGGCTAAGGCTGCCGCATCCGCAACCACCAATGCCCTCCTCAGCCCTCGGACCGGCAACGGACCCGCTCTCAACGTCCGCTACAACTTTGGATCGGCAACGCTGAAATCGAGCCCCGCGCGGGAGGCCAGGAGTGCCAGCGTCGGTACCGGCTGGAACGGTTCGCCGCTCGGTGGGGACCGAAACCTCGAGCTCCCTGGGACGCCCATCTCGCCTCTTCCCTCGTCGACTGGCGTGGGAGGCAGCAACAGCGTCACGCCCACCATCGGCCTTCGGTTTGACTCAACGAGCAGGAGCCAGTCGCTCGTCGAGAAGCCCACCTTCTTGCCCTCGAGCCTGCCCGACGCTACCCTCAAGTCGTTCGGAAACTGGGACGGCCTCGGCAAGAAGTCCCCTCGAGACTTTGAGACGCAGGCGTACAGCACGACTGTCGTTCCCACCCAGCCCGATGTCCAGCAGCCTCTCAAGACGTTCGAACCCGTCTTCTCTCCCGGCTTCAACGAGGGCTCCTTCCAGGACGCCTTTGCCAACGCCTACTCGTCGCCCCTCCCGCACTCGGCTCGAATCGAGTACTTCAACTCCGCGTCTGCCACGTCGTCGCCGCCGTTCGGATCCGCCGCTCAGTTCGCGCAGGGCGGCGCGAGTCCCGCCGGGCCCCTCCCCAACTTTGGCGCTCCGTCGTCGTCGGTCGGCCTGAGCGACCCGGCCTACTCGCCTCTGTCTGGAACGAGGCAGAGCTTCACCACCTTCACCATGGACGGCGTCCCATCTTCCCCTTCGTCCGAGTCGTCCAGGTCGCTTTCGTCGCAGTCCTCCGACTCGTCCGGCACGCCCGCCTTGACGGCCTCGAGCACGCCTGCCGAGAGTCCCATGTCGCCTCCCATCGGTCGAGCGTTCCCCGTCGGTATGCCCGACTTCAGCGCCTCCAACCGATCTGGCCTCGGAGGATCGTCCTACAGCGATTTTGTTAACCAGTTCTGCTTCTACACCGGCGGCGACGAGTCGTCCTCCACCGTCAGCAGATCCAGCGCTGCGAGCCACTCGTCGACGTACTCGATGGACTCGTTCTTCTCTGACGGCCACCCAGGCTCTGGCTCGGGCTCAACCTCCACGTCCGGTTTCACGACGCCGACCAACGGTCTCCGGACGGCCGCCAACGCCCATCTGGCCGGTCTCAGGAGCCCCTCGCATTCGGACTCTGAATTGTACGGCCTCAAGATTGATGCGGAGGGCCAAAAGACCCCTCAGCAGGTCAACACTCCCACCGGCTCGTTCGACTCGTCTCCCTTGTCCTGGGGTACCACTCCTCGACCCATCAGGTCATAGATTTCCCTTTCTCTCTTCAATAAAAGATTGTGTATAGCCCCAACCGAACAATTTTTCTTTCCGTCTGCCGTTCTCGCTCTTTGCCCTAAATCTAAAACGAACGAGTGCCTCCACTGTCCATCCTCCCCTTGCACCTGTTCTTCCACTTGTAAACTCGTTCCATCCTGTCCCGTACAAAGCCCCACCCTCCTCAAAAGATTTCTCCTCCTACATCTTTCGCCTCCCCGTCTCTTGTTCTTTTTCCCTCTTGTAGCAACTTCATGAAACCCCATACGCCTCCTCTGCCTCACTCATAAAGGTGCAGACCGACCCTTCTGCTTTTTGCTCCCCCCACTTCTTGTCTCATGCATGATTCTTTTAGCACATTACTCTGGGAGCAAACGATAGAGGAGTCCTTCTGGCAAGGGCGACCATCGGCGATGAGAGGGGATCCAGGGTCGAGGGGAACTGGGTTGAGGATGAAGGACGCGTTCGGGTGGGTCAGCATTGAGAGACCTGGCTTCGACAAATCGAGAGGAACTCACCTCTCAGCTTGTCTCCGCCTTGAAGAATCGAAGGTGGAAGCGCAGGCTGGGTCCTCAGCATCGTTAATCGGCGGGAGTACCATGGTCTGCGGCAGGTAGAGACAAGGGAAGGGGTCAGCGCACGAAGCGTAGTAGACGGTCAGGCGACGGAGGAGCTCACAGCAACCAGTAGCTCATCGGAGCAGCCGCATCACAGTCCGATCCTCTCGTTCCTGCTCTGAACCTCCCTTCGTCGTCGCTGCTCGTCCTGGTAGTCGACCGCGCCGTCCATCGAGTTGGACAGGAACGACGAGTCCGACGCGTTGGATCGTCCGGCTGTCGCGTGCGAGTTGCCTTCCTGAGCTACTGACGGATCTTGAGCGTTCCGGAAGGCTTGTATCGAGGCCCTGGCCTCCTTGACGTCCTCCGAGGTGACCGTGATGGCTGTCGGGGTGCGTCTGATCATGCTTTCCTGTGGGGCCGGTGTCGTTGGCGGAAGGAAGCTGCTCGTCCTGGCTGTGTCTCGGCGCGAGAGCCTGCGCCCTCGAACCAGCTCCCCCTCGACGATCCAAAATGACGAGCGAAGTCTACAAGAAGAAGGAACTCGCATCGCGTACGTCGACCTGTCGTCTCGCTGCAGGGAGCTGTATTGACCGAGATTACGAGACCTGTTCAGTCATCAAGCTCGCGGGCAACTCGAGTTCGTTCAGCCCACTCGACCTCCGCCCTTTGCCTGGGAACTGAGCTGACTCTCTCAAAACGACGTTCCTTCTCGCGTATCAGAGTGCGCAGACTGTCCTGCTCCCAACCCTCAATGGGCGTCGCTCGGCTTTGGAAGTAAGTTGAGCTCGACCCTTTCAGCCCGCCTCTATCCTCCGGCTCGCGACTGAGACAAGCATCTCTCTCTGGTCGGACGATCGCAGGTTTCGTCTGCCTCGAGTGCAGCGGTGCCCACCGAGGCTTGGGCGTTCACATCACGTACGTTCCTTGCTAGGGCTCTAGGCCAGAGTTCTGATAAGACGGGGCTCGGACCTGACGAACGTCGCACGCGCTACCTCAGCTTTGTTCGCTCGGTCACCATGGACAAGTGGAGTGACGAGCAGCTCAAGAAAATGAAGGTCAATCTCTCTCTCTATCATTTTCAATAAGGCGTATGGACCATGCTGAGGCTTTTCGCCTTGACAGTTCGGAGGAAACACAGCCCTAAACGACTTCCTCGCCAACTACGGCGCCGGCGGAGGCTACAAGCCAGGAATGGACATCAAGGATAAGTACAACTCTTGGGCAGCGACTCAGTACAAGGAGAAGGTCCGTATCTGTGTTAATTATCGTGCTGTAACTCCACTGACGTCCAAACATCCTTTGTCTGCAGTTGAACGCCGAGTGCAGCGATCCCCCCGTGCTTTGGGCGCCGTCCGCAGCACCCCCTGCCTCCCTTTCCGCACCCGCCGCCATGTCTAACCCTACCTCGCGACCGACGTCCGCCCAGGGTGTCCGAGGCACCCGGGGCGGAGGAGCCTACGGCCCAGGCATCTCAAGCTCCGATTACCAGAACCAGTCGACCTCGTCCTACTCGGACGACCTTCAGGACGAGCGCTCGCAGCGCAAGACGGCCAACGAGAACTACTTTGCCACGCTCGGATCGGCCAACTCTTCGCGATCTACCAACCTTCCGCCCAGTCAGGGTACGCTCACTTGACCATCGCCTACGTGTCGGTTGCGAACCTGACCATGTCATCTATGCGGTTGGCTTCACAGGTGGAAAGTACGCTGGTTTTGGCAGTACGCCCGACCCTCCGGCCTCGTCGAACCACCCGTCCTTCGCTCTCTCTTCCCAAAACGCGCCTTCGCTGGACGACATCCGGAACGACCCGCTCAAGGCTGCCAGCAAGGGCTGGGGCCTTTTCTCTGCCGCTGTGTGAGTCCTGACCACAAAACGCCCTATTGAACGCCGACTGACTCTGACGCCCCTTTCTCTCGCTTCGCAGATCCGCCGCATCCCGCACTGTGCAGTCCACCATCGTCGACCCTGCCCTCCAGCAGCTGTCCGACCCCAACCTGCACCAGAACGTCCGGTCCGGTCTCTCGTCGGCTGCCACTCAGGCCTCCAGATGGGGCACCGACGCCAACGGTTTCGTCAAGGAGCGAGCGGGCGTCGACCTCGTTTCCAAGTTTGGCGAGCTCGGTCTGGTTGGGGGAGGTCAGGCTGGAAGGAGCGGCTACTCTGACGCTGGCGGACAGAACGGGTTTGGCAACGGAGCGTACAAGGATGATTACGACGATGACTATTCCGAGGTGAGCACCTGCAAGCAGCCTTCTCGTTTGCGCGACATCTCTGGGCTGACCAAATTTGATTCTGCTCTTCTGCAGTACCACGACGCACCAGCACCCTCGCAGCCTGCTCGCGCGCCAGCAACGGCGGCACCGGCCAAAAAGGCTACGCCTGCTGCCAAGAAGAAGGACGACGACTGGGACGACTTTGAAGACTTTTAGAGGGGTTGAAGGCGGCTCGACTCACTGAGATCTAATGAGTGGTCGCTGCTTTGCACTTTCTCGCGCATGCACAGAGTCTGAGCTGAAGGAAAGGCAGTCATTATTCATTAAGGAACCAGTGATCGTAAAGTAGTCTTCAAACATGGCTCGCTGTCTCGGTTTTCGATGACGCGAGGACGCTGTCAAGAAGCCTGTCGAGCTCCTTGTCAAAGTCGTCCAACCGACCCTGCAGCTCGACAAGCCCTCGCTTGCCCTCCCAGCCCGGTCCACCATCGGCCATTTTCTCCCCAAACAGGAGCTTGTCGACTACGTCCGACGAACCGGCCGGGACGATGAGCGACGACTTGCGCCGACTATCCAGCGACTCCCTCGCCCTTGCTCGGATGACGGCCATCATGTTGGAGATGCCGAAGTCGTCGTTTGTGACGACCGGTCGACCGGTCCTGGCAGTGTCGGCTCGACTGTTGCCGCGCGATACCGACGTGATGGGGGTGGTGGGGTTCGGCGTGGGTTGCGAGGCAGGGTGCGTCGTCGATCCTGAGCCGTTGAGGTTCTGAGACCGAGCGAGTGCAGATGAGTCTGGGGTCGAACGGGAAAGTGTCGACGCAGAGGAGATCGAGGCCTGCTGCTGATGCTGCGAGGCGGACGAGACAACGTCGCGAGAAGCATCCAGTGAGGTCCTTTGTCGCGAGGCTGAGCGCGAGGCCTGAGGGGTCGACTGGTCTGGAAAGCCGTCGGTAGAAGGGTTGAAGTTGTGGGTGGCCGTCTTGTCGCTGCTACCGCTACCGCTGTCCAGAATTGAGCTTGCACCCTCAGGCCCCGAGAGAGAAGGAGAAGTTGAGCGTCGAGATGCCTCCGACGACGTGCTGAGTCGCCTCGAGCCGTCCTTCGAAGGTATCTGGAGGCTGTTCCTGCGTTGGAGACCTGATTCGTCGGCCTCCATCGTGGCGCTGAGCCTGGAACGACGACGAGACGAAACGGAAGAGGGTGGCGTCTCCCGAGGAATGGCCTTGCGAAGGACGAAGACGGGATCCGAGGTACCAATGTCCTCCGGTCGAGCTTCGGGGATCTCACGAGATCGTCGTCGCGAGGCGGCATCCGTCGACCCCGGGAGTGTCCGGAGGAGCGGAGGAGTGTCGTAGACGTCGATGAGCTTGGCAGAAGGTTGCAAGATGCGTTCTGCGAGGTTGCAAGGTCGCAAGGTCAGGGACGGCTCTCAGACACAAATAAGGTGAGGGCTGGTGGGAACTGACCTTGCCCCCCGACCTTGACTGCAAGCGAGTATCTGATCCGAGTGATGCTCTTGCGGTTGGACAGCTTCTCCTCCACTTCATCACCTCCATCGACAACTCCCTCGGCGATACCGAATCGATCAAGACTGGTTTCGATTGCTTCGGCGACCGTCGTGTTGGCAGGTAGAAGGAACAGCCGACGTCGTTCGGTTTGGCTGAGGTTGGGAGATGACGGAGCAGACAGGCTCGGAGAGTTGAATTGAGACGACCGTCGACGAGCGGCAAGCAGAGCTTCCGACGATGGATCGAAAGACATGCCTTCCGGCAGGTCCTGAGGGTGGACGATGATCTGCAGCGCAAATCTGTTGGCCGACGACGAGCCGACACCGGGAGACATGGGTTCCTGACCGAGCGAGTCTGTTGTGGACATTCGAGGGGAGACGTCGTCGTTGGAAGGGGCTTGACCGAGGCTTCGGTGGAGGTAGAGCTTGACGACGCTGTCATCGAGCCAGTCGCCCAGTCGACTGATGGCGGGGTTGAGCGTGAGGTTGGAGGAGACGGATGTGATCGATCCGATGGAGGATTGGCGGACGAGGGGAGCTTGAACAGTGTCGTCGGCCGACAGCTCGTTGAAGACCTTGAGAGGGTGGGCATCGAGACCCAAGACAGACTCGTCGCCGTCGAAGCCCTTGACCGTCAGGATGTAGTCCGAGCTGGCGTTCTGGCGACCGAGACCGAGACCAAATCGCTGCATGGCTTGCTTGAGAAGCTCTGCAGTCGAAGTGGAATCCTTGAGGAGCACCGTCTTGAAAGTGGCGTCCGACTCCACCGCGTCGCCTGCAAACACTCGCAGGACGGCAAAGGCCTGACCTCCGGCTGAGGCTTCGACGCTGCCACTGTTGAGGTTCGAGTTTGAGATGATGAGGCTTGGCGGGCGATTGCTTTGGATCGATGCTCGAGCGATGCGTTGGGTGGCGGAGGATTGGGCAACGGTGGCAGCTGCCTGGGTTCCGTACGACAGGGAGGCGGGTGAAAGGTCCGTAGACGCCCTGGTGGACGAGGTGAGGTAACGTTGATAGGCTGCTTGCGTCTTCTGATCCTGCTGCTGAAGCCGTAATGCGTGGGGGGAGACCGAAGGACTTCCTGGGCCGTTTGCGAGACTGCTGTTGACAGGGGGAGGGGATGCGACCGATCGTTTTGGGTCCTCCGAAGCAGAGGAGCCTGGTCGAGCACCGATAGGAGAGCCAGGCAGGGTACTCTGAGGCCGAGAGCTGGACTCGTCGTCCGAGGGGCCGTTGAAGGAGTCGCCCTCCGTGAGGCCGCCGGGCGAGCGTGCACCCTTCTCCCGCCTCTCCCCCTTCTTCTTGAACAGGCTACCGAACACTCCCCCGACCTTCTTCTTTCCTTTGTCGTCCTCGCTTTCGGCGCGTCGAGGCTTCTTGTTTTGAGACGGGGAGTTGCGGTCGAACGAGTCCTTGCGGTTCGAGTCCTGAGAGTCGGCACCGTCGGACCGCAAGGACGATGAGCTGAAGTTGCGCGGCATCGTCTCCTGAGATTCGTCAATCTCGTAAGGTTCGCCGGTGATGAAGCTTTGGAGAGGCGCTGCTCGTCGGGCGACCGGAGGAGTGGCAGAGATGCGGCGCGTCTCTCCTGGGTGTTCGAGGGCGGCGTCGAAGAAGTCCTCGCGCGACGCAAACTTGGCAAGCGACTGCTGGGAGGAAGTAGCGTTGGCAGGTTGGCCGTAAGGTGAGGCGCCGCGGATCGGCTCGGATGACGGACCAGCAGGGGACATGGCTCGGTTGAACTGCTCGGAGGGGAGCAAGATGCGAGCGGGCTCCGAGACCTGACCACGGGGCGAGGTCGGTGTCGATGACGGAGAGGATTGTGTGTCGAGAGCTGCAGGACCGGTGAGAGTGGGGTCGTCGTCCTGTGTGTGATGAGACTCGAAGGACAAGGACGGATCGGACGCGTGCGACTGGGACGATTGATGCGACGACTCTGATCCGACGGGCTGCAGACCATCCCAGTATGACTGTGACGTGATGCTCGAATCCGGATCAGGTTCGACGTTGGCGTCCTCGAGCTGTCGTGGACCGCCAACCGCATCGTCCTCCCAGCTCATTCCGTCGTCTGGCTCCATCATCATGCCGTGCAGGCCTGAGTGCTCCTCGTAGCTAGCACCATCCTCGCCCTGCAAAGGCCCTCCCTCGGAGCGAGTTTCCAGCTGACGAGACGGTTCTCCTTGGTCCTCTTCGAAATCGTCGTCCGAGTCGATGGCTTGGTGACCCTCCTCGTTGGACTGGAAGTCGCCCTCCTGCAGCTCTCCCTCCGAGTCCTCCTCGCTGGACCAATCCTCCCCGCTCCCGGAGTGCTCGACGTACGTGGGCTCGCCGAACTTGACGCCTCGGCGGTTCGGGTCAGGCTCCATCGACATGACCGACTGAGGGCGACCGTGTCCTCCCTCGCTCGGAATGTTGCGAAGCTTTAGGCGGCCAAGGTTCTTCTCCTCCATCGTCGAGGCGGCGATCTATAAGAGGAGGTCGGATAGGGCAAGTCAACACGGGCGCGCAAGATGGTAGGCTTCTTTAGATACAAGGAGCATACCTCGACGTTGCGCATCTTGTTGAGTCTCGCCAGCCGGTCATTAGGCGTCTCGATGTTCTCCGCCGGGATGTAGCCCACCTCGTCCGCCTTGAGAACGTTGACGAGCCACCAGTAGGAGTTGGAGTCGTCCAGCAGGACCATCGAGTCTCCCTTGACAACCGAAGCTTGACCGTCGACCGTCGCTACGAAGGTGTGTCTGCGCGACAGGGGAGGGCGAAATCAGCTCCTGAACAAGCCCATCACTCAAAGACGTGAAGGAGACTCACAAGGCGTACATGACGTTGAAGTCGATGTCTGGATCGATCTCTCCCTCGGCCTGCAGTGGAAGAAAAGAGCGGGGGGGGGGCTTTCTGTCAGCTGGGTTCAATCAGGAGGTGCTAGCTTGCCCCCCTCGCCTCCTCCCCCCAGCTCGCCTCTCAAGAGGACTGACCGAAGACTCGTCAGAGTACATGTCGTCGTCTTCTCCATCGAACTCATGCTCGTCTTCCGCCTGGCCCTGGGCGGCGTCGACGTCGATGTGCAGGTCTGGCTTGGCCGACATCTGCTCGTGCTCCTCCTCCTGGACGTGGGCTTTCCCGAGAGACAGCGCTTGACCGACGCGTTTGAAGACCACGGTGGGCGAGGGTGGGTGGGGTTCCGAGTGAGGGTGGTAGTGCAGCGAGGGCCCAGCAGACCTGCTTGGGAAAGATGGGCAGGTGTTGAGGGTGTTTTGGCGGATGGAGGGAAGAGAAGCAAGAGGAGGCGGGTTGGACGGTATCGGCGGCGCGACTACGAGTTGCGTCGGTTCAGCCTGCAGCCTGCACTTGACGAAGGCACTCAGACCTTGAACCTTCTCGCTCTTGCTAGATTGCGAATCGTACACGTCGCTGCAGTCTACCAGTCGCATCGAGATTCTATCGCTTTGCTACGCGAACCCATCTATACCAGGACGACCGAGTCCAGGACGCTGAATCCAACAGCAACCCCTCCCTCGTCGCTCTCCTTTCCTTTGGTCCTCAAGAGTGTCCCCACCGGTCCCTCATTGTCGTTCCACATGACCTCTCCCGCTCCAAAGAGCACCGTGCCGTAAACGCCGAGCTCGGAGATCGTCTCCTTCTGGTCGGACGAGTACGTCGGTGCGGTCGGTTCTGCATCGGCGGCCACGGGCAAGGAGCGGAGGAGAATGTTGTGTGACGGCGGAGGAGTGATGAGCGACATGAGGATGTAGGCCGACTTGGCAGGCGGTTGTCCGGGGCCAAGTTTTCTGAGAAAAGGGTGCGACTCGTCAGCAACTGCCAGTTTTCTTTTGACAAAGTATGAAGGTACTGACTTGTCGTTCTCCTCGAGCGTGGCAAGGAAAGGTCCGATGTCCTTGTTGTAAACATTGTTACCTCCACCCTCTCGCTGGGGCTTCAAAACGTAGCCCTCTCCACCCCCACTCTCCTTGACACGCCACTCGCCCTCTTCGCTCAGCTCAGATCCATCTCCCAGAGGCCAGAGACCCATGAAGCTCTCCCTTAACTCAGAAATCTCCTCCTCGGTGAAAACCTTTCCTCCCTTGGCGGCCGGGGAAGAGGTGGTGCTGGACGTCGATTGGGTAGGGAGGAAGTACTCGAGCACTCCCGGCGTGGCGAGCACCTGCTGGACCTTCTTGCTTCCAGCCAGCTGGAGCGAGTAGCCAGGGCACATGATGGCCGACGAGCTCTCCAGCTTCGTCCGGGTGGCCCAGTCCTGCGCCGAGTTGTAGTCGTCGGGCGTGTAGGCCGCTCGGTAATAGACGACCGAGATGGGCACGGACGCGGCAGAGTCCTGAACGTGCGGAGGCTTGAAGAAGAGGTCGGAGGAAGATGAGTGGGTAGCGGCCGTTGCGAGGGTTTGGAGCGAGGCGCGGTGTGAGGGGATACCGTGCCTGGCAAAAGGATGGGAGTCAACTTTGCGCAGCTCCCCTTCGAACATGAAGCGCAGGACTCACGACTCGAGTAGGGCGTACTCCAGCCACCTCTGATCGAACGCATTGCGCTCTCCATCCTGTACGATCATCAAAATGGCGCCCCTGCAGAGATGAAAGTGGACGTCTGGTCAGGACTCCGTCCGTGGCGTAGGACTGGATGGCGTGATGGGTCTGAAGAGGTCGAACGAGCAGAAGAGACTGACCCAGGAATGTTTCGAGCCTTGTGAGCCTCTGCAAGACCTCGAGCGAGACCGCGTATGGGGCTGTTGACGGGGAGATTGTCCAGAGTGAGGACGGGTGACGCGCCGAGGTAGTTTGTCTGTGCAGCAAGGTACCTAGAGCAGGAGGAAGCGAAATCAGCAACTTCGTCACCCCGCTTCAAGGTTGAGCTGTGCAGGGCCCTACCGGTGAAGGCCAGACACCTTCTCAGAAAGCGACCCGAAGGAGGACGAAATCGTGTTGAACTCGACCTGCTTGATAGCGAGTGGGCCGTCCGACTGGTGCAGCAGGTAGTCCGAGCGGGAGATCAAGAGTTGCAAGGGCTGGACAGGTGAGTTGATAGAGTCAGTGACCATCATCAAGAGTGACCTTGGAGAGCGGTCAAGACGTACCTGCTTGACACCCTTGCTTCGGACTTCATTCCATCCCTTCCAGAGGTCACGCATGAAGCCATCGCCCCCCGACTCGTCCCAGAAGCAGGTCTTGGCGACAGTCTCCAGCCACTTCTCGTCCATCGTGATACGGGCATAGAGCTCGTTGTACAACGGCTGAAGCTTGAGAGCCTGCTCGTACGAATGGCGAGGGAAGGGCGTCGGGAAGAGCGAGATGGGTGCGGAGATCGCCGAGGCCTGAGGAGGGACCTCAGCTCCTGTTGCGAGCCATGGACGGTAGACCAGACCGTGAGAGAGGGCATAGTCGAGGGACAGGACCTCCAAATGGGACTGTTCCTCAGGCGTGATGGCGGGCGGCCAGGGCGGGAGCGAGGTCGACAACATCGTTGGTCAGCCGAGGGAAGAGAGGGAGCGGGAGGGTAGGAGGCGAGGTTGGATGCGAGCTGCAAGAGGGGCAAGAGCGAGCCTGTCAGACTGTGTACTCAGAGCATGAGTGCGCGCTTGTAGCGAACTGACCTGGCGTTGATTGTGGTCGATGCTTGTTGCTGTCGTCGGAGAGGGCGACGGTCGACAGGTCTCGACGTCGGGCCTCGCGACTTGCGCTTGCACTTAGCTTTCTGCCTCTGCCCCTTTCCTCTACATTCCTTTCCTGCCATCTCCCTCCCTCACCACTGCCTACTGACGAGTGAGAAGCTGACCTTGGAGACGCTACACTGGCGCAGACTCGAGTGGAGTGAAGGAAGCTGACCCTCAGACGTTCCGGAATTTTGCGCTGTAATTTGGATCCTCACGCCCCGCCGACGAGCGAGCTACGTCTGCTGAAACCGAATCAAGGACGCCCTGAAAGACTAAAATATGTGGCTCTTCATGCTCATCTATGTCTGATGCGCCGAGCCCATCGACTTCCTTCACTTTCTGTCGTTTGAGCGAAGAGGGTTGAAAATGCGTGAGAACCTGCTTGTCGGTTGGGTGCGTCCGTAGTCCGCGGGACCGGAGGGTCGTCGGACGACGCCAGGCCGAAAGATCACAGAGTCACGATCTTTACACGACAGGGCACCGACCAAGTACGTCTCACACGCCCTCTCCCACTGACGCAGCGCAATTCACTGATTCAGAAGAGCCCTCCAGGATGCCTTCTTCCCCTTTCAGCGCGTTCTGGGACGTCCAAGGGAGGCGTCAAGGTCAGTTCGCATTCAGATGCAGGTCATTGGGTGGAGATTAGCGGCGTGTAATCGGTAGAGGAACGTCCTCGATCGGTCGGCCGACTCGCCTTCAGCCTCTCGAAGTCTGACTCCTCCCAAAGTGCTCCATGAGCTGTTAACCTTTTCCACCCCCAACCACCAGCATCCCCTCTCTTTCCAACGCATTTCCTTTCGCTCCAGTACCTCCTACCGGACGACAACCCTCATCGATGTCTGCAGCACCATCCCCCCCTCCGTACAGCAAAGCGGGCGAGGCCACCACGAGCCGGTCAAGTTCCCCCGTCGACACGACCAAGGTCGAGTCTGGTCTCCTCAGCGAGGAGGAGCGACGAAGGAAGGAGAAGGCCCTCGTCTGGAAGATCGACAAGACCCTTGTCCCTTTCTTGACGTGAGTTGCTGCTTTTTTGCCTGTTCCATATCCTGTCGGACCGGGCCGTCTCGTACTCCGCCGCGCGAATCGTACTGACATGTTTGTCCACCTTCAGGCTTCTCTTCCTCCTTTCCTTCCTCGACCGAATCAACATCGGAGTCGCAAAGCTGTCGGGACTCTCTACGGAACTCAAACTCTCGTCGCTCCAGTACTCGACCGCGTCCATGATCTTCTTCGTTAGCTATGGTACGTCGGCCTCCCTTCCCTCTCTCTCCCAATCCTTCCTCTTCCAGAGATCAATTTCTCTGCTCCTTTGGGGCCAGAACAGAGGACATGGGTGTGATGCAGGGAGAGACGAGAGGGGTGGAAGAATTGTCGAGGAGATCTGTCCTTGGTTGGCGAAAACGGCAAACGCGCGGACTGACTCCATTCCCTTCTCACACAGTTGCCTTTGAGATCCCTTCCAACCTGGTCCTCAAGAAGTTCCGACCCTCGCGATGGATCCCCATCATCAGTGCGTTCGTCCTGTACTGGCGCTGTGAAGGTTGCTGCTGACGCGCCCCCCGCCTTTTTCCTTCTAGTGCTCTTTTGGGGGGCAGTCCAAACCTGCATGGGTCTCGTTAAGACGTACAATCAGCTTCTCGCCCTTCGTTTCCTCTTGGGCCTGTTCGAATGCGGCCTCTTCCGTTGAGTCCCCCTGCTCCTTTGTCGCCGCCCTGGCGCGTCGCTGACTTTGGGCTGCTTTCGTCTGTCTTCCAGCGGGAATCTCTTTCTACCTCACGGCTTGGTACCCGCGAAGTGCGTCCCTTCACTCCTCATCGCCCCTGTGATGGGAAACTGACCCTCTGCATTTTATTTTATTTTTTGGCTATTCAGAGGAGCAGGGTCTCCGAATCGCCCTCTTTTTCTCGGCCGCTACCCTCGCCGGAGCGTTTGGAGGAATTCTAGGTTACGGCATCGGCCACATGAACGGCGTCGGAGGAAAGCAGGGTTGGTCGTGGATTGTGAGTCTGGCTGCCCTCCTCCTTTGTGCCAATCTGATCTTTGCTGACCTGGAAATCTCGGCAACAGTTCATCCTCGAAGGACTCTTGACGTTCTGCGTCGCGCTCATCGCCCCCTTCTTCGTGCACGACTTCCCTGAGCAGGCCACCTTCCTCACTGAGGAGGAGCGAAAGATGGTCCTTGACCGAATCCACGCCGATGTCGGAGTCGGCAACCAGGGCACGTTCAGCTGGGACCGGATCAAAGACGCCCTCAAGGACTACAAGATGTGGCTCTTCATGCTAATCTACGTCGGTTGCGCCGAGCCCATCTACTCGCAGTCCCTCTTCTCGCCCACCATCGTCGCCTCCCTCGGCAAGTGGACCACTTCGCAGTCGCTCCTCCTCACCGTCCCTCCCTACGCTCTCGGCTTCTGCACAACTGTGGCGACCGCTCTGATTGGTGACCGTTACGGCCGACGAGCCTACCTCATGTTCTTCTGGTCCACCCTCTCGACCATCGGCTACATCATCTTCCTCACCGTCCCCATCACCAAGCCTGGACCTCTCTACTTTGCAGTCTTCCTCACTGTCGCCTCGATCGCCCCTTGCATCGCTACGACCATCGTCTGGAGTGGAAACAGCTTCGCCAACCACTACAAGAAGGCTTTTGCGATGGGCGCCATCTTCTCCTCTGGAAACGCCGGAGGAATCTGGTCGTCGCAAGCCTACCGACCCAAGGACACTCCTAGATACATCCTCGGACACGCCGTCACGTGTGGCTTCTCGGCCATGTGCCTCATTGCATCCGTCACCGTCTGGTACTTCATGAAGCGGGAGAACGCTCGACGAGACGCCCTCTACGGACCCCCTCCTCCCCAGCTCGCCCGAGGAGAGCGACACTCGGACGACGTCCTCGAGCGACACGGTCTCCTCGGCAAGACGGACGAGGAGATCATCGCGATGGGCGACAAGAGGCCCGACTTCCGATACATCCTCTAAATTTCGCTCTCTGTCGGCTGTAGAACACTTCAAAGGACTAGACCCTCATCGGCTGCCTGCTTCTCCTCGACATCTCTTTCCTCTCATCTTTCGTTGTTTCTGGGTCCGCACAAGATTGTAAAGCTTCTCGCCTGCCTTGTTAGCCTCCTTTCTCCTCTCCTCCAAAAAGGTGGACTTTCCGAAAGTGTCCACCTGCCCACTCGTGGGCTCTCCCGTCTCCTTTCACTTACGCACGTTAATCTTGTATCCTACGCGTCGCTTTCTCTCATCCTACTCGCGCGAATGCAAAAGCTCGGTTCGAAAGAGGATTCCAGGACTCATGCGATCTCTGTCTCGGTCGATGACGTCCAACCCAGCCTCAGCTTTTCTGCCGCCCACCAGCCCAACGATTCCTTTCCAACGTTGATCAACGGATCCATCTCCCTCAGGACGAGGGTCTCCATCTGCCTTTCCCTCGACGGGTCTGATGATGCCGGGTGGTGTTCGCCGAGAAGGGAGAGGGCGGCGAGGGTCAAGTAAGTGTGGAACGGATCTGTCGCAAAGGAGACGATTTGCAGCTGTCAGCGTGCCTTTTCTGCGAGTGTTGTGAAAGACGAGAGTCGAGACACTCACCAGGTCGATTGCCGGGCGCCTTCGCGAAACCTCCGATGGGGGACTGGCACCGCAGAAGGAACGCCTGGTTCGCCGACGCGTCCACCAACCCATAAGCTCCAAGCAACTGTTGATGTCAAAGGTAGGGCCAAAATAAGTCAGTCCAGTGACGATGGGAGAGGAAAAGCGACGGAGAGATGCACCTGCAACGCTCCTCCGCACCAATAGCTGTAGCAAGCGTCTCCTTTCTTTCCCGGCCTCCCCTGGAATCCTCCTCCCTTGATCCTCGATTTCACTGGAGCCCCCTTCGAGTCCGTCAAGCCTGGTAGCACCATAACGGGAATCTGGCGGTGCAGAAGCCAGGAGGTGGTAGTGTTGTCCCTCGTCCGATCTCTCGTTGCCTGGAGCAGCTGGAGGGAGACGATTGAGCAGTACGTCGTTCCTCCTTGCGACTCTTGCCCGGGTCTTTGCGCATAGCCTCCCTCGTAGGACTTAGATAGAACCAGAGATTTCTGCTTCAGCGAGCAGGTTGACGAGGTGCGAGGGTGAAAGAGAGTGGAACGGACCTGTGCGTCGCGCACGAACTCCGTCGCTCGTTCAACGTTGACACCCGACCAGTCCCCTAGCAGCTCGGAGATGACGCAAGCACACAGGACCATCCGAACGTCCCGTTCTGCGTTCATCTCGACGCGTAAGGGCGAGAATCTGGTCGAACAGGTGACGCCAGGTCAGCAAGGGCGACTTCGAGAGAGCGTTGGGGAGGAAGGAGACCTACGCTCCATCTGGTGCTTGACAGGACTTGACAAACGAGATCGTCCCCGGGAGATTGAGCTTGTCCAAGGGTGCGCGAAGGATCGACAGGATGAGGAGTGCCGTGTACGTCGAGGCCAAGTGCGCTTGGAGTTCAGAGCGCGTCGCGTCCTCCGGCAAGGAGCTTGAGGACGAGCAGGATCTAGGTATGGGACCCGTAAAGGGAGAGCCTCTGAAGCCACCGCTTGCTGGTAGAGAAGTACCGGACAGGGTCAGCTGGTGTGAAGTGGCAGGAGAGCGGCAAGGAGGACCAGGCGGACTCACGGAGCTGCTGTTCCCAGACCCAATCGATCCAGCGCGAGCGTTCCTCCTCGCTCGTACTCTCCTCCAGCGCGCCCATCAAGTCTAGAGAGGCAAGACAGAAGTAGGCGATGGTCATCCTGAGCGAACAAAGTGACCGAAACCGTCAGCAGTGAGCTGCAGACAGGTCGTGGGCTGAAGGGCGGGGTGTACCTGTTTCCGTCAAAGGACTGGGCACTCGCCGGCATGGCGCGAAGGCATCGCAGCAGGAAGCCGACGTGTCTCTTCCTCGTGAACGTCGACATGGAGTTTGTTCTGAGGAAGTAAGGATGGAAATGAAAGGGGAGTCGTCGTTTGGAGAGGTCCGACGCTCCCCTCTCGCCTAACCATCACTCCGTCAGCGCCTCGTGCGAAGATTCCTCCATGGTACCTCGCATGCCGCAACCGTCTCTGATCCAGCCCGTCGGTGAGTCCGAGCTCCCCGTCCGCTGAACATGTCTAGCTGTGATCAAGGCGCTGACGGCTTCTCGTTTGGCTGCTCGCCTGCCGCAGGGTACTCGCCTGGGTCGTCCTGTGGCTACTGCAGTCCTCCTGGGCAAAGGTCGGCCAAGAAGGAGAGCTCGAGCTACGGCTTCTGGTGCGTCTCGAGTTACTCTGCGTTTCTCCCAGGAGCTTGGGCTGATTACACCTGCGATCTCCTCGTCGACAGGGCGCACCAGCTGTCGTCCGAGGTGCGTTTGCGCAGTCACTTTCCTTGCGCCCGGAGGAGACGAGCTGACCGAACGGCTCCATAGTTCTACGACTGGCTCATGAACAGAGGCTGGAGGAGGTCAGGGCAGTATGTCTACCAGTGAGTTCCTCGTGCCCTCCGCTCCAACGCAGTAATCGAGCTGATCAGCCCGCTTGTCCTCTTCTCTCCCAGCCCCGACGTAAGTCTTGTCCAGCGTCTCGCGCTCTGGAAGAGTGTTGACCGACCTTCCATCTGACAGATGGGACGTACCTGCTGCCCTCAGTACACGATCCGGTGCGTTTGGCGTCGTCTGGGTTCAGCCTGTCTCCAGCCTAATGAGCGTGTCCTTTCCCAGACTCGAAGCGCAGAACTTCAAGCCAACAAAGAACCAGAAGCGCACCCTGGGGAGGTTCAATCGACTGATCCTCACCGGCTCGGAAACTTGGAGTCCAGACCGGTAAGCTAGGTTCTGCCACCAGGTCGTTTGACAAAGACTGATGACCGCCGTGCTGCTTCCAGACCACACGCCCTCGTCGCACCTTCGAAGCCAGGCACGGGCAAGTACAACACACCTTTCGACCTCCCCACGTCCATTCATTTCGTTGAAGAGGAAGTAATTTTGGCGACTCCGTCCCCGTTCCCTTCTCCTCCGCCTCCACTACCGTCTCCGCCGACCGCACCAACGCACAAATTGCGAGTGAGTTGAGCCAACCTGTCGCTTGCTCAAAGAAAGATTGTTGACCCCTTCTCGCCCTTTCACTCTCGTAGGTCTACCTCCACCCCTCTGATCCTCCACACGAGGCCGTTCACGCCATCTACCAGTTCTACCAAGCGGTCATCCACCAGGATCCCAAAGCCTACGCGGCCGACAGCTTCCAGTCGTTCTCGCGCTTCCTCTGCGTGTCACCTCTGTCCAGGGACGAAGTTCCCTACGCCACTGCACCCTCGAGGCGCAAGGAGAGACGAGAGTGGCTGAGCAAGAAAGGGTTGCCTGAGACGTGGGGCAGCTGGCATCAGATCTACGAGGTGCGTTCTCTGCCGATTCTTCTAATCTTGCAATAGTTCTGACGCGAACCTTCGATTAAGCAGATCGATGGCAAGGTTGTGGCGTTCGGCGTACTCGACATCGTCCCAACGGGAGTCAGCTCAGTCTACTTCTGCTACGACCCAAAAGGGCCGTTCGGAAACGTCAAGTGGGGGGAGGTTCGTCTCCTCCGCCACCTGCCACCCATCTGCCAACCGTTAGACTGACAAAAATGCGCTCGAATCACGGACTTCTAGATCAGCGCCCTTCGCGAGATTGCGCTCGTTCGGGACATGCAGGCAGCTGGCCTTGCCGACTTCAAGTACGAGTACCTCGGTAAGTCCTTCCACTCCACATCAGGGAAGAAGCTGAGACTGACATACCGCCCTCACCAGGCTTTTACGTGCACTCCTGTACCAAGGCATGTTTCCCACCTCTCTTCTTTGCGATAATCACATGTCTCAAGCTGACCAATACTTTTGTGCGTGTCGTAGATGAGGTACAAGGGCGACTACCGGCCGTCTGAACTCCTTGATCCCGTACGCTCTCTCTGTCGCTTGTCCCTTGCTGTTCGACCCAAATTGACCTCAGATCTCCTCTTTGCGTCAGGCAACCAACCGTTTCCACCCTCTCGAACCTCTCTTCCCGCACCTGGAGAAGTTTCCTCGCGGCGCCTTCGCCTTTGCCGACCCGCGACCACCATCTGTCCTCTGGTCGACGTCTGAGTCTGACTCTGCGGAGAGCATGGCGGTCGACAGCGACGACGACGACGAGGATGAAGGAGAGGGCGCTTTTCCGAAGCCGCCTCCTCCTTCGTTCCTGGATCCATCGGACGTGTCCCCCGCCGACGTCAAGGTGATGGTTCCCGGAAGAGGGTTCACGACGTTTTCGGTAAGCGGCTCCTACACAAACACCTCGCTCTTTGCAACCCTTATTTCCCTTGGCTGCGTTCGCTGACGACCTCGTGTTGCACACGGTCTTGGCTTGTTATCCGGCCGTCCTTGGTTTTCGACAGGCTTCTCCGATGCGACAGTTGGACGCGAACAAGCAGGCGTTGAGAGAGCTCGTTGCGGCGCTGCACGGTACAGGGTCAGAGGGAGAAGGGGTGCTGTGTGCCAAGCCGTCAGCAAAGACGGGACTGGTCGTCGTTGCGCTGTAGATAAATCAGATGGAACGATGATCGCTTTGCTCTTCGCTCCCTTTCGTCCGAACTCGTTGCTGGGCGGAGCCGGAGGCGATTTTCGGCTGCGCGCTGCTGACATCGACCCACACGCCCGTTCGATTCTCTTTCTGTAGACGATACACTCGCTCAGCATCGACCCCCGTAGGATCGCTTCCCCAGGATGGCCAACCCGTCGAGTCTGTTCAACCCGACCATCTTTTTCCTCATCCTGAGAGAGGTGCGTTCGCTTCTTTTCCCCTGTCGGCGTGCGCCCGATCCGCTGCTCTCGTCGCACGCGCCCAACTGTCGACAAAGGCTCACCCACCTTTGCTCGCTTGCACCTCAGACTCTGGAGTCGGCCCTGGTCATCTCGATCTTGCTGTCGTTCACGACCCAGCTGGTCTCGTCCACACCGGCAGGAGCGCCCATCGCCCTCTCACGCCAGTCGAGCCGAGCGTCCGATGTAGGAGCTCCCTCTGACGACTTGTCCGCAGCTCAACCCAGCCGCGACTTCGATGAAACGCGTGCTCTACTTGGAGTGACGGAGGAGAGGCAGGGAAGAGGCAAGAGAGATATGCTGGGCAAGGACGAGCTGAAGCTCAAGAAGCAGATGGACCTTCAGGTGAGCCCGTTCCCACCTCGCTTCCTCCCTTCCTCGTGCTTCCGGACTGACTGTACCTGCGCCTTTCTTCCAGATCTGGATCGGAGTCCTCTCTGGCTTCTCGCTTTCGCTAGCCATCGGCGGTGTCTTCATCTATATCGTGCGTTCCGACCTCGTCCTTCCTTTGCAGCGGGCTGCTGGGCTTACCACCGGAGTTTCCTCCCTCCCGTCTTTACCAGTTTTACGAGACGCTCGCTGCGTCCTTTGGCATGGCCGAAGCGCTGTGGGAGGGAGTCTTCTCCGTCCTCTCAGCAACCATCATCCTCGTCACGGGCCTCTCGTTCCTCAAGCTCGACCGATCGCGCATCAAGTGGCGGATCAAGCTCTCACAGGCGTTCTCCGAGGTCCACGACGGACGCAAGGGCTGGTCGCAGGGCAAGTGGGCCCTCTGGTCGCTCCCCTTCTTTACCATCCTTCGAGAGGGTCTCGAGGGAGTCATCTTTGTCGCTGGTGTGCGTCCTTCCTTTTTTCAGCTTGCTACTTCCATGCACGCAGTCCACTGATTTCCAATCCTCCCTTCTTTTGCTTCCACTTCCTTAAACGCTTGATCCACCTCTTGCATCGCTCTCTTGACCTGTCCATCTCGCATACTAGGTCGCCGTCTCGGATCCCAAGTCGATCCCCTTCTCCGCCCTGTCAGCCATCACGGTCGGCACGCTCGTGGGCTACTTTCTCTACCGGTCGACCTCATCGCAAAAGGTCAAGATGCACACCTTTGTCCTCGTGTCGTCGTCGCTCTTGTTCGTCATTGGAGCGGGACTGTTCACCAAGGGTGTGGGACGACTCGAGGCTTACCCCTTTGAACGGGCCGTAGGAGGAGATCTGGCAGAGTCAGGCTCGGGGCCGGGGAGCTACGACGTTCGAAAAATGGGTTGGTCTCCTTCATACTCCATCTCATTTTCAAGAGAACACGGAGATTGACTCTCGTTTCGCTCTTCTCCAGTGTTCCACTTCAACCAGGAGTACCTCAATCCAGAGGACAAGATTAACGGCGGGTGGGCCATGGTCGCCCAGGCCGTCTGCGGGTTCAACAACAACGCAACCTTCTGGACCCTGTTTGCTTACTGCGGCTACTGGCTCGCCGTCGCTGCCAGCGTCGTCCTCATGAAGTGGCGAGAAGGACGACTGACGGACGGTCCGTGGAGGATGGTCGAGCGCAAGGGAAAGGGTCGCGCACCGCGGTTGAGCTCGAGTAGCGACTAGGGATCGGGGCGGCCTCGGGCGCAGCGGAGGCTTCCGAGCGCGAGGAGGAGAAGAGGGGGAGGGATTGACGAGGTTGCATTAGAGACGATCACCTGCGCTTGAAAATGATGACCTTTCACGATTGTTTTCTGGAGTCGCTTGCGTTCACATTCTTCGAAGGCGAGGGGTGGTCATGTGAGAAGCGGTTGAGAAGAAGAGGCAGTGGAAAGGGAGAACGTAGAGCAAGAAAGGGCGTAAGGGACGTGGGTGATTATGGAAAAGGACGCTAACTAAGGAACAACAGAAGAGGGTAGCTACGAGCATGAGAGGAGTTTTGAATGAGCTATATACAGAGACGGAAGACTAGATGCGGAGAGTGGAGCTTGGGTCGGTCAAAGTTGGATCAGGCGACGACGGTCTCGCGCGCGCGCTCATCCTCGTCCATCTTGAAGGGGTCTCCGCCCTCGCCAACAAACGTTCGGTCGTGGTCGTCCTCGTGCTCGTGATCAGACGACGGGCCAGCGACGGCATCGTTTTGAAGTTGCTCGGCCGGGTCTGACGAAGGCAGGAGCTCGACCTGGTCAGAGACGACAACGGACGACGCCACGGGAGAGGACACGTTGACGTGAGGTGCCGGTGAACTCGAGCTGGTCGGCGCCGTCTCCGAGAGAGGAGCGACGGGTGGAGCCTGGCTGCCCGAGGCCTCCGCCAAGTTGGACGACGACGAGTTGGACGCCATGGGGCTGTCGTCCTGGATGATCGAGTCGATGATCTCGGGCGGAGCGGCCGCGCAGACGTGGTTGAACTTTCGGGAGTGCTCGAGGTTGCCCTGCCGGTAGCACGAGTGGCCGTTCTTGCAGTTTTGTCGGGTCTGGACCTCCTTCTCGAGCTGGCTGAGGACCGTCGGACGCTTCCTTTCCCACCACTCGTACAGGCCGCAGGCAAAAATGTCGTCCACGCATGTCTTGCACGTTCGGACAATTGGAGAATCGGACTGGAGGCCGTAGTGAATACCTGCGTGGTCAAAAGGGGCAGTCAGGTGTGCAGTCTCGGTCAGTAAGCGGAACAGTTCGTCAAGCGGCAAGGAAGTCCGCCAGCAAGACTGGCATTACGTGACGCAGTAGCAGTAAAACGTACCCTCATCCGTTCGTCGGAAGACACCCTTGACTCCCCCCTTCAGCTGACCCTCATCCGACAGGATCCAGTCCCGGATCTCGATCCAGAGCGCGCCGGCCGTGTGCTCGGGATGCGCAGTGACGAACCGCGCAAAGATCGCCATTTCCTCGAGATTGTCTCGGAACCTGTCAAAAGTCGCACGATAACATGTCAGTCAGGGTCGACGAGAGGCCGAATGGAGGCAAAGACTCACGCGTTCATCAACTCGTCGCTCTGCCCATCCAGGATGGCGTCGGCCAAGTCGTAGGCCGACCTGCCCCAAAGCGACTCGCCAGGCTTCGCAGTCGCAAACGTCTCGGGCGAGCAGACGCCCGTCTCGCCTGCGTGGCCGGGCGAGCCGCAGTAGTGGGCCTCGCAGATCGAGCAGGACGTCGTCGCGGGTGCATCCGAGGCGGAGAGTCGGGCGCAGGAGGCTGAAGTCGGGTGCGGTGTGGAGTTCGAGCGTGTCAGTGAACGCGCTTCGAACGAGCGTTGAAATTGAACGCTGGAAGAGGGACGTACCGCATTGGAAGTGGCCAGGAGGGGTAGGTCCGTCCAGAGGGTAGTGAGGACCGTCCGAGTCGATCGAGGGCACCGGTAGCGGACACGTCCAGCCGTAAGGGTTGGAGGCCGAGCAGTGTCGGCAAGGTCGGTAGCACTCGGAGAGGCGGATTCGTTCAGGAGGAGGCGGAGGGTTGCCGAACTGTTCACGACCGGGGCGTTGGCGTCAGGAAGATATTCGGGTGAAGGAATTCCAGTGGAAGAGACTGACCCTCAGAGGCATGCCAATCTGCCAGATGTTATCCGCCTGGTCCCTCTCATTCTCCGTTCGCGCTCGGTCAGGAGCATGTCTGCCAGATCCAATAAGGAGGAGGTTCCGTCATTTCTAGCCATCAGCACGCTTCTCCGCTCGAGTTTGCGGGAAGGGCGTACGCGATCAAGACGTCGACGAGAGACGAGACGATCCTGGAATGGGAGGCTGAGTTGGATGTGCTCCTGCATGACGGGCAAACGTGAGGCGATGGGCTTGAGGCCTGTCGAGAAAGGGGGCAGCCGTCGGAGAAGAGAGGCGTAGGTTAGATCGAGTCGGCGGGATGACACCTCCAATTTGAAGGACGAGACGCACCCTGAGGTAGCCATGAAGACACGCTCCGCAGAACGCATGACCGCATCCTGGCTGGATCGTCACGGGCTGAGGAGAGCAAAGAGGAGGGTTCTTGAATCAGTCGACGCCCGACTGAAGGGGTGCTGCGCGCAGCCCAAGACAACCGAGCGCAGGTCAGATGGGAATGGACGGGACGACGTACCTTGTAGAGGACGGCACTGCAGATGGGGCAGCACAGCTCGCTCTCGAGGTCGTCCACCAGCCTCTCGATCCGCTGCTCATTCGTCTCGTCCTCGCTCGAAGGAGGCTGGTGGTCCGTCTCGTCCTCTGGCTTATCGACTGACGAGCTCCCGCCGGCCGATGTGTCTCCCCCCTCCCCCCCAGAGGCGGCCTTCGTTCCACCGCAGCAGGCCTCGCTGCACGCGTCCTCCTCGTCGCTCGACCCGTCGATCTGTGTGCTGGTTGATGGGCCAGGGGAGGAGAGGCGAGCTCGTTTGGGGGCGGTTGGGCCTCCTTCAGGAGGGGAGGAGGCAGCGGCGTCGTAGAGGGGCGAGCGAGGTCGAGAGACGGGTGACTCGTCCTCGTCCGAGTCCCATGGTCGTTTGGCAAGCGTGCCGTCGAGCGAGAGGGTCGACATGGCTAGGAGTTTCGAGGTTGCTTTCTTGAAAGATTTGAGATGGGGAGCAAGGGTGGAACTTAAGGAGAGCGAGAAGAGAGTGCGTCGGAGGGCAGACGACCGGCGGGGCTCCCGCTTGCGTTCTGACGACTGCACTCGCTCCCTCTTTCCTCGCAGCCCTTTCAGTCAAAAACACGAATGTTATCCCAAATGTGAAGGTGTCTCCAAGAGATCTTTTTGTTTCGTTGGAGAGGGTGTGTGAGGGAAGAGGGAGTCTATATACAAACGGCTGAGCTGTGCGGGACCGCTCAATTTAAGCCGAGGCCTTCTTCTCGAGGATGGCAGAGATGCTCGACCAGACAAGCTTGGGCGATTGGCTGGCGTCGATGGCCTGCCAGATGCCCGACTTTCGGTAGTAGTCGACGACGGGTCCGGTTTGCTGAGGTTAAGGCAGAAGGGGCGAGAAGAGTCAGGACATAAAAGCAACGGAAGTTCGGAGGAATGGATGTTACCTGGTGGTAGGTCGTAAGTCGTCGTCGGAGGGTCTCGACGTTGTCGTCGGATCGCTGGATGAGGGGCTCTCCGGTGAAGTCGTCAGTCATAGGCTTCTTAGGGGGGCTGGAAGACACAGAGACGAACAGAACGATCAGTCAAGTAATCCTCTGAGGACTAGGTCAGAAAGCTCAAAAAACGCACTTGAACTCCTTGTGGTACGATCGTCCGGAAGCGGGGTGGATGAGTCGACCGGTGATTCGCGAGATGAGGAGCGCGTCGGGGATCTTGAGCTCGACGGCGTGGTTGATCTTCTGCTGCTTAGTCTCGAGCATCGAGTCGAGCTTCTCGGCCTGGGGGACCGTTCGGGGGAATCCGTCAAGGATGAAACTGAATGTCCGAAGTGGCACGAGGGTCAGGAAGGGTTGCAAAAGGGTCGGGAGAGTGGGCGGGAAACGCACCCGAGCTGGCACTCCTTGTTCTCGTCGAGCTGCTTCTTGATCATGTTGATCATGATGTCGTCAGAGACAAGACCTCCCTACGGTGTGAAGAAGAAACGGGTCGTCAGCAAAGAGCGTTGCACGGCCGAGAGCGAGTCGGGGTCGGGAGACGACGCACCTGGTCCATGATCTTCTTCGCAGCGACTCCGAGCTCGGTCTTGTTAGCGACCTCGTCTCGGAGCATGTCTCCGGTGGCGAGGTGGCAGACCTTGTACTTGTCCTTGATCGTAGGGGCTTGGGTTCCCTTTCCTGCGAAAGCGAACCATCGTTGTCAGTTCGGGTTGGGGTTCAGCGGGCGCGTTCGGAGTAACGAGGAAAAAGAGACGCACCAGCTCCGGGAGGGCCGATGAGGATCATCCTGAGCTGGTCGGCCGGCGAGGGAACGACAGCAGCGACAGCAGCCTTGGTGGACGACACGGCGTTGGAAAGCGAGCCCTTGGCGGACTTCTCGAGCCCCTCGACCTTGTCGTTGAGCTGGCCATCCAGAGCGAAAAGAGGAGAGGCGGTCAGCCCAGGGTCCCGTTCGAACAGACACCAACAGCCCAACGCACCTGGGAGATGAGGTTCTTGAGGTAGGCGATCTCGTCGGACATGCTGGGCAACGAAGTAGTGCAAGAAAAAGGAGGGAAGGAGAGGGAGAAGAAGGCTGGTCGTCGTCCTGGGCTGAGTTTCTTCTCTGCCCGCCCGAAAAGAAGAGAGCGACGGGGAAGCGCAGCCCATCTGCACCCCAAACTACAGCACCTTGAAGCCATGCGTTCAAGTCTCCTCTCGCTCGCAGCAGTCGCACTCGCAGTACTCGCACCGGTTCAGGCAGTCTCGTCTACGGGCTCGCGCGTGCTTGTCGCCGTCGAGAAGGGCATCGACCGCGCCAGCTTCTCGCACTTCTGGGCCGACCTCGAGGGTACGACCTCCTCCTCGCTTTTGCTGGGCTCGTCCAGGACGCTGAACCCCAAGCCTTGTGTCACGCAGAGAGAGGCTACCAGATCACGTTCAAGGGTCCCAAGGAGGAGAGTCCGAAGCTGGTCGAGTTTGACGAGCGCAACTTCGACCATGTCATCCTCTTCACCCCGAGCACAAAGAGTGCGTGGCTTCCCGTACTCTCGACTGTCCTTCGTACGCTGCTGACAAATTGCTCAACTCTCGTCTCCTTCAGCATACTCGGCCGACCTCTCTCCCCAGAACCTTGTCTCGTACCTCTCCAAGCAGGGCGGCAACCTCCTCATCGCCTCGTCCTCCTCCATCTCAGAGTTCAACCGCGACTTCGCTCGGGAGTTTGGACTCGAGTTTCAACCGTCCGACTCGTACCTGATCGACCACCAGTCGTTCGCTCCTTCGCTCGAGCTCGAGTCGGCCAAGCACACCGCCGTCGTCCTCCCGTGCAAGGAGAGCTACGAAAAGAACGCTGTCGTGCTGCCGGCCAGCCAACACGTCGCTCACTGTGCTCCAGTCGTCTACCGCGGAATCGCCCACTCGGTCCCTACGCCCCACTCACCCCTCCTCGTCCCCCTCTTGCACGGCCTCAAGTCGTCCTACTCTGCCGAGCCGAGGGTGGGAGAGTCGCCCGATGACTCGCCGTACCCCGACGAGTTCCTGGCCGGGACGAAGGCGAGGCTCGTCAGCGGCTTCCAGACGCTGGAGAACACGAGGGTCGTCTTTGCAGGAAGCGTAGACCTGTTCTCGAACGCCTTCTTCGAGGCAAAGGTGGCTTCCAAGGGTCAAGCGTGAGTTTCTTCCCCCAGTCTACCCTTCGTCCGTCCTTCTGCGGCTGACCTCCGGATCCCATCCTCTTCTGCGATCGACAGCGAGGTCCCCTCTGGCAACCGTGCTTTCGTCAAGGACATCACCCGATGGGCCTTCCAGGAGTCGGGTGTCCTTCGAATCGCTTCGGCCACGCACCACCGACAAGGCGAGGCTGAGGAGCGCAGCGTCTACCGAATTAAGGACGACATCGTACGCGTTCACCTCCTCAGCTTTACTTCCGATCTTCTCAAACTGACCTCGACCCGCCTCTCTGCTTTTTTCAGACGTACGAGATCAACCTCCAGACCTTCAAAGCCGACGAGAACGTCTGGGCGCCCATCCGGTTGTCTGACGTCCAGTTCGAGTTCACCATGCTCGACCCCCACGTCCGGGCCAACCTCATCCCCGTCTCGTCCGGTGCCGACGCGAGTGCGCAAAAGTACACGGTCGACTTCAAGGCTCCGGACCGACATGGTGTCTTCAAGCTGTTGGTCGACTACAAGCGAGCTGGGTGAGTTGCGTTCCCTTCTGGCCATCTGTCTCACAGCCTGCACTTCGACTGAGACTGAACCTGTCCACCTTGTTCCCCCCTTTTTTCAGCTGGTCCTTCCTCTCGTCGTCCCAGACCGTCTCGCTCGTTCCGTTCCGACACGACGAGTACCCGCGGTTCATCAGCGGCGCCTACCCGTTCTACGCCAGCACGCTCAGCACCGTCGCTGCCTTTGGCCTCTTTTGCATTTTGTGGCTCGCTATCGGAAGCGCGGAGAGCGAAAAGAAGAAGGGTGAGGTAAGGATGGAGAAGGTCAAGGCTTGAGAGGGAGGAAGGGAACGAAGAGAAAAAGGATGGGCTCGAGTGAAGAGGAAGAGGAGCAACCACAGGTCCATCTCCTGCCCTCGGCCTACATCTAGATGATCCTGCTTGCAAGCTTGCACGGTCGCTCTTGATTGCAAATACGTTGAGGGTGATCATGAATCGACCTTCGTCTTCCACTTTACGCCAGCTGCCTGCCCCTCGCTCTTGCCCTCCCCCTTCTCCACCACGCCAATCGCCTTAAGGTCGACCTCGCCGTCTCCAGCCATCCAAGCGAAGACCTTCGACCCCTGCTGAACGACCATGTTAGGCTCGAGCATCACGGTTCTTAACGCCGGCGGCAGCTGCGACAGGTGGATGACGACCCGGGCCATGTTGAACGCGTCGACGATGCCCGAGTGAGCGGGCCCTTCAAACTGACCCATGTTGAGTCGGCGGATCATGAACGGGATCGTGAGGAAGCGCTTCTCGTGCGCTTCGCCAGAGGTGAGAACGCGGCGCAGGTGTCGGTTGATCTGGGTGACTGTTCGGGGAGGGTTGCGGTCGGATCCCAGCGCGCGAGCCAGCGGGGATGAGAGAGCTGGTGGAGGAGCAGTTACTGTAGCAGGTGCGTTGACAGCTTCGCTGCTGACTTTGCGGCGAAAGCGAGGTGAAGAGGAGCGAAGGAGCGTAGGTGAAGTTGGGACGTCGGGAGTAGATGGCGGCAAAGGTTCGGGTTGAGAAGACGCTGGCGACGAGGGTTCAACCTCAGAAGTCAGAGGCGTTTCCTCTTGCTCTTCTGGCACCAGTGGCTGAGCGAGTGGTGGAGGTACTCGTGGATGTTCGTCGGGGAAAGTGATAGGGCTCTCCGGTGTCCGTCTGATGAGTTCGGCCTTCCAGCGGTCGTGCAGCGCCGTTTTGAGATCGAGGACCGGACCGGAAAGGCAAGGATAGCTTGAAGGCTTAAGCCTCGAGATGTAAAGCTGCTTGGTGATCTGAAAAGGAACACAGGTTGACCGTTAGCTCTTGCTCTCGTGATTAGATCGTAAGGGAGGCAAGCTCACGAAGTCTCGCAAGTCCCAGGGCTGAAGGGGAAAGGCAAGAGATCCAGCGTCAGCAGGAGTGGTCCGCCGAGAATGAGAGCAAGAAACGCATGAAACGCACTCCGTCGGTAACCCAAAGCCAGTCCTTCTCGTCCCCCTTGGCTTTGGTATCCAGTCCATTATCCTCCAACCACTGTTCAAAGTCTTGCAGCACATCCTCGAACTTCGGCGCCTTGTCGACCGTGTCCTGCGTTATCCCGGTGAGATCGGTACAGAAGGTCGACAGTTGAGGCTTGAAGGTCGGCCGAACGTAGGACTGAAACGATGCAGCGATGTATAGGTCTTGATTGAATGGGTTCGAGGACGTAGGGCGCGTGCGCCATCGGAGGAGTACAACGGGAAACTCCTGCAGAACGAGCGAGTCAGTCGACGCCCCCAAGGCCTCACCAGGCGAAAGGAACTCACCACAACTTCGTTGGGATAGTCATAGTCTTTCCCTCCCGACTCGCAGGTCCCTTCGACATCCTAAGAACAAGAAAGTCTCAAAGGGTCAGCGCAGAAGGAGAACCGGCCTGACGAGCAAAGGACGCACGAAAATCAGGAACGCCTTGAACTTCTGCAATGGACAATCATGGGATCTCAGTCAGTCCAGATGCCCTTCAGCGAGCGAGGGATCAGGACGCACTCCAGGATACCCTCGAGCTGGTGGTCTTGTCGTTCCATCGTCGTCGTTCTCTCGGGACGTTGCTGCGGTCGGACGAGAGGCCGCCGCCGCCTGCTCCGCTGCCCGAGTAGAGTAGGCCTTCTTTGCTCGTTTGAGGAGCGTGTCCTTCCGTCCCGACGTGTCCAACCCGAGACCTTGGAGCGCAACTGTTGAGACCGAGGGGAAGGAGGCCAGTTCAGCCCACTGCTCTTTCAGACGGAGCTCTCGACAGGAACGGGGAACGACGCACCGCGTAGAGTCTCGACGGTATCGCTCGCCGCCGGTCGTCGCATGAGAAGAGTCGTCTGCCTGGCCAAAACTGTTCTCAAAGGAAGCATCGACGGACCTGCGTCGTGCAGAAGGGAAGAGAAAGAGCGAAGAGAGGGAGAGTCGGGGGATGTCGTTGGGAGCGCGAGCCCTCGACGATCTCGACACCGAACCATCACCCCAAAGAGATCCCAGCATGGAGGACGACACCCACGACACGTCGGCCGCCACGCTCGAGGCCCTCGAGGCGCTCCCCGTCATCATCGAGTCGCTAGCGTTGCCAGGAGGCGAGTTCAACCGGTCCCTGCACGAGCAGCACATCGAGCTCTCGCGCCTGGCGGGCATGGAGGACCAGGAAGAGGTGGCCAAGCTCGGCCTCGTCAAGAGCCTCGCTTGCGGAGACGGTGCGTTCTGAGTCTTCTTTCAGGTGTCCTGTTGATCCACATGCTGAGAAACCCCTTGTTTCCTTTGTCGTTTGGCAGACATCTGGGCTCCCATCCTGGCGGACTCGGTCGACAAGGCCAACCTCGAGAGTGTCGGAGACGTCAAGACGCTGCTGGAGCTGCACGAGGCCTCGGTCGAAGACTACCTTTGTGCGTCCTTCCTTCGAAGGGTCTCTAGCCGCTGCGACTTACTGCGCTGGTTGATGTTGACGCGATGAACTCCTGTCTGCCTTCCAGCGATTCCTCTTCTCGCCGGACGAGCTCAGTTCGCCATCAATCTTTGGAACGGAGTCTACCCTCCACCCCCGGCGGAGGACGAGGAAGGTGATCCAGAGACCGAGGGAATCACTGGGTCTCTCAAGATCGAGAGTGCAGAGATGAAGGAGTGGTTGACGGCGGAGGTGGTGAGGGAGGTGCTGCAGGACTGCATCTTCAGGGCGAATGCTCATCTTTCTCTCGTGCGTCGCTCTCAATCGCCTTTTTTAGTCAGTGTCGCCACTGACGGAGGTCTGTCCTTTCTGTCTCTCAGAGTCACGAAGTCTGGGACAAGGCGCACGATTGGGAGTTGAGTTTGCTCAAGACCGTCTACGTGAGTTGACGACCCTCGCACTCGCCCCGCCACAGTCCAAGCTGACTCGTGACACTCTTCCAGGCTTCTGACGTGTAAGTTCCTGCCTCAGGTCCCTCTGACCTGTACTGATCCCCTGTATCTATCCTACAGTCCCGCACAACTCCCCCACGTTCACAAGTTCTTCCTCAACCGACTCCGAACTCCGCACGCCACCGCGGACGACTCTTTCCAGAAGTACACGGAGGTCGTCAGCAAGTACTGTGAGGCTGAGTACGAGAGCTTGCTTGTTGACGCCAGCAAAGCGAAGGCGGATGGGCTGGGCAAGTTCAGTAAGAGGGAGAGGTGGGAGACTGGACTCGTGAGTCTTTCCTGCTGGATGAGATCACTTCCGTCGAAGTCTGACCTAGAATTCTTTTCTCTTTACAGATGACGGATCCCCAAAGCCGTCTGGCTGTTTACCCTGCCTATGTCGCCTGGGAGCTCAAGCCCAAGAAGCCTGATGGGGTCCGAGTGCAGGCCGTGTACGCTCGAGCGATCGCGGACGCTGCGCTCGTCGGAGACATCACGACTCTCGAGACCTTCTGGTTGAGCTACATCACGTACCTCGTCAGTCCAACCAGTACCATCGCTTTGACTCGGGGTAGCTGACCGGTCTTTCTGCGTGCTGCCAGAACAAGAACCTTCGGATCGAGCTCATCATGCGCCGAGAGGTCTTCCGAGCCATCCGAAGCTGCCCTTTCAGCGGAGAAATCTGGGCGTGGTACATCAAGAGTCTGGTTAGTTGTCTCTCTCCCTTGTATCCCCGTGCCTTCGCATCCGTGGACTGACATCGATTCCGATTTGTGCACGACAGGAACGATTCGTCAAGCCTGTGGAGGATATCGACGGCATCTACCGGTCGGCCATCGCATCGGAGCAGCTGACTGTGAGGGACGGCGGGGTCGAGGACCTGATCAAGGTCGTCATGGCTAGACTGAGCTACGAGCGACGAAGGGTCGAGGAGAACGAGGGTGCGTTGCCTGTTCCACATCCCGCACGTTCAACCCCCAGGTACGGAGACTGATCAAAATGTGTCCTTCGCTTGGCTTCAACAGTCGACAGGTCGTCTTTTGTGGACCTGTCGCTCGAGGCTAGCGAGACTGTCAAGCTTGCGGTCAAGGGTGGCGACCCCAGCTTCCGAACCGAGAAGTACTTGGTCTCCTGGGTGCGTCTTCTCAAGTCCTTTCCCTCTCGAAACGAGGCAAAAGCAGCTGAGTCTCTACGTTTTGTCCGCACAGTTCGAGAGGTTCGGCCAATTGGACGAGGCTGCTTTGATCTGGGAAGGACTCAGCAAGACGCACTCGACCTCGTACCTCGTCTGGATCGAATGGAGCGAGTTTGAGACGTGCGTAAAGCCTTCACCCCATCGCCTATCGTTCCCTTTCACTGATTCTTGCCCGAATCCACATTTTCTTGCTTGGATCAGGCGAAGGCCCGCCGTTCCTCGAGCCCGGACAGTTTTCGAGAAGGCCCTTCGAAAGCCTGCTGCGCTCGACTGGCCAGAGGCAGTCTTCTCGGCCTACATTGCCTTCGAGGAGATGTACGGCACCCTGGACACTCTGGACCAGGTGCGCGAGTTGGTGGAGACCGCTCAGACGGCTGTCGCGGCCAAGCGACACAAGGTCAGTCCTCTCCTTGAACCTGTCAAGCAGTCGACAGGACATTGAACCCTGTCTCTCTCCTCCTGCTCGTCTATGATTGCAGGACGCCATGGCCGCAGCCAAAGCCGCTGGCGACACTCAGCCGTACGAAGCTGTTGCTGCCGTCGCTTCGACTGTGCCAGGGGAGTTCATGGACGTCAATACGGCTGTTGAGGAGTCTGCAGAGGCTAGTTCGTCCGGAGCAGGACAGAAGAGGAAAGCTGAGGAGGACCTGGCTGAGAGTGAGGTCAAGAAGGCGAGGCCTGGTTAGTAATCGATCTTCTTGCTGCCCGATGTCTGGCGTCGTGCTAACTTGATCTTCCGTTCCGTCGAACAGACGCGCCTGCACCTTCAGCAGGGGTCCCTCTCGTTCGGTGCGTCGATCTTCTTGTGATAATCTCTTGTCTTTCAAGTCTTTGACAGTGGGCTTTGGTTGTGAACGCAGTGATCGGGAGAACACGACCGTGTTCGTCAGTCGACTGCCGGCGGACGTAACGGAGGCGGACCTCACCAAGATGTTTAAGGATGTACGTCCTTCCTTCTTCGACGTCTGGTGCGCCCTACGTCTGACTCTGACAAATATTGTCTGCCTTCTTTCAGTGCGGCCGGATCCGAGAGATCAAAATCAGTCCTCGCGCAGATGGTCTCGTCGTCGCCACGGTCGAGTTCTTCGAGCGAGAGTCCATCCCTGCTGCCCTCACCAAGGACAAGAAGCGGCTCAACGAGACCGAGATCGAGGTCTCGATTGCCTGGCAGTCGACCCTCTACGTCACGAACTTCCCCGAGTCGGCCGACGATGCGTACATTCGAGGACTGTTTGAGCCCGTTAGCCAGACGCTTTGCTCCTTGCCTTTGGCCAACGCGTTGACGAAACCGTTTTGCTTTGCAGTTCGGAGCCATCCACGAGACTCGATGGCCGGGCAAGAAATTCAAGGGCACCCGACGATTCGTCTACGTCCAGTTCCTCTCTCCGGTTCGTCTTCGACCCATTTTACCCTACCCTGGAACTTCAAGCTGACCTCACGAGTGTCCTCCCGTTCTCGCACGCTAGTCGTCCGCCCAAGCTTCGCTCTCCCTCAACGGCAAAGAACTTGGCCCCGAGCGAGTCTTGTCGGTCGCCATCTCGAACCCCTCGCGCAAGAAGGAGCGGACCGACGCCAAGGCATCAGACAAGGAAGTTGTCGTCTCGCAAATGTCCAAGTTCGTCAACAAGAAGGACTTGGAGAGGCTTTTCAAGCCGGTGTGTAGTTCTCTCCTTCGTATTACGTTCGACTGGACTGGATCTAACATCTCTCGGTGTTGTCTGCTTCAGTTCGGCGCGATCAAGGACATCCGAATGAACCTCGATGAGGAGGGTCATGTCCGAGGAGCAGCGTTCATTGAGTTTGAGGAGGAGGTATGCTCTTCCGACCCCCTTCCGCCCCCCTTTCGTCTGGCTGACTATCGAACTGACCGTCCGCTCTCGCATCCTCGTGCTTGCAGTCGGCTGCGAAGGCCGCGATGTCAATGAACAATCAAGAACTCAAGAAGCGACGAATCGCGGTCACCGTTCCCGATCAGAGGGCAAAGGTGCAGAACAAGTCAGTCTTCCTCGCACCGTATCCTGCCCGAGTCTCTCCGACATTGTGACTAACTCTGATTACCGATGGTCTTGCAGGTTCGCTCTCGACCGATGCGTTCGAGTGGGTGGCTTGCCAGCCGGGCTCCAGGAGGCACTCCTTCAGCAAGCCTTTGAGAAAGTCGCGCCTGTCTCCCGGGTCAGTGTCATCGAGAAATTCAACGAAGCCATTGTCGAGCTCGAGTCTGAAGATGTACGTCCTTGCCATCATTGCGATCCAAGTCCGGCTCGGCGCTGACGAGAATTCTTTTGAAACCGACCAGGCTGTCGGCAAGATCCTTTTGAGCCACAACCCCTTCCTCTTTGAAAGTGCCGCCCTTCCTATTATCGCTGGTACGCAACGCTTCCCGCCCAAGACCGTTCACGCGCCTCCTCCGGTGAACGCGACGGCGGGTTCCTCCAGCGCAGCCGGATTGTTGTCTACCGACTTCACCCCTTCGACGCTCTTCCGACCCGCTCCTCGGCCCAAATCCACCAAGGGCAGGATCGGATTGGGTTCAGAAAGGAAGCGGCCTGCTGCGTCGCTCGGAGGACCTGGGACGACGTTCGTCAAGGCGGGAGAGGGCTCAACGGCGGGAGCGAGCAGTGGGGGAGATGTCGAGATGGGCGGGACAGTCAAGAAGGACCAAAACGCATTCCGGGCCATGCTGGCAGAGAAGAAGTAGCGCTCCTGCAGATGGACATGTCGTTCAAACCTGTCTCAAGTAGTCGAGCCGTTGGCGGTCCGGGCGAGTGCCCAAGCCGAACAAGACCGTGATCCTCCATGCGAGAAGTCGAGAGGGCAGAGAGCCCAACACCTCCTTTCCTCCCTCCTCCATCACCTTCCCATCAACACCCTCACTTTCTCCAATCTCTCTTCCTACCAAATGCCCTGGGCCTCCGATCCTCACGTCACTGCCAACGACGACCTGCACACACTGCTGTTCCCGATCGAGGCCAAGGATCTCGTAACCGTGAGCTCCCTCTCCTCTTGACCTTCATGTCTCGCCCCCAGCCGACCCGTACATCCCCACGCTGACATGCTTGCACCCCCCATAGACCGTCTCATCCTGCTCGTCGGTCCTCGGTCGGTTTCGAGCATGCGTTAGCAGCCAGCCCGTCTACCTTGACGACCACGTCGCCTCGCTCAACTGCGCGGGCGCCCTTGCCCAGCTCCAGAGCTGCTCGGAGCGCGTCGTGCTCGAGTCCCAACGGGCGACGAGCAACAAGACACCCGTCGAGCAGGCTCGCTTTCAGCTGCAAGGGTCTTTCGCATGAGCTCTGTCAAGGTGCGTCTCGAGATATCGACTTCATCTGCCTCCTTCGAGAAGGCGACGTCGTCAGGTGCCCGCTCCCCTCTGCCCCCCTGCGGGACTTACACTCAAGTCCATCTCGCTAACGCACTTCTCGAATGCACTACAGACACACCCTCTACATCGCCCTCCATGATCGCTTGTCCTATCACGGCGGTCGTCTCGCCTTGATTATCTTCGCCGGGCTCGGACTCTTGATTGACCGGCGGTCGCACGATCAGCTCCCAAGGCTCCACCCTTTCCTCTCCCCCTCACGCTCTCCCTACCGTCTTCTCCTCGGTCCAGCTACCTCTCACAGCGCGTCTCCTTGTAGCTTCTAGCATGTCTCCCTTCTACGAGCTCGCCCAGATCGTCTACCCGCAGTCATCTTCGAGGATCTTATCGCCCGTTGACCCCAGGCCGGGGGACCGCATCGACGGAAGACGACTCCCTAGCTGCGTCACTTGCTGAAACTCCACTCACCTTTGCGTTTCCTGACTGCTAGAGCGAGGTGGAGTAGTGCTGAATAAAGGTAGGGGAGGGGTCCTTGCTGTTACCTTCTTCCTCTTACCACACGCCAAACAGCCCACGAATCGCCCACTTGACTTCTCCTTCTCCTTCCCCCTCCCCCTACTCCCCATCGCCTTCTTGCCATGTCCTCCACCATCTCTCGAGTCGCGCCCCTCGCAACCCGAACGTCGACCGTCTCCACCGCTGTCTCGTCCATCGCGTCGACCTCTGCTCTCAGCTCGTCCGCCGCCTCCACGGCTCGGTCGTTCGCGTCGTTGTCGCCCGCCAAGGTCCAGACGATTTCCCAGCCGAGGGCTCCTCGATGCGCGTTCGAGGTCCCAAGGTACAACCCTTCGGCCGCTAGCGCTCACTGCTCGTTCTGACTTTGATGTGAGTTTTTGACCGCTTTCTGCTCACTTCTCGTTTATCGCTGACCGATTTTTTGTCGCTTCCCCTAGGTCGCCAGTTCTCAAGTCGCCATCAAACAGACTCGCTCTCCTCTCCTTTGCAACCCTCACTCACTGTATCGTTAGCCTCTACACCACCATCCTGCGAGCCTCACCTACCCACGGTGTAGTGACCGAATTGTATACTCGTCCCCGCGCGGGATCCTATGAACCAAGGTCCTTGCAGGAATCGTCTAGTCGCCGACGGCTCATGGAGAGATGACGCGGTCCTGAACGACGTCGGTCGAGAGCGAGAGCGAAAATGAGGAGTACCGACGAACGATTCGAGGGGAGCCGATGGAGTCAGAGGAGACTCGACGGTTTCAGGTGTCGTTGTAGGGAGAGGTCATGACCGGATGCTGTCCAGTCCAGGGCGAAAGCTTGGTCGATCGTCGCCGTCCTACCGCTGATACGCTACTCTGCTCAACCCTTGAGTTCGAGCTCTGCCTTGGGCGGCCCACCTTCGACCGTTGTCGCGTTGACCTTTGTCTCCTTCTCAACCGCCGTCGTCACCGGGTCGACCGCGATAACCACCTCGTCCTTGGGCTTTGCTACCCGACCAGAGATCTTGAGCATCCCCGGTTTCCCACGGGGGTTCCTGACGACGTACAGCGGTGAGGACTTGCCCTTGTGTGACGAGCTGAGCTTAGTGTTCTTCTGGAGCATCTCTTTGAGTCGGGTTTGGGCCCTGTCGATCTGGAGGGAGAGGTTGCAGACCTAGACGACGTCCAGCGCACGCCGAGAGGGGAGGGAAGGATGGTCAGTGTCTCTTGGTGCGCAGGAGGGAAAGAAGGGGGAAGCGCACCTTTTCGACCGCCTCCTTGGCTTTTGCAACCTCCATCGGCATGCCGGTAATGGCGACCAGAAAGACCCGCTCGGTCTCCTTAGTCAAACGCTTGTAGTCTGCCATGATACGGACCTGAGAGAGGCAGAAGGCAAGAGGACGAGTTCGTCACTCATTGCACTTAACAATGACAAGGACTGAGCCTGAAGGTTGGGCGAACGCACCTTGACCTCGTTGTTCGATTCTATCTCGTCGATGGCGTCTTGGTTCTTGTCGTTCTTTAGGATCACTAAGGCGTAAAGGTTGACGTGACGTGCGGAAGCGGTCAGCTTGGATGGAGACAAGATCAATCGGAAGGAAGTCGTACAAGAGCCATACTGCTGAGTGTCGACCCAGACGTAATCCGTCGTCGGTTCAACTTTGACCTCTTCTGGTGCCTTCACGGCGTCGCCCAGAGAGTTGATCGTGATCATTTTAACGAGGTCGTTCAGACTCTGTATCTTGACGTTCGATTGCTGGCCGTTGCCGAGGTTCCAAAGTCTGGGAGACGCAGTCGATGGCAGGAGTAGATGGATGTCGATGCTAGCATGAGCCAAGGACGGCGTTCAGCGTTGCCTTTCTATGAGGACGAGAAGGAGGAGGAGGGAAGAGGGGGGAAGAAGGGGTGGTTGAGGTACTTACTGTTGCGACACCTTCTCGGCCACGTACGCAAAGTCACCGTCTCCAGTCCTGCGTGAGCCACCACAGATGGTCCAGTCAGTGAAGGCACCTCGGAGGAGGACGTGCAGCTCGAGACTCGCAGGAGAACGGCCTTCGCGCCCGGGTGCTCGTACGCGAACCGCAGTACGTCGCTGCCAGCAAAAGTTTGACCTCGCGTCAGCTTCGTGCACAGAGCTAAGACTCGCAGTGCAGCAGACTCACTCGGTAATGAGGTAGTCGGCGTCGTTCTTCCTCCCGTCCTTCTCAAAGTTGCGGATCCGAACATTGCCCTCTTCGAGCGCGGCGAGCAAGCGGGTCTTTGAGCTCAGCCAGACCGGGGTCGAACGAGAGACCGCGTGCACGCCTCCGTGGGCGACGTCTGTACCGCAATCGATCTCTTCTCGGTCAGCTCAGGTCGGGAGACGCTTGGGCAACGAGGAGGGGAGGGGGGGAGGGGCAAGGGAAGGAGAACGGACCTTCGTAGGCCTGCATGAAGCTCACCCGACCCAAAGCCTCTCCGTACTGCCTGATGGCACCTACGATCTTGCCCAGGTCATGCCTGGCGTAAAGGTGCTGGACGTCCTGGAGGAAGTTCTCCGAGTCGATGAAGACGGCACAAATGGCCTCTTTGGAAGCGGCTGGCTTGCTCGACGAGGAAGGGGACGTCGGAGGGACGCTCGAGGGCCATCGGCGGGGAGAGACGTCGGTCGACGCAGGGCGAGAGCACGAGAGCGAGCGTAGGAGGGCGGTACGGAAGCGAGGGACGACCAGCATGCGGTGAGTGGAGCTGGACGAAGCAGGCGTACGGGCGTCCGGTCGAGAGAGGTTGGGGGTTGTTGGTTGCCTGCAAGCGGAGTTCAACTCAGCCCATCACGCACTGACGAAACAGCAGGCACCTCTTTGCCACACCACACAAAGAAGAGTCGGAAACGGAGCATGTATCAGATGAAGAGAGAGCGACAAGTGGCCGCGTGTGGTGCATGTTGCTTGCTAGAAAGTACACACACAGAGACGAGAGAGGGCGCGGGGTGGATGAGGAGCTAGCTGATGATTGGAGGACAGAAGGTAGGAAAACAGGAGAGGTAGCGACATGGCGTGAAGATTAACGAGACTTGAGTGATGGTTTTTTGGGGGACTGATGATCTGAGGGGACGAAGAAAAGGGCTATGGATGGTAGATGTGTGAAAGGGAGTGTTGGTTGAGTTGGATGAAGGTCCGCCCGCGGACTATGTACAAAGCGAAGTCTTTCAACGTCCACCGTTAATATGTCCGTAGTGACCACTGACACCTAGTCGGCACTTCTCGCAGTCGGCTCGGGGACCCATCGAGTAACCGACAGGCTTGCCCGAGGAAGGTGGCTGCAAGGGACGAGGCGAGCCGTAGTTGTAGCTCGACGTATGCGACAGCGGCGAGACCGGTCCGCTGTTGGGCAGCGAGGCGAACGCGAGATGAGGCGAGTGATGAGGTGTCGAGGCGGGCGTCTGGGACGGGAAGCCTAAGGGGAGCTGGTGAGACTGAGCAGGAGGGAAGGACTGCTGAGGTTGCTGAAAGTGCTGCAGAAACAAGCCATAATGCAGAGCGTCAGTACCATCGACCCTGCGTAGATTGAAACAGTAAGAGAACGTACTGTTGACTTGCTCGAGCCCCAAGTGACCGGTTCGGAGTCGATGACCATCCCGTCGTCTGCCATCGCGTTGCTGGCCCTCCGTGGTGGCTCCTGGTACATCTCATGCGCAGCAAAACCCATAAAGCTCACTCCGGCACCCATGGCCTCCATCCTCGCCAGCTCGGGATCCTCGCTTGCCGTGAGAGGAGGTGAGGTGCGAGGTGTCGGGGTTGTCCTGGGGGAGTTTAGACGGAGGTGCTCGGCGGCGAAGAGGAGAGCCGTTTGAGATTCTGGGATCGCCGAGGAGAGGAAGGGAGCGGAGATGTGGGAAGCGATGAGAGGCCGCTTCTAAAAGTGATGCAGGGCAGGAAGGAGGGAAGAGGGTAGTTCGCCGAGAGCAACGCGATCCAGGAGTGGGCGGAGAGAGGCCGAGAGGAAATGTCAGGGCCCAAGTTGCGAGTAGTTTACTGCGCGCGAAAGAGCGATACGGACAGGAGACGGCTCAGGAAGACTGTTGTCGTTGGATCTGGTCCTTTTAAGAGAGAAGGGGCCCTGGGGGGCGTGCTGAACGAAAGGCTGGGGAGGGTGACCTGCTGTCGGCTGCTGGGGGTTGCCGGGCGAGTCGAACGCTCTCGAGGTCGCGTGGGAGGACGGGAACCAGCCTCCGTACGACGTGGACGAGGACGAGGACGAGGAAGGGGTAGGGTCGACCTGCATACTGTTGAAAAAAAGGTATGGAGGAGAGAAGAGAGAGAGAGAGAGGGCGTCGTGTAGGGCAAGGCGGGGGGTTGGGTTGGTTTGCCAGTCTAGCGCGGCCAAAAACTCATGCACGCTCCACTTGCAGCCAGCGCAGACACAGCCATCTACTTTTCGCGCAAGAACAGGCGGCTGGCAGACCGTGTGGTCGTCGCTGAACATCTACTGAACTGGGAGCGCAAGACTGCTCCAGGTTCTTTGACTGGGTTTGGACGAGTCGCGCGCCGAACAGCGTCAGCGCGCGCAAAAGTCCGACATGGCAGAAGTCTGGTCCAGCTCCCGCCCCCGCTCCTCCGCGCAGGAAAACCTCTACTCCAGGACTGTCAGGCAGACGAGTCCTGGGTACGAGGTAGAGCGAGAGGGCAGAAGAGCAGAAAGAAAGAAGGAAAAGTAGCAGTTTTGAGTGCAATTTAATCTCGGTCGTACTGTTGGTCGATCGCCCAGGCCGCCCAGCAGCAAAGCCAAAGCTCGTTCGAACCTTCCCCCCTTCCTCCTTCCTCCCCCACCCTTGCCCTCTCAGAAACCGGTCAACGGGTTCACGACCTACTCCTTCTCCTCCAGTTCCCCTGCATCAGCTCGGTCTACCAGCCAGCGTACGCGCACACGCGGAGCAAGCTCATCCAGGCGCGACCCGCACACGGTTCTACGAGCGTCACTCAACAACGGACTCCCCCCCGGCCCTTCCTCATCAGTCAGTCACAACCCATCCTCCCCTCGCCTTTCATCTCTTCCCCTCAGCAGCGGGCTGATACCGGACTCCTTGCCATCGTCCAGTCAGGTCCGAGCTCAAAACGGTAGCTCCTTAGATCGGGGCACGCATCGCTGGCTGTCATCTGCCGACCTCTCATGGAGACCGCCGTCCTCCAAGCTTCCGTCCGTCTCTCCCCCTTTCCGATCCATCCCTTACCACCCTGTTGCTGACGCTCGTCCTCTCTCTCGGTACAGAACGCCTTCGTCATGCACCCGTCTCGCCTGAACGAAGGCTACAACTCGTACTCGAACCCGTCCACCCCATCGACGGCTTCCCTCGCGGGCCCGTCGTCCTACCACCAGCCGTCAACGACGTACTCGACCGCATCCGGTTCCCGCCCACCCTTTCCTCGCCAGCGGTCAGCGCACACGCCTCAGGCCAACCCGAACGTCGCAGTCGGCGACGGATCGACACCTCGGGCTTCGCACTACCCCCAGCCCATCTTTGATCCCGACTCGCCGTTCAGTCAACCGGCACAAGGTCGGACGATCGCCACGCCCCAAAAGCCGGCCCACCACGGTCGAGTAGACGTTGAGGAGGGGATCGTTGGCAAGCCCTGGGGGGAGGATGCGCTAGGCAGTCCGTGGGGGACGCGGTCGACGAGCAAGGTTCGGTTGGAGGACGTGGCGGAGGGCCTCGCGAAGAAGAGCGAAGGACTCGACCCGTACCTCGATGTTCAGGACGCCGGAGAGCCCATCGCTGGCATCCGCAGAGAGAGGGGTCGCGGTAGGAACGTCGTCCTGGACCATCCTGCGACGAGTTTTGAGGAATCGCAACCGTCGGGCGTTGTTGCTGCCGCTCCTCACCAGCCGTGTCCTGTCTCCGGTCCCTCGCGCAATTCCCACCATCGCGGCCAGTCTGACGACCTGCACAATCGAAACCGGTACCAAATATCTGCGCCTACAACGCCGTCGACCTACTACGTCCCGAGTCTCCAGACCATCCCTCCACCGCCTCTGACGCCCTCCATCGGCGCGTCTCTCTACCAACCCCCGCAAGTGACTTCACCGCTGCCCGGAGGCGACTGGGGACAATTTGTCAACACCGAGCTGTTCGAGGAGGGCAACTCTCAAGAGGACATCCATCCCTTCCCTACGGACGAGTCGATGCCGCACCACAGGGACGGGTCCATCTCTGGTCAGTACCACCCACGACCACGGGTCATCTCTACCTCCTCGTCCTCGTCCAACGCCCATGCGTTCCATCACCCTAGGCCTAGGTCGATGGTCAAGGCTCAGGACTTGGAGCCTACCCCCCATCTCGAGCCGCACTCGGACACATCCCCGACTTTCTCGGTCCCGTCTAGGTCGCAGCCCGGCACGCCAGCATCTTTCGGTATCCCGGACTACGCCGAGCACCAGATGCATCCCGCTTCCGCCTACTCCTCGACCTCGTCGACGGGTTACCAGCAATTCCAGTCGGCCCAGCCTTACAACCCCGCTACGCTCGACAGCTTCAACCCGGCGCAGATGCACCTTCCTCCGTCGGTGTTCAACTTCACGAGGGTCGCACCTCCGCCGTCGAACAGGGTGCCCGACTACCGCGGTCACCGACGTATCAAGTCGATCGAGTCCGTCATCTCCGACTACTCGCCTCACATGGCCGGTCACCCCGAAGAGACGATCCCGGAAGAGTACGACACGCCTTACGCAAGGAACGGAAAGGACGACTACGCCCTGAATGATCTCGTCAAGCAAGTCCACATCCAGCACGCTGCCCCGTCTCGCTACGATCCCAACTCGTCGGGCACGATCAGCCGCTCGAGCTCGACAAGAGAACCCTCGCCGGCGTACCATCAACATCCTCAACCATCCGTCCTGCAGTCTCATCCGGGAGCCTACTTGCACCACTCTCAGGAGGCTCAGTACCCTCACCCGCACTCTTCCGCCATCTTCGAACCAGCGATGCACGGCTACGTCTCCCAGCCTGCCCCTCCTCTCATCCTCGTGCCTCGAGGCGCTCCTATGCCTCCTGGCATGATGGCAGTCCCTCCTCCGGCCTACTCGAACGGTCAAGTGTCGATGCCTCACCAGTACCTCCAGCCTCACCCCGGCGGCCCGGCCCAGATGCCCTCGCCTCAGCAGCAGTATCAGCAGAGCTACAGCCAGAGCGGCAGCGTCTACTCTCCCGTCATGGGTTCGGAAACTGGCTCGTCGCTGCACGAGGTCTCACCCGTCATTCCCGCTCAGGCGCCGACGATGTCCTCGCGGGAGACGTTGGCCAGCCGGCGACGCAGCAACCGTCGAGGGATGAGCCTGTCGATTCCCAGCGGCAAGGAAGCTCAGTCGGGCAGCCCCTTGTCCTTCTCGACGTCCGACCTGTCGTCTTCGCATTCTCTCGAGGCGTCGTCTTCGAATCTCTACCACCCGTACGCGCGACCTTCCACCGGAGGAGGAGGAGGAAGATCGGCACCGCCCGTCGACGCCATCCCTTCTTCCTCTAAGACCTCGACCAAGAAGCCCCGAGCCAACTCGGTGTCGGCTCCCTCGTCGGCAAGAAAACAAAAGTCGCGCGTCGTGGACAAGTCGGCAATGGCAGGTCTAATTGAGACGCTCTTCGAGCCCTTGCATGCCGAGAAGGAAGGGTCCGAGTCTGCCTCTCCGCCCGACATCGACTACGAGACGGCGACCGGTGGCAAAGGCAAGGGCAAGGAGGAGCTCAAGTTCAGGTGTCTGGTTGAAGGGTGTGATCGAGCGTTCCCGAGGAGGAGCGCTATCATCCACCACATCCAAATGCACCTGAGCGACAAGCCGTTCGTCTGCCCCGTCGACGGCTGGTGAGTCACGCCTGTTCTGTGTGATTCTTGGGAGCTCGAACTGACGATCTGCTTTTGTTCGTTTGCTTCAGCGGTGCTTCCTTTGTCCGACAACACGACCTGCGACGCCACGAACGGATCCACAGCGAAACCAAAGCGTTCAACTGTCCATGGTTTGTCCTTGCAATCTCGACTTCTTGGCACTCGTACTCCGAAACTGACTCTCTCGTCCGTCCTCGCACTCTTCAGCGGCAAAGGGTTCACTCGAGGCGACGCGCTCGTCCGGCACCGTCAGCGAGGAATCTGCATCGGCAGCACGGTGCCTCCCAGCCCCTAACGACCCTCTCTCTCCTTCTCTTTCTCGACGGCTCTCTTCCCTATACCCTCACTCTCTACATTTTACGCTTCTCACGTTCTATTCTGTCAAATTTCGGATTCGCTTCTTTCTTTCTATCGACGCGCCTTTGCAACCCCTCACGCTCGCCTCTCTTCCCAGACCTCCCTCACTTCTCCTAGGCACCTCCCGCACTTTGCATTTTTTTTTGCTTTCCCATCCCTGTCTGAGATATAACTTTCCCTATCTGAGAAACTCTTCACTTATTGCCGTCCGTCATCTTACCCCACCACCTTGTCTTCCTCGGTCCACCTGAGCCCCGTCTGAAGGACCGTTTCGATGAAAGCAAGAAAAAAGAAGCCATGTATCGCTGAGCCCAAAATAGCAAAGAACGCAAGAGATGCGCGAGGTTCCTACTCTGTCCCTCGCTCTATTTTCTTCTCGGCGGGTTGTCGTCGTCATCGTCGTCGTCCCCAAGGTCAAAGACGACCTCGCCCTCGCCCTCGCTCTCGTCGAGTACCGTCCGACCCTTTTTGGGCATGCTCACCCTCGGACTGCCAGGTCGCGCCGTCCGGCTCGAGCTCGAGCTGAGCGTCGACCGGTGCGTGGGCGAGTACGTCCCCCTGTCAAGCGGCTCGCGCTCCTCGAGCGTGCTCCCGTCGGTTGGGTCGAGCCGCGTCAGGGGCAACGTGTTGCGCGTGTAGGCCGACAGGTGGGCGCGCTTGAGCGACCGACGGCGGCGGGCGCGGAAGAAGAAGAACATGCCGGCTGCCATGAGGATGAAGAGGAGGACCGTAAAGGCCGATCCGGCACTGTAAGCCGCTGTTTGAGAAGAAGGAACCAAACGCACGGAAAGGAAAGAGTCTGTAAGTCGTCCATTGGAAGTAATCACAGCGAAGGGAACCGAAAGACTTACCCTCCCAGTCTCTGCCTGGCGCACCAACTCCTCCACCCGGTGTCGACCCCCCAATCGTCCCCTTCTCGCCCGCTCCACCCTCCTCCAGCGTGCTCAGTCCCACCTTGACCTTCTCCGCCTCACCGACCCGCGACGCCGAGCCAGCGGTGCCGTCGACGAGCGAACCAAAGTCGACGTTCATGAACCGGAGCATCATGTCGTGCGCCACGTTGGGCAGGTCGTACGGGACCATGTGGGACGAGTCCGACACCTGAAGGAAAGCGAGAGAAGCAAGGAAACGTCAGCCAGGGAGTGTTGCAGGTGCCGCAAGCGCTGGAACGCACCTTGACGTAGGTGAGGTTGCCCCTCGACGTCCACTCGCCGACCTTTTTCTCCTCGACAAACCAGTCGTTCACCGTTGCGTTCTATGTGGGGGGAAACGTGTTCAAGGTCAGCTTCGCTTGAGGGAAAGACGGCGGGTGGTGGAAGACGACTGACCCCAAACCCACTCCTGCCCTCCCACTCCAACCGCTTGATCAACCTCTCCGTCCCGGTGTGCGCGCAGATCAAGTCCTGCTCGCCGCTGAAGAGCATGATCTCGATCTGCTCGAGCAGGCCGGGCAGGAGGCTGATCGACGCGGGCGAGTTGTGGTTCCGGAGCGAGGCGCCTACAGCATTGTTGCACTCTGTCCAGCCCGAGACGTGCTCCTCCGCGTGCAGAGCAGCGACAACGTCCTTCCTCTGGTTTTCGGGCCAATCAAAAATAACGAAGAGCGTCAGCAGGAGGACGTTAAGATAACAAAGGTTTGGGGGGACGTACCCGGAGGTAAGGGTAGACATCTGCCAGATCCGGAGGCCAGTTCATCCCGCACGCAGGCCAGTCATCCACCAACCGCACATCGTAGATGTTCATACACACCTTCTTTCCGTCCACCCTGTAAGGAACAAAAAAAAAAAAAAAAAAAAACCCCGTCAGCCGAGATCAAGAGGGCGACCAGAGTGAGGGGGGGGGGGGGATGAACGTCTGCGTGAACGGAGCCTGAACAGCATCCATGACACCCCCGCAGTGACTGATGTCGACCGGTAGCTTGGTTACGTCCGTATGCTTGTCGATCTCGACCTGACATCGCGCCATGACTTTCTCGAGCGCCTCCGCAGCCTAAGGAGGGGAGGGGAGGATTTCCGTCAGAAAACCCTACAGTGCGGACAAAGAGACGAACTCCTTCGTGCAAAGAAAGCTTGAGAAAAAGAAGAAGAAAGAAGACTCACGTCGCTATCTTTCTCGACGAGCTTGTGCTGGTAGGCAAAGTCGACGTAGCCCTGGTACTGCTCCCTCGGGTCGATCCAGCCGTTGCCGATCGCGATCCCCCGGAGGGGATAGTCAGGCAGCAGCGGAGACTTCAGAGCGGCGTCGGCTTTCGGGATTAGCAGATTCAAGGGTCAGCTAGTGCGCGTGCTGAAGAAAAAGTGAGCTATGGTGAGGGATGGACGCACCGAAGTAGGGGATGTATTGTCCAGCGTAACTCTCTCCCGCGAAGTAGGTCTGACAAGGGACGAACAACAAGCGCTCGTGTCAGCTAGTTCCTCTTTTGAGCAGGCAAACACATCGACTCGAGAGAAGACTCACATCGACCCCACTCCACTCGGGGAAGACCTGGTAGAAATTGGCGAGGAACCGGACGAGGTGGTCGGAGGCTTGACCCAGCTCTTGAACGTAGCCGTCCGTCGGAGCGTAGCTCAAACCCGTGCCTGGCGGTTGATCAACTGCACACCCCAAGCGTCGAGAATCAAGAGATTACTCTACGTCAGCAACCCACCTTCGAAAGGTGGCGGTCGAGAAGAGGAAAAGGGAAGGAGACGAACCGAAGACGATACCGCTGAACTCTTCCCAACCTCCCCGTTCGAGCAATTTGAGGCTCCCAGGGTTCAAGGGGTCCATCCGGAACGGACCCACCTCCATCAGCGCTCCGTCGAACGAGGAACATCCCTGCAGCGTGAGAACGGCGAAAACGCGAGGTCAGCACGAGGACTTTGGCGAGATGCTCCCTCCTAATCCCCCCACCCCCACCCCTATTCTCCAGGCTCACCCAGCGCCCTAGCACGACATAAAGAGATAAAATGGACCTGCCGGACCTCCGTTGAACCAAAAGATTAATCTGTTCTTGCCTGCTTTGCGTCGTGGGTTGACGAGGAGAAAGCTGCGGACGGTCGATGGCACAGCAGGGCAGACAAGACAAGAGGAGCGGGCAGATCAGAGAGTCAGTCGACGAAAGAAAGTGCACAGGTACCCGAGACGCCGGAGGGATCATTCGATGACGTGAGGGAGGAAACTCATGCGGGTAGCTGCTGCCTTCCGAGGAGGACGAGGCGGAGAGGGAGCCTGCTCAACCCAGCGCCCGCACCTCTTGAGCTGGTCTACCCAGCTCTGATCTGAGTCCAGCCTGGGACCTCGGTACTCTCCTCCCATCACACTCTTCTTCGTGTCAAAGGGTTGGAGGGGGGTTTGACCCCAGTGCAGCGCAACCGCGCCTCCCCCCCCCCCCCCATGTCCTGTCCATCGCGCACGAAGCGTCGCCGAGCCATCTCCCACCTCCCGAGCCCCAATCTCCCTCAAATGTTCACTCCGAGCACACCAGGAACAGGAGGAGATATAGACGCACAAAATCTTATCGTCCTTTGTCTTGTCGTCCTCCTTTGCCTGCGGGTCGGCAGATGGGAGGAGGCCGGCCCAGACGTCGAGCGGGTGGGTCGGGTGCTGGTTGAGCTTGCCTGGGAGGGTCGGGAGGGAGGGCACGTAGAAGTGGGCTGCGGACGGGAGGTCTGCCTGCGCTGTCGCCATCGTGTCGACCTGGTAGCTAGAGCGAGTCGACAGCAACGGGGTCGATGGGAGGGCAGGCGGGGTTGGGCGACAACTCTACTTGAATCATTCATCACATCAACTGATCTGTCTAGATAGGCGGCTATGGCCGTCCCCGACCCGTACTGCAGGCCTCTTTCCCTTCTCTCCATCTCTCCTGGCATGTCGTTTGTCTGTGCTCCCTCTGATCAGGACCTATCTCACCTGGCCTCAAAGGTCGTCTGGCTCTCGGGCGCAGCCTCAGGTATCGGACGAGCTCTCGCCCTAAGACTTGCTTCGCTCAGGTTGCGTCCCCACTCTCTGCTCATCTTCGACCCTCTCGCTGACCTGCGTGCTTGTGCTTTAATGCCAGATGCAAGCTCGCTCTCGGAGATCTCGACATCAGAGGTCTTCAGAGTCTGAGCGACGAGATCACATCTGCAGGGGGGTAAGCGTCCATTCATCGACTTCTCCTTTCTCGACGACAAGAACCTCTCGAACTAATCTTTCCCCCCGCCCCTTGTCGTGCGTCAGCGAGTGCCTCTACAGGGAGTGCGACGTGACGTCCTGGTCGTCCCAGAAGGCCTTGTTTGACGCTGCGTACCAGGAGTTCGGGTCGGTCGACGTCGTCCTTCCCAACGCAGGCGTATCCCTCCTCGACCCATTCGTCGACGTCGACGACAACGGAGACCGTTGGTACTTCGCATTTCTTGAAAGAGAACTCCTCTTCCTCGAACTGACAAAGCAGCTGTTCTCTTTTCTGTTGACTCTGGTGATCAGCTGTCAAACCAAGCCTCAAAACGATCGACATCAACCTCTCGGCCGTCCTGTACTCTTCCGCTCTTGCGTTCCACTACTTTGCCGTTCCTCCTCCCTCGCCCTCTCCGACCCCTCCCCCGCCTGCCGCTCGCTTCAAAGCGCTCGTACTAACAGGGTCGATGGCATCCCTCTTCGGTACCTGGCCCGAGTCGATCGAGTACTCGGCCTCGAAAGCCGGCGTCCTGGGGATCCTGAACGGTTTGAGGGGAAGGTGCAAGGAGGACGACATAGGGTTAGGGATGGTCGCCCCATACTTTGTTAGGACGCCTTTGATGCCGGAGGTATTTGAGCCGCCTTTGGGTGCGTTTTTTTTTCTTCCTTCTGCTTGCTTCCTTACAAAAAGGCCCAGGCTGAACCTCTCTTTTGCGAAACTCTTTTTGGTTTCTTTTTTTTTACCACAAGGCTGGGCCAAGCTCGAAACCGTTCTCGAGGGCTTTCTCCTCTCCCTGACCCTCCCGTCCGGACAGTCGACAGGCAGCGTCTACGCGGTCCTGGGCGAGAAGCGCGGAGGGGGGATTCTGGTCATGGGTGAGAAGGACTTGCGGCCTGTTGGGTGGGTTGAAGCTGGACGAAAGAGCAAGGCTGCGGCTGGGAGAGCAAGACTCTGAGATGAGGAGACGGGGTTAATTGCGGTGGGGCTTGGCGAGCTTCTTTGACGATGTACAAATTTCATGCCCTTCGCTTTGCCTTTCTTCACTCCTCTCGCCCGTGCGACCTACTAACGCACGATCACAGACACATCATGGTACATCGCCCATCGACCTTTCTCTACAAAACTCTGAAAAATATAGCATTGTGACGCCGTTCGTAGCTCACAGGTCCTCAAACTCGAGGTTCATTGCCCCGTCCCAAAAGCCAATCTCGAGCCTTGTGCATTCCTCCCAGATGGCGACGAGCTCGGCCAGACGGGCTTCCGACGGTGGGTCCTGGGCGATCCGCCGCTCGAGGTTGGCTTAGCGAGGGGAGAGAGAAAGACATGTGATGTCAGCGTGAGGGGGAGTGAGAAAGGAAGGAAGAGGAAAAGGGGAAGAAAGGACGGACCGATCGAGGCCTTGACGGCGTTTTGGTACTCCTCTCCCGAGTAGTCTAAAATCCACCTTGAAAGAGATTGACACAGCAGAAGGACGACTGATCAGTACTTGACCCCGTCGCACAGGTGCAATCAAGGAAGGGACGGAGAGAAAGAGGGAAAAGGCCGCAAGAAAAACGCACTGCTTGTAAAGATTGCCCTCCAAGTGGTACTCTCCCTCCCTCCTCTCGATCCTCTCCTTCAACAGCAGTCCGACCTCTCCATAGCCGAGGCAGCAGCTCGCAACGGCGAGCATGAGGTCGAGCAGGTTGCCCCGCTGGCCGACGTCGAGGATGTACAAAGCGTAGGCGGACGTGCCTGGCGTCTCGGCCGTTCGCTCGAGGTCGGCGAGCGAGATACCGAAGGATTGGCAGTACTAACGCATTCCAGCGATGAAAGGGCAATGAGGAGGTCAGCGAGGGTGTTTACAAGGGAACGAGGAACGAGGAGGAGTAGGACTGACCGTGACGTGCATGTTCGACTCTCGTCCAACATGCAAAGCGATGCCCGAGAAGGCAGTGATGTCCTCGAAGGACGTTGCCTTGAAGCTCATCAGGGCATGCGCTCGAGCGTAGTGTCGGAGGTACAGCCAGTCCTGGCGGAGGTAGTGCGCGAACCTGCGTTGGTCGAGCTTGCCCTCTCCGAGCTGGAGGACGAAAGGGTGATTGGTGTACTTTTTCCAGAGAGGTTTGACCCTGCTAATGAGGTGGTTGGTGAAGGGTTGCGGTGCGGCTGCGGTCGGACTGAGTGGCAGGGAGAAGATCGCGGCAACGTCGTCGGTCAAACCAGTGGCCGTCAAAGAAAAGCGAAAGGAGGAGGGGACACGCACGCTGCCAAGGGACGGTAGGTGATGGACTGGATATGGTTTAGGGGTCCGTGGCCTGCGCCGAGGTTGTACGACGTCTCGATGGACTTTCTGACGTAGTCGTGGGCGAGGATCGTTGCTTCCCGCACTGCACGCAGAGCAAGGAACACAAAGTCAGGTCCCCACGTCTGAGGGACACAAGCCACTGTGAATACACTCACCCTTCAATCCCTTGCCAAGGTAGACGGCGAGAGCAGCACTGAGAGTGCATCCCGTCCCGTGCGTGTTCTTTGTCGGGACCAAACGCGAGACGATCGCCGTGCACCTGTCCTCTTTGCTCTGCCAGAGGACGTCAACGACCACCTTCTGCTGGTCCGAGCTTCCGTTGATAGTCTCCAAGATCCGCACTCCATCACCTGTCGGCCAGAGGATGTCGTCGGCAGCGAGAGCGCCCGACGCCTGCAGCGCGCGCAGTTGGTCCTTGACGACCGAAAGCTCCAGAGCGAGGTGGCCTCCCTTGAGCAGGACGTCCGGGCAGCCGAGCACAGCGAGTTCTTTGGCCGACGTGAACATGGCCGACAGGTCGGTGATACGTCTCTTGCCCTCGGCGAGGAGCTTGGACTTTGCCTCGAGACCTTCTCCGTGCGCACCCTCGTCCGAGAGCAGCATCTCGGCCTCGAGGACGTTGGGCGTCAGGACAAGACCGAGAGGAATGATCTGGGACTTGAGAGCAGAGATGGCTGAAGTCGGGAGAAGAGTGTGGCCAGAGGTCGAGATAGTGACTGGGTCGATGACGATGGGAGGGATGCTGGACGAGGAAGAAGGGTAAAGCGAACGGAGGGTCGAGGCTAGGCTGTCGATGACGGCAGCTGAGCAAAGCATGCCGGTCTTGATGGCCTGAGGAGGAATATCTGAGACTACACTCGACAGCTGCAGACCGACGGGTTGAGTGAAGCGAAGAGAACGTCAGCTGGGCCTTGCAGGAAGGCAGGGAGAAAGACATCGAACGGACCTGGTCGCCAACGAACTTGGCCGGAATCTCGTGCACGCCCGAAACACCCTGCGTGTTTTGAACGGTCAAGGCTGTGATGACCGACATGCCGTAGGAAGAAAGGGCCTGTCATGGAGCCCAAGAGTCGGTCAGTCGAGAAGCGCTGGGGGAGGAAGGCTAGTCGAGCGGACGACAGTGTACGAACGGTGAAGGTCTTGAGGTCGGCCTGGATGCCTGCACCTCCGGACGGGTCCGAGCCTGCGATGGTGAGGATCGAGGGAGTCTGAGCTGCCATCCTGCGATCGAGCCAAAGAGAGAGGGTTTGAAGGGAGGTGAGAGAGAGAGTCTGATGGTTTGGTTGGGCTGAACTCGACGGACGGAAGACGGAGCAACGGAGTTCGCAGCACGAAGCGGCAGCAGATGCACCCACGCTTCCCCAGCCATCAGTAGACTTGCGACGAAAGAAAACTAGTCCGGCGCTATCTAAAACAGCTGCTCTATCAGGAAGTCTTTTTTCCTGGAGAAAATCTGAGGGCGTGCGTGGTATTTAAGTGCCCAGCCATGACTTGCACCAACTGCTAGATGGCTCTCGCTTCCTCCCCAGCCCTCAACTCCATCTCCAATCCCTTATTCATCAAGAACCCCATGGTCGGATCTCTTCCAGTCGATGCCATCAAGGCTGCCTCTGAGGCCTACCCCAAGCCTGCGTCCGACTACGCCTACGGCACGGCGGGGTTCCGTACCAAGTGAGCCCCTTCATCCTCTCTATCGTCCGTCACCCGAGCCAATTCCTCGCCGTCTCTTGCTCTTTGACCAAGCTGGCTGACTCGGCGCATGCGATGTGATTCCAGGGCCGACCTCCTTCCTTGTGCGCTCTTCCGAATCGCTCTCCTAGCTGTCCTCAGGTCACAGAAGGTCGGAGGCAAGGTCATTGGAGTCATGATCACGGCGTCGCACAACCCAGCCGCTGACAACGGTGTCAAGCTCATCGACCCTCGAGGAGAGATGCTCGAGGCCAGCTGGGAGACTTACGCTACCAAGGTCTGCAACGCTGCCTCGTCGGGCGAGCTCGTCGAGGTCCTCCAGCACCTCGTCCAGTCTCTGCACATTGACCTCTCGGTCAAGCCTCGCGTCATCTTTGGACGCGACACTCGGCCGTCCGGAGAGGAGCTCTCGACCGCTCTCGCAAAGGGTCTGGGTGCGATGGGTCTGAGCGAGGAGACGATTGGGTACGGAAAGGGGGAGCAGGCAGGAACGAGCGACAAGGGCGTCGTAACGACCCCTATCCTCCACTACCTCGTCCGGTGCGAGAACACGGTTGGCAAGGGCGAGCTCGAGGCGTACGGCACGCCGACGATACAGGGCTACTACGAGAAGATGGCCAATGCATTCAAGAGGCTCACCGTACGTTCTCCTTGCTTGCTGCTCCCCTATCAGAGGAGTTATGGCTGACGCTCGAACCCATCTTGCTCACCACAGGACTCAAAAGCTCCCTTCCCCTCCCCTCTCAAGGTCGACTGCGCCAACGGGGTCGGTGCGCCTATCCTCGAGCAGTTTTCCGAGGTCCTCTCTCGCACGACGGCAAAGCCTTCCAACGGCAACTCGTCCCCTCGACCACCACCCCTCGTGCTCGTGCCCGTCGCGACGGCCATCTCGGACCCTGCGCTCCTGAACGCCCAGTCGGGCGCCGACTTCGTTAAGACTCAGCAGAAGCTCCCACCCGTGTTTGTCGCTCCTTCGGAACACGCTCTTGACTCCGGCACGCTGGCCTGCTCGTTCGACGGCGACGCCGACCGCATCATCTTTTACTACCTCGACGCCAGCGGCGCGTTCAAGCTGCTCGACGGCGACAAGCAGGCGGCACTGTCGGCTGGGTTCTTGGTGGACCTCGTCCAGCAGGCTGGTCTCAACAGTCGGGAAGACGGCGAGGGAGGGGTGGACGTTGGGGTCGTGCAGACGGCGTACGCAAACGGTAGCTCGACAAAGTACCTTCAGGAGGTGGGTCTCTCCTTTTCTGCCTCAGCCCAATCCTCGCCTTGCGAGATTGACTCAGACCGACTTTCTGCCTTATTTGCGCCCTCTCCCTCAGCGACTCCCGGTCGCCTGCGTTCCGACGGGCGTCAAGCACCTCCACCACGCCGCTGAGCGGTACGACATTGGCGTTTACTTCGAGGCCAACGGGCACGGCACCGTCCTCTTCTCGCCCGAGTTTACCCAGCTCCTGTCGACGTACCAGCCCAAGACGCCGGCGCAGAAGACGGCCCTGTCGTACCTCGCCCAGTTTACAAAGCTCATCAACCAGACGGTCGGGGACTCGCTCTCTGACCTGCTCCTCATGGTTGCGATCCTCATTCACCGCGGCTGGGGACCGGCAGAGTGGGACGCGTCGTACTTTGACTTGCCCAACAGGCTCGTCAAGGTGCACGTCAAGGACCGGAACGCGTTCACGACGACGGACGCCGAGCGGCGGCTGGTCAAGCCCGCTGGGGTGCAGGCGTTGATCGACGAGGAGGTTAAAAAGTACGATTCCGGACGGGCGTTCGTTCGACCGAGCGGGACGGAGGACTGCGTCAGGGTGTACGCCGAGGCTGCCTCCAAAAGCCATGTTGAGGGTACGTCCCCCCTTCCCTCCTGCTCGTCTCCCTTGTCTCGTCCCTTTTGTTAGAGCTCGACGACTGACGCGGCTGTTTCCACCTTTCCTCCGTTTTTCAGAGCTCGCACTCCGGGTCGCTCAGATCGTAGAGGACAACGCCTGAAAAGTCCCTTTCTTGAATGCGCTGGCTCGCAACGTTCCTTCCACGATTCCCTTTCTCTCCCAGCGCGCGACGCTTGCAAACTCCGTGAAATATCGTCTTCCAGCAAACGTTCTCCGACAACTTCATGCCACTGGGTGTAGATCCAAGGGCGAGTGGAACAGAAATGTGAGGAGAGCAGGTCAGAGGAGGAGGAGGGCGGGTGGGAGGGAGAGGTTTGTCGGGAGGGCTACTTCTCGCCACCTAGGGCGACTTGCCAATCCGGGTAAGGCTGCTTGAGCTTTTGAACGACCTCACATGCCATGATCCAAGGGAAGCGGGACGCTGTTACGCTTTGACCAGCTCAGCTTCGTAGCCCTTTGTTTGACCAAGTGAGGGGTCAGGAGGAGAGTTCGGTACGGAGACTTGCTGGTGCAGGAGGAGGTTTCGAGAGGGTGGTTGAGAAAGCTTTGGAGGAGAATGGGTCGATTTGAACGCTTCCTGACGGGAAAGACCGAAGGAGGAGGGGGCAATGGTTGGCTTTGACGTGTAGATGACCCAGTTTACATCTCGTCGAATTCGGGTAGCAAGAAGACTTTTAGGATGCCGCGCAGAGGAGGGCAAAGCAGGCAGGATTCACAAAGGTAAAGAGGGTGCATGCGAGAAAAAATAGAACTCTAAGCGAAAAGAGAAAAGAGCTCTCTCTCGGTCCAGCCAAAAAGCATGAAGACCCCCTCCCCCCTCTGAAGCTCTTCCACTCCTCTCGTAGCAAGCCCCTTCGCTTTGAGTGGCAGGCCGTACGTCACGACCGATGGGCAGCGACGTGATGTGCTGGGTTTGGATGGTCTCTCGAGAGGCCGGTCCTTGAAGAATCGGGAGGCGGAGGAGAGGGGGGGGGGGGACATAGAGCGGTCGGACGACCAACAGGAAAACCGAGGGTTGTGTTGCATGGGTGTTTGGTAGGTGGGGGAGGGGGTTGCATGAGGGTGTCGAAGGGCCGTAGTGAAGGCTGCCCAAACTTAGGAGAGAGCCAGGCGACTGCAGTCTCGTCCAGGTCACCGTCGATACAGAAGTCCGTTCAACCCTCTGCCTTTGATGGGGGGGGGGGGGGAGACATAACCCAACCAACCGCGGGGAGTTTGCTTACGACCCTCCCCGAGCTCCAACAAAACGGGGACTCGATCTCTCCCCCTTTCTCCACTCCCTCCCCTTCACCCCAGAAGTGCCAGCAGCAGGACTGAGCAACCACCTCCCACCTCCCAACCCCGACCCCGAGCCCGTCGTCGTTGATGGTGGGGGAGTGGGGGTCCTCAACTTCTTCTTGGGAGGACTTGGGCTGGCCTCCCTCTCAACCCTCCCAACCCTCTCGTCGTCGTCCTCCTCCTCGGCGTCGGAATCCAGAGCGAGCGCTCGGTCGACTTCTTCGACGGCCCCCACGGAAGAAGCCTTGCCCTTCCCCTTCGTCGTCGAATCCGAGACGACCGACGAAAGGCTGATGGACCTCCTTCGTTTGAGGGGCGAGGGGACCATCGGCTGACTGTTGGAGCTGAAGACGACGAAGGGGATAACGTTCTCCTTGAGGCCATCGTCCTGCTCGCCCTCCCCGGCCGACTCGGTTAGTCCGGTTGAGGGTGGGAAGGGAAGAGGGGTAAGGTGGCGGTTGGAGAGGAGGGAGGCGAGGACAACGTCGGACGGTCGGTCAGAGTAGACGTCGAATCCACAGCCGGCCGTGCCCTCTCCCACTCCTCCTGCGTTTGGCAGAAGGACATTTGAGCTCGCCGCTGTTGGAGGTGCGTAGAGGAAGAAAGCGGGGTCGATGAGGTCGGGTGTGAAAGGGCGGGAGCATGTTGGACTTGGCTCGAGAGCGGAGGTGCTGGCGGAGGAGGAGGTGGAGGTGGTGGGGGTGGTTGAGGAGAGGGTTCGTTTGACACGAGGCGACCTTCGAGCCAGAGGCGATCTGAGCGAACCCACCCATTTGCGCAATTAATTCGTCAGTCTTTCCGAGATTTCTCTCAGTGGGGAGGGACGGATGGACTCACCCAACGACGTCCAGCTTCGAGGTCGAGGCAGAGCCCGATCCACCTGATCCATGCGACCCCGTGGTGGACCGACTGAGTCGAGGCCGAGAGGGCGAGGTCGTATGAGGGGACGAGGGAGGGTGGATGTTTGTCCGTGGGAGAGTGGCCGTACTGGAGGACGTGGATGGGCGAGCGTTGGCGAGAGGTCTGTCCGATGAAGGGGAGAGAGAAGCGCGTCAGGATGCCACCCCGGCCCTTGAGAAGATCAACCCCACGCGACTTCCATCCAACTTTCTGAGGATGTTCGACGCGTGTGTAAGCCAAAGAGAGAGAGAGAGAGAGGAGACTCACGCAGGACTAGCGAGGGTGCGTCGTGAGGAGGATGCTCCGCGGGGGCTGTCGTCTGGCCAAAGCAGGCTCGAGGAGGTGTGTGGTCTGAGACCGGTCCGTTTGAGCGGTTGGGGTGAGGCAGGTGCGGGTGTCGAGAGGACTGCGAGGGGTGTGCGTCCTGACCGGGTGGACGGGGCCATCCTTGCGCGTGAGAGTACTGGGTGGATTGGAGTATGTAGAGGATTATCGTCGGTGGGGGTTGCTGCGTGAAGGAGCGAGGGCACGGACCGTCAGCCTGCTTCAATACACTTGAATATTTATTTGAATTATTTGGTCTTGTCTAAGTCCCTGCAGCCACCTCGTCCTCCTGCCCTCCCTTGCCCTGGGCAGAGAGCAACACGAGCGGACATTTGCCAGTCTCGCCATACACCCCTCACGACCAACCCTCGACGAACGGCCAAGCAACGACACTTCAGAACTCCAGGGACAGCACACGCTCACGAGCCACAACCGGTCCCACCGGCCGACTTCTGCTCTCTCCTGGGGCGACGTGTACCCCCTCGTCGGCCAACCGACCCTTCTCGCTCAACTCCTCACCCGGACAATCTATAAGGTCACCCGCTCACACCTCGCACTCGGACCACACGCCTAAGCAAAACCTCGCCCCATCACCCGAGCTGCGTTCACAAGCCAGAGTGAAAGCGAGGTGTCTCCATTGGGTCGTCACACGCACTCGCGCCGAACCCCCCTCCACTCGCTCGCCTGTCTCCCCTCTCCCCTCGTCGAATCTTCCCCAGCTTGATTGATGGCTCCGACCGCAGCCCTCGCGCCAACCCGCTGTCGTCGCACCCCCCTGTCATCCCTCTCTTCCTCCCAAATCCCCAACTCCCAACTCCCAGCTGCCTCCTCGTCGCTCTCGCCCGACCACTCAACGCGAACTCAACCACCCAGCGGCTGCTCTCCTCGCCGCCCTCTTCCTCTGGCTCGCATGTCCTCCGCCTCCTCTTCTTCTTCGTTCGTCGACCCGTCCGCCCCGGTGGGCAAGAGAAAGCGCGACCCCCCAACTCGAAGAGTCCACAGGAGGACCCTCTCGGACGCCTCCTCCTCGACGTTTGTCGGTTCGCTCAACTCTCTCTCGCTCAAACCCCGCTCTCCGACTAGGACGGCTTCTACTGGGGCTGGGGGGAGGAGGGTGGTCGGGGAAGGGAGAGAGGAAGAGGGGGGAAGCAGGAGGTCAACGAGGAGGGAGGGGTTGAGAGCCGATGACGAACAGGACGAGGATGAGGATGAGAGTGAGCTTTTGGTGGACTTGATCGATCCTTGTACGTTACCCTCCCAACCTCCTACCTCTCTTTCTTCGTTGAAGAAGTGTTCTCGTTCTCTGACCTTTTATGCGGGTTGTTGTGTTACCCCGCTCTCTAGCCGACGACCATCTTATCTCGGACGCACCCCGACCTGAACTCCTACGCGCTCGCAAATCAGAGCTCGTGCGCCTATGGCGCGTTGCGGGACTCTCGTCCGTCAATGACGTCGAGGAGAACGACGACGACAATGCGGTGGCTGGTGGGGGTGGGGCGGACGAGATGGCGAGTTTGAAGAAGGATGAGTTGGTCGATGGGCTGCTCAGAGCTAGGGTGGACACTGTTGCTGCTGAAGACGTTTCGCTCTCCATGGACGACGATGAAGAGGAGGAGGAAGATGTGGATACGGACGATTCGAACCCCACCCCTCGAAGACGTCTACGGATCGCCTCCCCTGCTTCCCCACCAACATCCCAAACCACGGCTCCCTCCTCGACGACCACCTCCAGCTCGATGGCCTCTACTCCTCCTCGTCGACGCCGAACGCGCGCGTTGTCGGGCAACTCGTCCGCGTCTACGTCGGCTGAGAGCTCGCACGCAGCGGCTGACGACGACGAGCCTGTCGGTCGACGAGCAGGACATGGAGGAGGGAAGGACGTCCGCTCGCTGGGCCTTGGACTACCAGCAACCACCGCGGTCGATCGACGAGTCGTTTCTACTCCCGTTGGAGGTCGAACGAGACGCACCTCTCGCCGAACGCGCGCCGACTCGCTCGGTCTCCAGGGCGAAGCCGAGGGCGAACAAAAGACCCCTCGAGCAGCCATGGGTATCGCGCCCAAACGGCGACACTCGTCCAACGCTTCTTCGTCTACCAACACGAGTGGTTCAACGTCGGCTCTTCCTCTTGCTCGAAGGAGGACGACGACGACGGGCACGACGACAGGGCACAAGAGGTCGACGTCGAACTCTTCTGCTGCTGCTGCAGCAGCTTCGGACCCGTTTGTCGCTGGTCATCCGAGAACGAGATCAACCTCATCCTCAACAACAACGACGACGACGGTGTCCCAAGGTCGACCGACGACCCGCCGGACGTCTGCCTCCTCCAAAGGCAAAGAGCGCGAACACTCCCACGACGCCGCCGTCGAAGGACTGGACGCCGACGCTCCGCCAACTCCGATGGTCAAGCGACGACCTCGTCGGACGGCAAAGAGTCGCGCGCTGGCTAAGCTCGGTGAGGGCGAGGAGAGCACGTCTGAGGGTTCGGCGGGCGAGAGGTCTGAGGGTTCCTCTTCCTCCTCCTCCTCCTCCTCCTCCTGCTCCGACGAGCACGAGGACGGTCTGGAGGAAGATGAGGACGATGCGGAGTACGAAGATGAGGATGAGGAAGAGGAAGGAGAGGGGATGCAAGTCGACGATGAACTCCCGGATACTCGCGCGACGGGAGGAGGTGGGAGATCGCGCAGGATTACACCTCGGCGGGTGGGCGGTCGTCGGACGACAAGGGCGACGGTTGAGCCTCTCCGACTGGGACGACGGAGGACGACCAGTGGCGGAGGAGCAGGAGTAGGAGCGGGAGGAGGGGAGGCGGGGAGGATGCAGCACCTTACGCCGCCTGCTGAGGGGGACGAGGGGAGACGGCTTAGAGGGAGGAAGGTGGGTGTGATAGAGGAGGTTGAGGAGGTTGAGGAGGTTGAGGAGGATATGCAAAGTGTTGCTGAAGAGGAGGAGGAGGGAGTTGACGACAGTGCGGTGGAAGTGGATGGCCAGGAAGAACAGGTGGGCGAGGAGACCGGTACGTCCTGTTCTCGTTTTGCTTTCTCCCCACCTTCGGTCGGTCGGGCTGATTTGTCTGTTCCAAACGATTCCGACAGGTATCGAGCTGGAGAACCATACGGTCGCTACGCTCGCTCGAATGAGGCGCGACTCGCTCGTCAGGCTGTGTACGACAAGAGACATCGACGTCTCGGGGACCAAGCCTCAACTGGCCCAAGCTCTCATCGACTGGGTGCGTCTTGCCTTCCAGATGTGTGAATTTTGGCATCTCTCATGCTGACTGAACGCCTGTTTTGTTTGCATTGCAGAGGAACACCAACATGGCCAGTGACGACTCCGTCGAGACCGCTTCCGCACCCTCATCCACGTCCTCCCGCTCAACCGCCCGCCCGGGCTCCAACGCGACGGCGACGACCAGCACGTCGCAGACGACTGCCCGAACCGGTCGAAAAGTCGGTGGTCGACGACTGCACGCGCACGACCCGGCCTTCGCGACCAATGCAAAGGTGACGCCGACGCTCTTGCGCGAGGACCATGTTCACCGGGAACAGATTCACCCGTCCCCTACGCCTCCCCCGTCCGGTCATGCACACCAGGCCACAGCCAACGAGGAGCTGAACCTCGACCTGGAAAGTCTCGGTCTGGAGGACAAGGAGATCCCGAGCAGTCAGCTCATTAAGATGGAGAAGGTTGGGAGTGGCGGCTTCAAAGAGTGCGTATCTTTGACACCTGCTTCGTTTTTGAAACTCAGGGTCCAGGAGCTGACACTTGTTCTCTGTTGTTCGTTCAGCGTGTACGTGGGGAAACTCAGGAACCGCCTCAAGGTCGCCATTGCTGAGTTCAGAGGTCAGCTTGGAGAGATGGACATCAAGGAGCTCAAGCTGCTGGCCGACTTCAAGCACCCGAACATCGTCAAATTTGTGCGTTCCCATTCCTCTCTATCCTTCGTCAGAGTCGCCCGCTGAGACTCTGTCCCTTGCTCGCCACAGCTGGGGGTGTCCATCCCGGAAGATCGACGAATCCCCATCATGATGGTCAGCGAGCTGTGCGAGAACGGAGACTTGTTCGACTACATCCGCAACGTGCCTGCCCCGAGCAAGAAGGTCGTCGTACGTAGTCTCTCCACCTTTACCCTTCTCAGCCTTACACGTCTCTGACCCGGTCTTCTTTTCAATCTTGCGATTCATCCCAGATCAAGCTCATGCTCGACATCTCGCGCGGGCTGCAGTACCTGCATCTCCACAAACCCGCGGTCATCCACAGAGACGTCAGTCTTTCTGTATCTACACTGCTGTACCGTCATACGCTGACGCGTTTTTTACGGCCGTCTTCTCCAGTGCAAGTCGTCCAACATCCTCATCACGTCCCGGGTCGTCGCCAAGGTCGGCGACTTTGGTCTCGCCCGGGTCAAGCACTCTACCCGGTCCATGATCCGTTCGCTCGTCGGGACCGTCTGCTACCAGCCGCCCGAGATGTGGACGGCCCATCCAAAGTATGACTCCAAGGTCGACGTCTACTCGTGCGCGATGGTCTTCTGGGAGATGCTCCAGTGGCACAAGGCCGACAAGAAGTACCCCTGGGAGGGCATGAACGAGCACGCGATCTACGACCTCGTTGGGACCAAGCGACACCGGCCGTCGGTTCACAAGCTCCACCTTCAGTGGGGGGACGACATTGTTGACCTCATGGAGGAGATGTGGGTCCAGGAGCCGAAGGAACGACCTACCATGACTGCGGTCGTCGAGCGACTGGAGGCTATCCTCAAGACTTGCTGAGGACGGTCAACCCCCCCTCCCCTCCTCCCCCCTTCCCCATCCTCCTCCCTCTTACTTGTACAAAACCTCATGCCGCCTTTGTCCTCTTCTCTTGCCACATTTGACTCTTGGACCAACATCACCCCATCCTACCGTACGACAACCGTTCCCCTTGTTCGCGCCCCAATCAATAGTCACCCGTAGCCCGCACACACAACCACCACGCACTTTGCTTCTCATCCAGTTCACTTTGATTGTACAACAGCTGCTTTTCATTCGCCGTTGTGTGCCACTGCGATATTGCGTCTGCTCGTCAGACTGCGCCCGGCTCGACTGTTGCTGTCGCGAGTCTACGCTGCACCTCGACCCGACGCATTGACCTCCTACGCCCAGATCAGCTCGCCAAAGACTCGAGAGCCGTCTTTGCCTCTCCTCAGGCATCTCCATCGCCGGATGTCGCAGCACCGACCCGTCCCACGTCGCACGTCGTCGTCGTTCCTGTCTGCCTTCTCAAACCAGGGCTCCGTCTCGTCTGCCTCGTCGCCCGTCCTGCCCAACCAATCCGCTCCCCCAACCTCCTTCCACCAATCCTTCGGAATCGGCAAGGAGTTCAGATCCACGAGCGGTCCGCAACAGACAGGTATCGACGAGGGCTCCGAGTCAGCCTCAGTCTACAGCGACACGACCCACTCTACGGCCGTCGGAGGCGGCTCGTCACTGGGCTACGCTGCTGCGACCGACACGAGGAGCTACGCAGGTAGCGTTGCCTCTGCCATCGGGGGAGGAGGAGGGATCGGTCAGTGGGGATCGAGAGTAGCTCTGGTCGACATGTTGAACAAGAGGGTGGGGACGTGGGACGCGTTGAAACGAGCTCACCAAGGGTACGTTCGACAGCCCACCATCTTGGCCGATCTCCCCCCTCCTGTTCGCTGGCTTGGAGCACTGACCCTGAATCTTTGCTGGACATTGCCACTGATGGTCGCAGTACGCTGTACTGGAGCAACACGATCCATCTGCCTATCCCTGCCATCCAAACCAACGTCGAGCCATCGACATTCCGCTCACGCCCCTACGCCTTCTCTCTGCTCGGCATGTCGCTCGCGCCCCTCCTCGACATTCAAAACCTATCCGAAATCATCCTTTGCGGTACTCGGACGCTCGATCAGTTTGATGCGGCCGCCGCGCATCTCGCTGGTGGGACATCTGCCAACAAGGGCGGGACGATGAAGGGCATCTTCAAGGGCGGAAGCAAGTCGGGCAAGCGGCCAAGCTTGGGTGCTGGTGGGGCTGGAGGAGACGGACCAGCAGACAACTATGGTGCCGACTATCTCGTCGTCTGCCCTCAGGTGCGCATCGAAGGTCTCTTCCTGGATGGTGTTTCCAATCAAGCTGATACGCAGGCTCTGCCGTCCTCACCTCAGCCCTTCCCACCAGACTACTTCCAAACCATGACGACCTTCTTCGACATGCTCCTTGAGCTCTACACTAAGCTCCACTCGCTCGTTGCTGCCCATGCAGCCAACGCTGCATCCGCCCAATCTCAGCTTCACGCTCTCCCCACCCCTCTTGCGGTTGCGCTCGAAAAAGTGTACCCTACTCTCATCTCGCCGTCCTCGTCAACACCGACGAGTCAGTCACCAGCAACACCACTCACGTCCGTCAACTCGGCCTCGTGGCGTCAAGCGACGCCTCAACAGGTCCAAGGGGCGTTCTCGCCCGCGCAAAGCACGGACGACGTGTCGGGCATTCAGAGTCCGCCGTTGACGCTGAACGGGTCAACCTTAATTGGAGGCACGGTCAGAAGCGGGTCGATAGGAGGATCGGGCGAGACGCTGAGGCAGGACGTCGTCGATGGGATCCACAAGCTCGACAGTCGCATCCGAGTACGTCCTCACATCTGCGCGCGTCAGATGATCCGTACTGATCTCGTTATTCTCGACCTTTCTTGCTTTGTTCAAACAGAAACTCACCAATGTAGTCATGAAGGAGCTCGAGGCGCTCGCTCGAAAGGAGATCAAGGACGAGGTGTCACAGCTCGAGAGCTTGCTCTCGGTCATCTCGCCCTCAGACACTGTCGGTTCCTTCCCTTTTTTGACAGAGCGCAGTGTGCGAAATACTAACGCGAGCTATGTCTTGTCGCTTCCAGGACCACTTTACGCCCCCGTCGGGACTCGCGACGGCTTCCCTGTGGGCGCTGGGGACGGCCGAGGCGGATCGAGTGACGCGACACCTCGTTCATGCCTGAGAACTTGACGAGATGACGCATCTTCCCTTTCATTGTACCGATCGATTTGATGAAGGACGACTTTTCACGACGCTTGCGTTCCGTTCTTCGAGTTGGGCCGGGGGAAAGAGAAAGGTGGAAGGGGCAATCATACGCAATCGCAGGTGTGGGCGCATCAAGGTAGAGGTAAAGAAGAGCAGGCAAACTCGAGGAGAGTGCAGTCAAGTCAGAGGGCATAAGAGAAAGAGAAGCCGCAAGGGCGGGCGATAGGTCAGACAGAGATAAAGGACAAAAGCTAGGGCTACAGTGTTGTGTGAGGAAGAGAGAGAGGGGAAGAGGACAAAGGGTGAGGTGGAGTGGAGGGAGTGCCTGAGTCGAACTGGATCAAAGGAAAATGTCGTCCATCAGGACGTTCCACTTGTTCTGATCGAGCGAGTACTCAGCCCTCGCCTTGGCCTTCTGCGCCTTCTTGAGAGCGGCCGTGTGTCCTCCTCCTCGAGCGACGTCAGCCCAACGCTCCTCGGTGTTGTACTTCTGCCGGTCGGAAGCTGCCGATGTGGACGAGGCCTTTCGGGCGGAGGCGATGAAGGGAGAGTGGGCGAGCGCGTACTCTTGATCGTAGGACGAGAGGTGAGAGAAGGAGTCACGAGAGGGACCGCTGAAAATCGTCCGGCCGAACAGGGCGGAGAGGAAGAAGACGACAGCGATCCAGAAAGCGGCGAGCTGAACCAGCTGGAGAGGACGAGCACGAGGACGTGTCTTGCGCGCCTTGGACGACGAGGAGGCGACAGAGGTCGAGATGAAGTGTCGCACGTACGCGGCCGTCAGGAGGAGAGGGTCCGACGACGAAGGGTTCTCGTGGACGGGTGACCTTTCCCCAGCTTCCAGCTCAACCGGGGAAAACTCAGCCAGGTCGGCCAGGTCGATGAAGCTCGCCTGTTTGCTGAGCAGACCCTTCGAGTCGAGGATGCCTGACGACCGACGGATGGCGAAGCGTAGCGCGTCCGGTCGACCCTGCTCCTGGTTTGGAATGGAGATCCGAGGCTTTGAGGATGCAGTTGTCCAGGATAGGGAGGAAGGTGCCGACTCCCTGCGACTGGAGCCGCTGGCGAGCGAGCGAACGACAGCGCCAGAGTTCCGACGGCCTGACGACTGGGAGGCAAAGGTGGAGGACATCTGGAGGGGATTGAGAGGCAAGGCCGAGGTCAGGCAGGTCTGAACTGCCTGAGCAGCTGGTGGCACAGATACGAGCTCACAGCAGTGTTTGATCCGGGGAGGTGCGTGTGGTTTGGTGGGGGGGGGGAGTTAAGAATGCGGCAGGGGTGATGGAAGAGAGGTGGATGGAACGCCCCTGTCCAACCTCTTCCTAAGAAGGACCATGACACGCTGACACGCTGGGCTGGGCTGGAGTCTTCGGAGGTCTTGGTCTGCTGAGCAGCATGATGGACGATGGACTCGATAAGGGAGCAGTTAGCCTCCTTAGCGCAGAAGATGCAGCCTTCGGGGGGCTAGGAGGGGTCAACTGAGACGTCCGACCGAGTGAGCGAGGGTGAGCTGGTCCGAGGGACTGGGTGAGTGGGGCTCGGAAATAGACCTTGTCCCTGAGAGCTGGGTCTGTTCTGTGCAGGCCGCCGAGACTGGCAGCAAGCTCCTACGAGAGTCCGAAGGAGCCTAGTCGTCGGGAGGTTTCACTTATCGCAGAGCTGGAGCGAAGTTCGGACGCTTCTGATTTCGGAGCTATTTTCTCGCACTCGCGCACTCGACCTCCGTCCACATTTGAGTCGCTTGCAGAACGCCTCTTCGAGTTGCTATGCCCTTTCTCGCCCGGAGAACCGACATTGCGGTACCGCGCTCCCTCTTGCAGACTGATGCAGTACCGAAACACAACGACTCATGGCTCAACCGCTCGGTCCTGTCCAACGGAGGCCTCCTGCGCTGCTGGCGTCGTCTCCTCCTGACCTGTCGCAGCGACAGCGACAGCAGCGAAGGCTCGTTCAGCCTTCTCAGCCGCGTCCGCCCTCCGTTGTTCCTCCTCCTCTCTAACCCGCGCTTCCTCCTCCGCCAACGCGGCCAACTCATCCTCCTCGACACCCAACAACGTCCTCACCTCCTCCTTGCCCCGCCGAAGGAGACTCATAGGGAACTCGTACTTTCCTCTGTCCTTGTCGCTCACAGCGTCCCAGACGAGATCGTACGACGCCGACAGCCGGACGAGCGCCCCGTGGTGGATGTCTCGCGCGCGAGCGGCAGAGGACATGAGTGAGAGTCGAGGGGAGGAGAGGACGTCGAGCGTTTGGAGGTACGTGTGGAAATGCGTCAGGGCGGCCGAGATTGCCGTCGGAGAGGTCGATGGCAGTCGAGAGAGTGGAGTCTGTGCGGGATGAAGGCTCTGTCAGGACTCCGCGGTAAAAACAAGTGGGATGACAGTGGGTGGACGTACGTCTGGATCCTTCTCGTGAATGGCTTGCAAGACGGGCGCCAAGCCACTCTGCGACAAGCACGACTCGAACTGCAAGGAACAGGAATACGGAAGTGACAAGGTTGAGCCTTGGCCCGTCCAGTGCAGAAGAGGTGGTGGTGAACGCAGAGGAGGACGTACATGGGTGTTTGAGATGTACTTGACGTAGCGGTCGAGCATGGTGTGCAAACTCGCCACGCGAGCGGTCGTAAAGCTGAAGCTCTCCAAGACGTGCTTATAAAGATCGAGAAAAGTCGGCCACATCAAGGCGATCAGTCCCAGTCTTGTCGCACTAGGAACGAACAATGGAAAGTGAGACTCACCTCAAGGTAGCCAAAGCAGTTGACCAAAAAAACAGCCTTGTCCCACTCCATCCCTCCCTCCTCCTTTCCACCTTTTCCGCCGACAACCCTGAGATCCGCCATCCGCCGACACATCTCGAGCAGCGGGTCGACGGCGGCGTCCAGGATCCGGTTGAACTCCTCCTCGCGCTCCGACTGGCCCGAGAGCGAGTCGTCGTCCAGCAGGGTGGACTCGTAGACGGTCAAGATCGAGCGGAGGGTGTTGGACGAGTCGAGCAGAGCTTGAGGGGGTGCTAGGTCCGCATCGGGCGGCTGTGGAAGTGACGAACGAGAAGAAAAGCTCCTTCTTTCGTCAGTGGAGCGACAGCGGGAGAGGGCGTGCGTCGGAGCGCTTCAGGGCTTGAACAGCGTACATGCAAGAACCGGAGAAGAGATCGACCGACGGCGTCGAGCGTGTCAAAGAATGTCTTGTACGAAACCGTCCAGATCCTGTTTTACAACGAAGCCACAAAACGTCAGCAGGATAACCTTCCGACCCCTCCCTCGTTCTCTCTTTGAAGAGGATACTCACTCGTGCAGGGTCTTGGCCAAGAGCGCTTCCTCGCCCAGCGTGCGCTTCATTGTGACAAGGTAGAACTGGAGGAGGTTGACAATCTTGTACGACTGCATGACGCCGTCCTGGGACCTTATCGTGTGCTGGATCCGTATCTGTGCGAAACAAAAGAGGTCGTGTATAGACAGTCAGTAACGCATGTCTGTCTGAATAGGAGTATAAAGCGGAGGGGGAGAAGAAACTTACTCGAAGAGGTCGACAGCAACCCTCCAAGCAGCGATCCAACACCTCCCTCACCAACCTCTCCTTCTCGACCCTCTCGCGCTGCCTTTGACCCAGCAAACCCCTCTCATCCAACCCTTCTCCTCCAACCGTCAAAGAGCCCATGTTCCTCCTCGTACTCCCCACCATCCGTCCCTCCTCCTCAACTCCAAAGAGCCCCTCAAGAAACTCCCGTTCGGAAGCAACAGCCTGGTGAACCCAACCAAGCATGTCACCGACGTACCGCTCTGAATCGTGCGCGTGCATTTCGATCGGTCGAGGTTTGGCCGTCGGGTTGGCGCTTGAGGGCGTGCCTCGCGTGAGCGCCTCGAGGAAGGTCGAGAGGAGAGTCGACGAACGGAGGGTCGTCAAGATGCCCAGCATCTCGCTGCCGGGCGGAAAAAGGAGAAGTGTCAACACGTCAGCTCTAAGTCAATCCGCGAAGTAGACATAGGCATGAGAGCCGAAACTCACCCAAGGAGATCCGGCCGCTCCACCCTCAATCTCCCCACACCCTCTCTCAAGACCTCCCCCACCTCCCCTCCACCTCCTCCATCCCGTCCACTCAGACCCCTCACCTCCCCTTTCACCCACCTTCCAAGCTTCTCATACGCCAAGTCCAACGTTTCGGACGTATGCCGCATGATCGCTTCACCCGCTTGAGCTTGGTTTGCGAGAGTTGGGTCTTCAGCGAGCAGCGAGACGCCACCGAGGAGGAGCGATCGGCAGTCTTTCCGTATCGCGATGAGTTGGTCGATTGCGCGATAAAACTCGGGGGTGATGGGTGAAGAGGAGGAGGTGAGGAGGGTGATGGTGGATGCTGGCAGTGTGAAGCGGGAGAGGAAGAGGTCGATCAAGGTTGAGCGGAGTTCGGTCGAGGCTCTGTCGGGTGAGCATCCAGAAAACGAAGATGTCAGTAAATCCTATGGTATTCGGTTGGGAAACAAGGTGAGGGGAGGGAGGAGCAGCAGCAGCAGCAGAAGAGACGGACCGTTGGGCTCTCAACCCCTCCGCTCTCGAGAGGAGGTACGACGTCCCCTGGTTAGCGACCGACAGGCGAGCCTGGACGTCGTCGCATCGCGCTTGCATGGATGACATGTGCGTTCTCAGTTGCTCGAGTTTCTAGATATGGCCCAGGACGAGGGGGGGGGCGACGCGACGAGGGAGGGGGTCGGCGGAGGGCGAGAGAACACCGTGAGGGCAGAGGGAGACGAGGGAGGCAAGGAGATTTTAGGGTTGCGGGTCAGTATGCAGTCAGAATATCGGGAGCGAAACACTCAGGCGTCCTAGAGGTTGATCAAGGGGAGGAGGAGACGAGGGTTGAGCAGCTTGGGAGATGGTTCTTGACCGCCCTTGTCCCCGCCCTCGCGTCCAGGATGGCCCCTCCGCCTCCTGACAGCAGCTCAAGGGTCGACGCAGAAGCCTCTTGAAGTAAAGAAAGTAAGAACTCACCGAGTCGACGTCTCCAAACGCGTCGAGGAACGCTCTGCTGCCTCCCGCCAAGCGCTCTTCGGCGTCCTCCCTGAGCTTCTTCCTAGCCTTCTCTGCCGCGCCCTCCCCCTCCTCCCCAGCGAGACCGATCCCGTTGGTGGTGCCGGTGGTCGAGTAGTAGTCGGAGACAGTCTCGAGCGCCTCGAGCGAGGACGGGTCGTCAAAGTTTGACGCGAGGACCTTGTAGAGCCGGAGCGAGATGGGGTTGCGTGAAGGGGTCGAGGACGGACGGCGGGGTGGCTGGGCGGCCGAGGTGGGCGAGGACGGGCCTGCTGAGGAGGAGGCGAGCGACGTCGGACGACCGTGTCCGAGTGCGGCGGCCATCGTCGAGGAAGAGGGTACTGGTCAAGGAAGGATAGGGTTTCTGGAGAGAGGTCCGTGCTGTCGAGCTCGAAACGATCCCACGCGCCCTCCGATGGATCCAGTACGAGGTTCAGCCCCATCTCCCGTCCTGAAACCCTCACCCACGACCCTCTCCCAGATCAGATCAGACAAGATGGCCGCCGCATCGCCCACCCAGCTCCAGCTCGCCCAGCTGCCGACGTTCAACCTCCTCGTCCTGCCCCTGAGCACACCCTCGCCCGCGTTCCAGCTCCAGATCAAGACAACCCTCAACACCCTCTTTGGCCTCACCCTCTCGCCCGACCAGCTCGTCCGTTCTCGCGCCCTCTCTTTTCCGGCTGTCATAGCTGATAGCTAGCTTTGTGTGTGTCTGGTTTCTTTTGCGATGAAACAGTCGTTCACGACCAACCCCAACGCCGGTCCGCAGCGGACGACAAACGACCGGATCTCGTTCCTCTTCCGCTCCAACCCGGCCGACGCAAGACGCTACATCGAGGCCCGCCAAGGCCAAGCGCTCGAAGTTCGAGTTCACGGAGCGGTCGTCTTTGTTGATGCCGACCAAGGGGACAAGGACGTTCGGGGATTGAACGCGGACGGGTGGAGTTTCCCTCGTGCGTACACCCCACGCGCCTGCTACCTCATCTCGCCAGAACCTGACCCAAAGGCTTTCTTCCCTGGGTGTTGTCGCTACAGTGGAAACTCTCCTCGTTCCGCTCTGCTCAAAACCTCTCTCCCCCGAAGCTCAGACGACCCTCTCCCTCTCCCTCCGACGTCAAGGACTCCCCCAAAAGATCGCCCACTGCACTCCCTTCTCCCTCCCCTCTCTCTCTTCCCTCTCGGAGTCGTTCGAATCCCTCTTCCTCTCCTCCGAGAAGACATCAGAAGAGAAAGAGGAGGAAGGTCGGTTGAAGAGGTTGACTTGGTCTGCTGCTCAACGGGTTAGCAGAGACGAAAAGGTAGGGATGAGCGTTCAGAAGGGGATGAAGTTGTTTTCGCTCGCTGTAGGAGCTAGCGCTCAACCGATCCCTGTGCGTTCGTTTTTCTCTCCCCTCCTTTCCTTTCGCTTGCTTTTGCGCCTTTGTTGAGAAGCTGACTCGTTTTTGTGCTGGGTCGAACGGAACGGCAGTTCATCGGCGGCGCAACAGGCGTGACGGCCATCGGACTGCTACAGGCAGACATCATGTTGATCTACAATTTTCAAGATCAGCACCACGTACGCTCTCTCTCTTTTTCTCCTTGAGATCCAAACCCAAGAAGATGCAGCTCTCCCTCCAGCAACTGACCCCCCCCCCCCCCGTGTCTCCTGCAAACGAACAGGTACTCAAGCAAAAAGCGATCGCCAACATCTTCTACGAAGCAGCGACGGGCTTGCCTGCAAAGTGGCTCGTCTCGCTCATGGGTCTTTCGCTCGTCAGCGGGTTGTGGGAGGCGCCTGCTAGTGCGCGAGGGATGATGACTAGCATCGCTGGTGAGCTTCCCCTCACATCCTCATCGTCTCCTTGTTACAAACAACTTAAGGAATCGAGAGTAGGAAAACTGACATCCTCCTCACACACTTGATATCTTTCTTTTAGACCTCACCCTGGTCCTAGACGCCCTCTTCGCCCTCACCCTCCAGTCCCCCACCTCGCCACTCACTTCCGACCAAGTGAAAGCCGTCCTGCACCGGTACGAAACCGGTCCGCCCAAGTCCTCTTTCTTCGGCGGCAAGGAGAAGAAGGGCGGGTTGGTTGAGAGTTCCAACGTGAAATTTTCGAGGGACTTGGTGCATAGGCGGTTGGGGAGGGAGAACATCTCTACGTTTAATGTGCGTTCTCTCTCTCACTTGCCTCTCGTCTTTTAAACTTTTCCAACCTTGGTCGAGGGATGAGTTCTCTTACTGACCCGTCTCTTGCCTGATTGGGTTTGGGTTCGCTGTTGACAGGTGTGGAAGTCGCTCCAACGGACGCAAGCGCAGACGTATCTCGAGCAGGTCATCAAGGAACACCGTTTCTGAGCTTGAAGTTGAGATGGGTTGTTCGCTGTACTAGATCAAGCAAAATTCGAGAAGGGGGGGGGGGGCGTTCGTTCTTGAACGGGTTGATTTGTAATGTAGATTCAGACGGCTAAGGTTTGTTGAAGATCATGTGTCTCGTTGAACTTGTGCTTTCATTCGCTTTTCGTGCAAGTCCTTTCCTTATGCGCGAGGAGGTGCAAGATGGGAGGAAAACATGCATCCAATGGGTGTTGAGGGAGAGCAGAGAGAGGTACAGGTTATGTGGAATTTTTAGTGGGGAGAGGTGGCTCGAGAGTTTGGGCGCGAGGTTGAGCTCTTTTACTTGGGTTGGTTGGCCTGTCGCAAGAGGGTGAAGTAGACAACGACGATCAGCTCAAAACGAGGACGGAGGACCTTAGAGTTTGGGAAACAAACGCACGAGCATAGCCAGCAAACCGGCGATGCCGTCCTTTGGAGGCTCAGCCGCAGCGGCAGCAGGCGTAGGAGCAGCAGCAGCAGCGGCCCTAGGGTCGACCGGCTTGGACGTTCCTGCTCCGACGGGCGAGTAACCCCCCGCCAGTCGAGGGGACATGGGTGGTCCTCCAGCGGCTGAGGGTCCTCCGTGCGCGGGAGGGTATGCTGCCGGCGGCGCGCTCGAGGAAGGAGGGGCGTAAGGGGTGTATGGCTGGTAAGGCGGTTGTTGACCGACTGCCGCAGAAGGAGGAGCGTAGGCGGAAGCCGGAGGAGGAGGGGGAGGTCCCCCAGTTGCTGGAGGATAGGCAGGTGTTCCTCCTCCGTAGGGTGCTCCTCCGTAAGGTGCTGGAGCGGCCGGTCCGGGGTTGTAAGGCGGTACCGTGTAAGATTGAGGAGTGGCCCCGTACGGAGTTTGCTGAGGAGCGTAGGGCGACTGGCCGGGAGCGACGTAGGGTGCCCCTGGGGGAGGAGCACCGTAGGCGGGTTGGGGAGGGTACGGAGCAGCGGGAGGACCGGTCGAGGGGGGTGTCGAACCTGGCTTGAGACCATTGAGAAGCTCTTGGACTCGGCGGGCCGTCTCGAGGCGCTCATCGTTTCCAGGCTGGAGGACACAAAAACGATCAGATTTCAATCCTTCGTACATTTACGAGAAGCGGGTGCGGAAGGACGTACAGGAGGTGGTCCTCCGGCGGGAGGTCCCCCGTAAGGCGCTGGTCCGCCGTAGGCAGGCTGGTGGGGAGGAGGGGGAGGTCCTCCATACGCTCCTGGTCGACCGTGATCCAACAGCGCAAGGTCAGTTTCTACCTTTACCCCCCCCCCCCTCCCCCGTCGAGTACAGTTGAGAAATTGGGTTACGTACCTCCACCTCGATGGTCGTGTCCTCCCTGGTGATGACCAGGCGCGTCGAACCCACCCCTCGGAGGCCCGTAGTCCTCCCTACCCCTGTACTCGCCCCGTCCAGCCTCCCTATCCCTCCCGTACCCGCCTCGACCTCCTCCGCCCTGGTGCTCGTCGAACCCTCGTCGACCAGGCGACCGACTTCGCTCCCTGTTGTAACCCCCTCCCCCTCCTCGGTAATCCCCCCGATCCTCAAACCCTCCTCCGTAACCTCCTCGACCTCGTCCTCGTCCCCGACCGCCGTAGCTACCGTCGTAGGACGAGCCGTCGTCATATCCTCCTCCTCCTCCAAACCCACCTCGACCGCCGCTAAATCCACCCCGGTCTCCGCCAAAGTGACCTCCTCGGTCGCCCATCATCCCACCCCGTCCTCGTCCACGAAGTCGAGAGCGAAGCGACAGATCCCGACCGCTAGAAACAAAAGTCGACCCAGGCGAACGACCATCAGCTTGCTGAAATCCCTGGGGGCTGTCTTTGATTATGGGGTTTGCGAAGACGAGGGGAGGAGATAAGGAAGTGGGAACTTACCTTCCCTCAGGAAGAGGAATCGAAGGCACATCCCACTCGTAAGTGAGCTTGACCTTGCCGCCCTGGAGAGGCCTCTCGTTCAGCGTCTCAACCGCCTTTTGAGAAGCCTAATTCATTCCAAGTCAACCGTCGAGGGCGTCAGTCGAGTGAAACGAAGGCCCGGGGGAGGGGATAGAAGGGGGGGGGGGAAGACTTACCCGACTGTCGTAAAACTCGACGAGCTTTTGCCTGACCGGTCGCAAAAACGCCCGGGGTAGCTCTCAGTTTTCAAATTACCAGGAAGGGGAGGCAGGGCAAGAGAGGAGATGTACTCAGGGTGGTGAGGATGATCCTGAACGAGCTTGATCTCGCCCGCTTCACCAAGCAGCCTCTGCAGCTCCACATCGTCGATTGGCTGTCCTGCCGGTCCTCCGTCCAAGCTGACCTTGACCGAACCCTGTCAATCCACACAACAGTAGACTCAGAGAGTCAGAAAAGGGCATCGGGGAGGACAAGGACGAGAAAGAGGGGAGGGGGCACGGACTTGATTTTTCTCGGGATCGCAGGGCTTGTTCATGTCCATGTCTCGAGGCAGAGAGTAGTGAACGTCGATCTACGTCAGACGAGCAAAGGAGGGGAGCAATTACAAATCAGCTTAAGATCGTCGTAGGGAGGGAGAAGAAAGGGAAACGCACAGGTCGACCAGCGACGGGCATGCCTTGCAACTGGTTTCGCGCCTGCTCAGCCGCTCGAATGTCAAACTGATGCAAAAAAAGACGCGACGCCCATTCAGTCAAAACCAGATCGATAGGGAGAAGAGGGGGCAGGAAACGCACAAAGTTGACGAAGATCATCCCTCGCGTTCCGATGAGGTCAAAGAACGACTTGATCTCCCCAAAATCCTTGAATCGGGTCTCGATCTCCTTGCACGAAGCGTCATACTGTTCCCATCATCAAGCAAGGTGCTTCTGTATTAGGAATCTCATACTTGTGATTGAGGGTTCGCGCGGAAGAGGGGGGGGGGACTCACGGCAATGTTTCGAATAAACAGCGTCCTGCAAGGACGTTCGCGCTTGACCCGTTCAGAAATGAGCGCATCGTGCTCGGCGTCGTCCTCCGTAATGAGGATTGGTCGTCTCCCGTGTCTGTTGCCGTTGATCATCCCGCCTGAGAAACGAGGTTGACAGTTTCCCGAACGAGAGGGAAGCGTGAAAAGAGAGAGAGAAGCTTTGCGTGAGTACTTCTGAGATTGAGAGCATTGCCTTTCGCCGGGAGAGTACTCTCGCTGGCCCTTGCTTTGTTGAGCTAAAGTAGTAGAGGGAAGAGAGAGAGAGAAGGAAGAAGGGGATGCACCTCTGTCTGGACCCCCGAATCCACCTCTGTCGCCTCCAAACCCACCTCGTCCTCCTCCCCGTCCTCCTCCGAACCCACCCCGACCTCCGTGTCCGTCGTAGGCGCCTCCTCCGTAGTGATCTCCCTGCGTAGGAGGGGGTGGCATAAAGCCCGAGCCAGCAGGCGGGTAGCCGCTAGGGTTGTACGCGCCGCCTTGGGGAGGAGGCCCTCCGGGTGGTCCTCCTGCTGCTGGAGGGCCGTCGTAGCCGTACCCTTGCTGCTGGCCGTAAGGAGCAGCTGGAGGGGACGGTCCGTAGCCTCCTGCTCCTGCTGACGAGGGGTTGTACGGGTCGTTGGACGGTTCGCCGTAGGAGGGGTACGACTGGCCTTGCATCGCTGGTTTCTTACGTGCGGAGAGAAAAGGCTTCGCGGATGAACTTTTCCTCAAGGAGCTTGTGGGGACTAGCGTGCGTGTTCTCTGTCGGGACTGTCTGTCTGACGAGATGGCAGAGAGGTCTGGTTTGAAGATGGGAGAGGGGAAGCGTGGTAGCCAACGCAAGGACGAGCGGAAGGCGCGAACTCGGGCAGAGTTCGAAATTCAAACTCCGACAGGCGACAGCGTCCTTCTCCGCCCTGTGCCTTCAGCCCACTCCCTCCACCCTCAGCATCGGCCTGTATCCCGCGTCTCCTCTACAGCCATGGCGCCCCGTCTGCCACGCTCTCTGCTCGCAGCAGCACGCACATCAGCCACATTCCTCCCACCAACAGCCATTGCCTCTTCTTCATCCTCTTCCTCCTCCGCCCGCCTGCTCCCCCTCCGACGGTCCTACGCCAGCGACGACAAGCCCTCGGACCCTCCAGCACCCCAGCCGACGAGCTCACAGTCCGACCCGGTTGAGGACAAGGACATCTCCGACTATGAGCCCTTCAGCTTCCCTTACCACCTTCCTCACCAGGTCCGTCCTTCCACCCCTCCTCTCTTCCTCCTTGCACCGCGATCAAAGCTGACCCGTTTCTGCCCCTTGACCTTCCTTGCACGTCCTCCAGTACTCACGAGTCCAAAGGCCCAACATCATCCCCGGCAAAGTCCCCCGAACGACCTTTGACTCCTCCATCCCCGAAGACGGTCGCTTCACCGCCCTGAACGCCCACTTGTCGGCCAAGCCGCTCAACGTTCGACAGAGGGAGGCGTACGATCTCGACCTGCTCCAGCCGGGCGAACAGCCGCAGGTGCTCAGTCAGAGGGACCTCAAGGCATGGTGGGAGGCTAGGGCGAACGGGACGTTGTCCGACAACCCTCAGACGGAGGAGGAGGTCCTCGCGAGCCAGAGGACATTTGCGGACGAGCTGCTCGAGAAGCGGTACAAAAAGATATCTGGTGTACGTTTTTTTTTCGCACAACTCTCCTTCTCCGCTTCTCCTGCCACCGCGGAGCTCCTCGTTGGATCGTTCGACGTATGGGAAGGCTGACATCTGGCGATTTCCCCCCTCGCTCTCGGTTGCTCCAGATTGACAAGGACGGCAAGATTCTCGGTCAGCGGATCTATCTGCCCAACATCGTCTTCCGCCTGATCCCGAATGCGACCGAGTTCATCCGTCCAATCCAGGACCGCAAAGGAAACCGACACTCCAACACGCGCAACAAGCCCGTCGCCATGGCCCCTTACAACCCTTTCATCGCCACTTTCCGAGTTCCGACGGACCTCAACAAGCTCGACATCAAGTCCTATCTCAAAGCCGTCTACAACCTGGATACGACCTTTGTCCATACGTCCGTCCAGTACAAAACTCGCTTCAAGGCCCGAAACGGTCGAGGCGAGTGGGTCAACGGTTCTTCAAAGGACAACTTCAAAAAGGCCATTGTGGGCCTTACGAAGCCTTTCTACTACCCGAACGATCCGGAGGGAATGGCACCCAAGGAGAGGGAGGAGTACTACCAGCGACTCGAGCAGGAGTTTGCGGTCGAGCTCTACAAGGGCGCGGATCTGACGATGCGGAGGGACGCGTTTGACAACATGCGAAACAGGGAGGGCGTCAGTGACAAGTCGGCGAAGATGTACCCTACCAAGGCTGGAAAGTCGCTTAAGTACGTTTTCCTTTTCTTACCTCCCTTGTCCTCTCTCTCTCTCTCTCTCTCTCTGTGCTCTTTCATCGGATCGAAAACTGACCCCCCCCCCCTCTCTCCCTCCCCGCTCTCGCACGCAAACAGGAAAGCCCTCCCAGAAGCGCGAGAAGCAAAGGACGAGATCCGCGCGCGACTCGTCCAGGCGGTCAGGGACAGTCGGTCGACGACGGAGGTCGTGCCTACCCTTTCGGCCGAGGAGGTCGAGCAGGAGGACGAGGACAGCTGGAAGAGCAGGCGGTAGAGAGAAGGAAGGATGCCCACATGAAAGCTCCATTCAAATTCAAAGACAACGCCGTCTGAGAGCGACCTCTCACAAACTAGCAAGCACACCCCTTCTTCTTCTTTGAGAAGAGCGCAAGTCAATCCGATATGGAGAGGGTTTGCTCTTCCGCGCAGCGTTTTGGCGGATTCCAAATTTCGGCTGGCGTCCTTGCCTCTGCCTGTCAGCCCAAACCCTCTCCACCCCCAACACCCATCCCTCCCTGGTCTTCTCACGGCAGAATTCAGCTCTTCTCATGGCGAGCTCCTCCAAAAGCAGCGGTCCTTCACGTCCGTCCAGCTCAACGACCTCCAAACGAGCTCAAGCTCCCCCTCCCAGCTCTCCTCCTCCTTCCTCCCCTTCCTTTGTCAACGACGACGGCGGCGACCTCTCGGACGAGGAAGAGGAAGGCGACGACGACGAGTTGCCAGAGCTGGACGACTCGGAAGAAGATGAGTTTGAGGAGGACCGGCTGAGGACGAAGGGGGTTGCTATGTGGGAGGACGACCAAGGGGAGGAGGAGGGCTCGTCGGCGCAGGACGGTTCGGAGCAAGAAGAGGAGGACTCGCCTAGGCTGTCGAGCAAGGCCAAGGGTAAGGGAAGAGAGCAGGAGATGGTACGTTTTGTCTGCTTCTTCTTCGTCTTGAGGCACAGTGGAAAGAGACTGACTTGGGTCGCTTCTGTCCTCACTTCAGGCTCGGATCCAAGAAGGTACGACTTCCTTCTCTCGCAACCACTCGTCCACCTCCGCCCGCTCGCAAGCTCATGAATCAGGCTGACCGGCAAGATCTAAACTCTTTGCGAATCATGCAGAGATGCGTTCTCTCCCCATTTCAGCCATCCTCAAGGCGAAGCGCTCGCTCGCTCGCACGGCGCAAGGTCCTCCGACGGCAGATGAAGAGGACGATCTCGAGCGGTCCGACCGGATCGCTGCCGCGCGCGAGAAGCTGGCCGAGATGATGCGCAAGAAGAGGGGCGAGGGGGGGTCGGGTGGGAAGGAAGCGGAGAAGGAGGAGGTGAATGGGTGGAAGGCTGGCAGGCAGGAGAGGGAGCGAAGGGAGAAGGTCAAGCGAGCAGACAAGCATGCGTACGTCCTCTTCTTCTCTTTCCGCCCACTGGTCCGGGGTTCCTGTTTCTCCGATATTTGCAGCTGACGTTTCCTTGTCTTTTTGTCGTCCTCTCGTAGCCCTTCCGAGGTCACGTCTAAAAAGCCCGTCTCGCGCATGCGGACTGTGGTCGAGGTCGAGAAGATCGTGAGCTCCTCCTTACTCTTGCCTTTTCGCCGTTTGTTAGCGCTCTCTGACTTGGCTTGTTTGCTCCTTTGAAGGAACGTCGAGACCCCCGGTTCTCTTCCTTGTCGGGAACGATGGACACCAGCCTCGCCGCTCGATCGTACGGCTTCCTCTCGGACCTCGTAGCGAACGAGTACAAAGACGGCCAGCAGGCGCTCAAGGATGCTCAGAAGGCGCTCCGGAACGCTCCTCGGGCACTGCGCGAAGAGCGAGAGGCCGACGTCGAGCAGGCCGAGAGGACGCTGTCGGCTCTGAGGACGAAGAAGGAGTTGGACGAGCGGACGAGGAGGGAAAGGGAGGCGTTGCAGAAGTGGAAGAAGGACGAGAAGAAGAAGCAAGGGGAGGGTAAGGGGCAGTGGCATCTCAAGGACTGTAAATATCCCTTCTCACTCGCCCTGCCCCGCTGCGAAGCCAGGAACTGACGACTTGTGTCACTTTGTCTTCTGTCAACAGCTGAGAAGAAGCGGCTGCTCGTCGAGGCCAAGCACGCCGCGCTGCTCGAGCGAGGCGGTCAGTTTGCCGTCAAGAAGGCGCTCGAGAAGAAGCGCAAAAAGGACGCGGGCAAGGAGAAGAAGGCGCGGCCGAGAGGACTTGGGTTTGGGCCTGGAGCGCCGTCGTTCGACGGAGCTGCGCCTGCGAGGAAGAGGGTCAAGATGTGATGCGCGTCTGATCTGCTTCTTTACTTTGCTGCTCAATGTGCAAAGGGTGCAAGTGTTCCTGGGTCGAGTCTTGACTTGCTGAACCGCCGAAAGAGAGCTCCGTTTCCTCCTTCGACGCCGACCCCCCTTTTCTCTACCTGCCCCTCCAGACCCCAAAGCATAGCTCACACTCGCCTCCGAGGCAGCAAGACCCCTCCTCAGTCGCGGCGACCATGTCGAACGCACCTCCGCCCAGCTCGGCCAGTCATCCCTCGTCAGCCGGCGCCTTCGCCCACCGCTCCTTCCTCCCCTCGGTCGTCTGCGAGATCTGCTTTCGAGACTTCCTTCCTGCCCAGCCACCCCTGACAGTTCCCTTCTGGATCACCTCGTGCGGCCACATCTTCTGCGAGGACCATCGAGGTGCGTCTGGCTGGATTGATGGACAGGGACGAGAGGAGGGAGGAACGCGGAGTTTGGGAGGGAGGACGAGGCTGATTTGGAGCATCGTACAGATACGAGAGTCGGACTGGCTCCTTCTTGTCCTCACTGCGGGACGCCGGGCATTGTCGTCGAGCAGCTCACGTCTCCGGTGCGTCCACGTCGTCAGGTCGCTCGGGTGAAAGGACAAGCGCAGCGACTGACCCCAAACCTCTCCTTCCTCCTTTCCTCTAGCCCCCCCCTTCGGTCGCACACTTCTTTGAGTCAATTCCCACTCTCCTCTCTCGTGCCGAACAGGCTGCAACGGTGCGTGTCTCAAGCCCTTTTGGCTCACGTCCTTCGACAATGCACTGACCGTCTTCCGATCGACCAAATTCGCGCAGTTCCAAACTGCCCATCTGGACTCGACGATCCACTTTTTCAAGGACAAGGTCATCAAGCAGAGGGACGTCTTGAACGAGGTTCGGTCCCGACTAGAGGGTTCCATGGAGACGGCTAAGTGAGTCTCTCAACAAACCCTTCGCAGACACCGACGCATACACTGACGTTTCCTCTTTCGGGGTCTCAACTACATTTGCAGACTGGTCGCTGTGTTACGCAACGAGAATGCACGACTTCTTTCTGAGGTGGGATATCTGAGAGGTGGAAAGGTTCCTGCGGTGGAGAGGGCGGTGGATGGGCGGTCGGAACGAGAGTCGTTGAGAAAGCGCAGAAGGGACGACGGACCAGGAGACTTCAACTCGCGAAGGTTTGTCCTTTCGTCTCACGATCCTCCCTTGCTGAGATGCAGCCTCCCATCTTCTGACGCTGCATATGTGTTGGGACAGGTACCGCTCTCCAAGCTCGAGTTCATTGAGCCATCGAGAGTATGCGCCTCAGCGGTTCACGCTGCCCGCCCAAGACGCCAGCCTTGCCGAGTCTCGAGGAACCACGTCGGACGGACGCCAGAGTAGAGCAGGGATGGGTGGTCAGGGACTGACGGATTTACAGTAGGTTTCTGAACTCTCGTTTCCTGGGCACACGGAGGTACCAATCTCTTTCCGACTCCCCCCCCCTCCCTCCCCTTCCCCTCCAGACAGTTGCCCTACCAGCCATCCGTGGCCCCTCGAGACCGACAAGCAACTCCGCGACCGTTGTCCAGCTCTCACCCTCCACAGCCTTACGACGTCCGACAGCAACTCGTCCCGCCCTCCCCTCGTCATGCTCGTTCGACCTCGTTCGCCCCACCCCACACCGACCGTCTCCAAGCCCATTCGATGATGGCACCCTCTCCGTCTCAGCGAGCGAATACGGCTCAATCCATGAGATCGGGATCGGTCGTCCAGCCTATGCCTGTTGCGCACCCCTCCGGACGACCGACGGCCCCAAGCCAGACGGTCTTCTCTTCTAGGCCGCGCAGTACGTGCCCCTCACCTTTGATTGTCAACCATCGAGATGCGAAAAGGTGCGCTAACATTTGCCCTCCGAACAGGTTTTACGCCCCTTCATCCTCGGACGAATTTACCAACTAACGAGAGCGCATACGATTTCCCTTCTCATCAGCATCGATCTCCCATGTCGGCCACCCGCGCACCGTTCCACCAGCCGTCGACCCCACGAAGGTCAGGCGTCGACGAGAACGGCGAGATGGGAGGGTACGACAGGAGGGCCGTTCATCCGAGGGACGTCGGGATGAGGGAGACTCCGAGGAGGACGACAAACGGGACGAGAGCGTCGTTTCACGCGGCGGGACGAGGGTGAACCACGAGGGCGAGGTCGACGTCACGAGTTTTACGAGAGATTCATGAAGATCGTTAACGACGAAGAAGAGGACGATGAAAAAGCGAGATGCGAACAGATGAGATGCGAAAAACAAGATGCGAAAGAACAGTGGAAGTGATGTTGTCTACAAGCAAAAGACGTCTATCTATCCACACTTCAGACCGCGCTCGCGCAAAACTTCAACCGCCTGCACTCGTCCACCATCGCCCGGCTCACACTGACTGGCCCCATCTCCACGCCGCCCTGCCTGAGGATTGCCATCCGCTCCCAGTCGACGTTCAGATACCCCACGAGCCGCGCATCGACGCTTGGGACCGTCATGTCCTCCGGGACGTACCGGTCGATACTCGTGCTCGCCGCACGCCGAATCGTCGCGATGGCCTCTTCAACAGGCGCGTCTCGGGCGAGCGAGTAGACGTAGGGTTCTCCGAGGAGCGAGGCCGGTCCGTGCTGGGTGAAGTGGGGGTCGAAGAGGTCCCAACCTGGTGGAGTGGGTGTGGAGCCCGAGAAGGGGAGGACGACCGGTACGCCTTGACACCTGCGCGTCCAAAGCATGAAAGGCGGCCCAGAGTAAGCTTCTCGTGCGGAAATGCGACGAGGAGTAACACGAGTTGCTTGACAAAAGGGGACGTACAGAGCGTTGAAAGGCGAAGGACTCGTAGCCGGGTTGCCAACTCCCAAAAGAAGTCTCATCTCACCCACAAACTCCTCGTAAGCCTCCCTCGTCATCCTCTCGTGAGGCACCACTCCCTCCGGCAGCCCTGCCTCCGACCCAGCCTCAGAGTGCGCAGACGAGATGAGGTTGAAGCCAGTCGCATTGGCGACGGCGGAGTAGAAGGACAGCGGCCAGGCCTCCGGTTTGGAGAAGTACGACGTCTTTTTGGCGAGGATGAGGATCGAGTCTTGACGAGCGTCGGCAGGAAGGACGGGAATGGAGTCGCACACGATGATGTTGTACCCTCTAGCAAACCAAGAAGAGCGAGAGCTCAGTGTTCGTCAGCGATTCTCCTCGAGGCTCCTTGACGAGCAGAAGAAGCCGAAGCGAAAGACTGACAAGTAGGTGAGATTCTCCGGCATCTGGTACGGACTCAACGTCCACTCGGATCCGAGAGGGTTCCAACTCCAAGTCCCGTCCGGTCGAACTTGCTCTTCCGGGACCGTCCAGAGGCCGTGATCTGTTAAAACCGTCTGTGGCGGATGACCCCACCAGGTAGTGGCGAACAGCTTCCAAGGAGGGCTGCACGAGCGAAAGCGCGAGCAGAGTCAGCCACTGCACTTTCACAGGAGACAGAGTAGATAACAGAGACGAATCACATTCCAGTTGGGTTTTCGTTCGAAGCGACGCAAGACGGGTCAGACAGGCACGAAACGAGCTCGCCGTCTTCAGCCCAAACGTGAGTGCTAACAACAAGCAGAAAGAGAAAAAAAGTCAGGAAACCACTCCTTAGACGACTTCTCGCTCGAGAGAAAGGAGGAGGGACAAGGGGAAAGAACACACATGATGTCCCCGAACCAGCGGTAGAACTGGCCGATATGGTCCGGCTGGGCGTTCAGGTAGAAGACGTCGTTCCGCTCAAACGACTCGAGCATCGACCGCATCCAGATCGTCTCGCCTGCAGAATGGCACTGGAGGGTGTCGTCCGGACTGGCAAAATGTAAACGTTGTCCAAGGAGGGGAGAGGGGTCGGAGTTGTCAGCTCGCGAATGAGCGAGAGAACAGAAGGAGACTGGACGAACTCGAGATCATCCGTCAACGCACACGCCGAGAAGTACTTGTACCTGTTCCCGAAGATCTCTTCCTGTCAGATCCGCCAGCTTTGTAAAGCTTGAAGAGGGAGGGACGTACCCTACAAGGACGACCTTCGCTCCTTCGCCCTGGACAGAACACCTCCCCCCCCACCTGCCCTCTTCCAAACACCTCCTCAACCGCTCAACCTGCCGAGCGTTCTCAGCAGGTACGAATCCGACGTTCTCGAACCCTTCCAGCTGGACGTTCAGCAGCTCGAGTCGCTCTAGGTGACGCAGTCGTATGGACTCGCTTGTGCTCGCCAGCTGAGCTCCGAGCAAAGGCAAGCCAGGAGGAGGCAGACCCTTGACACCCGTTGATGGAGGGAACTCGTACGTTATCGGTCGACGTGAGGGTCGATAGAAGGACGGGGGGAAGAACCCTCCGTTGGAAGAGAGGCTGAGGAGGAGAAGACTGAACAGGCCGACCGAGCAGACGAGGAAGAGCACCAGACGGCCGCGCGCGCTCGGGGAGGAAGCAGTCGGCCACCGGACGCCCATGATTCTTGGACCGCAGGAAAGAGAGGAAGGCGTGAAGGAGGAAGAGGAACCTAAAACGCTAAAGGACCAGCAAGCTGAAGGAGGAAGGGTCTCTTGGGGGAGGGGGTCGACGGGCCTGCGCTCCAAGTGCCCAGACCCACACGCGTCGCGCGAAACCTCCGTCCCGTACTACTCCCGCCCTCGATGCACGTGTAGTCTTCCTTCCCGTCTTTCTTTGGCTCTTGCAGCCTTGCAATGAACAGAGCGACAAGAGATTCTCTTTCAAATTCATTTTTCATCCGAATGCAAAACACAAGAGCGGACGAGACTATTTATTGGACGGAAACGAGCTGCGACAGGGATAAAGAGGACGGTAAGTTTGTCAGATCGCAGTTCATCGACAAGGAGGTCAAGCAAGAAGAGCGGGGAGAGGGAGAGACAACGGACCTTGACCTCGAAGTGGAGGGTCGAGTTCTTGGGGATTCCGGGGAGGGCTTTGCTACCGTAAGCGAGGGCAGCACTGAAGATCCGGCACACGCACGTCAAGAGGAGAAGGAGTCAGTAAGAGGAGTGAAGAGAGAGGGTCCTGAGAAAGGGGCGGAACGCACGGGATGGTGAGCTTTCGCTCTCCACCAATGGCCATGCCGGCAACCCCGATGTCCCAACCCTTGATGACCTCTCCCTTACCGAGGTTGAAGACAAACTGAACAAAACGCGGCGCACAAAATCAGCCAAAACTGCGCTCGAGAGGGATCCGAGAGTGGAGGGGAACTCACGGGCTTTCCGTTGGTGTTAGAGTCAAAGACCTTTCCGTTGGCGAGCTTTCCAATGTACCGCATGCCGACCTTCTTTCCAGCCTTGGCAACGACTCCCGTTCCAAGCTTCGAGTCCTCAGTGACAAGTCCGTTTCCGTGCACCTTCTTGTTGCTCTTCTCCTCCTTCTTAGCAGCGGGGGCGGGGGCAGCGGCCTTCTTCTCGGCCTGAACGGGCGAGGGAGCAGGAGCAGCCTCGCCAGACTCGCCCTTGAGCTTCTTGTTGAGCTTCTTCTTCTGCGACTTGGACAACTCCTCAGTGGCGGCGGCCTCGAGACCGGCAGCGGCGGCGGATCGCTTGGAGGTGGCAGGCTCGGCAATCTCGGTGATCTTGCTGTTCACGACAGAAGTGCAGAACCTTAGCGTCAGTCGATGTGACAAGGGCGGATTGCAAGTGGGCAAGGGAAAATGATAGGGAACGTACCCAGCGGCCTCCTCCTCGTCAAGCATGCTCTCGTCATCCTCTCCGTCAAAGTCCTCAGGGTCCATGTCGGAGTCTGAACGCAACGTCCAAAAGAAAGTGTCAGCAACAACGGGGGGGGGGGGGGTTTCCGCGCGCAACACTGTGAGACCAGAAGCGAGTTAAAGAAACGTACCGAACTCGTCAGAGTCGGGGTCCTGGTCCATGTCAGAGTCGTCCTCCTCAGGAGCCTGCTCAATGTAGTTTCCAGAGAGGTGAACAACGCTAAGAGACAGAATAGCGTGCTTACAAGTCAGCGACTGAATTGAGTGTTAGTCGAATTCAGCGAAAGATGAGGAGGCGTACTTGGATCCGGTGACGGTGAAGATGAGCTCGTCTCGCTCGTTGAAGGTGAGGTTGAGCTGCGACTGCTCGGTCTGTTTCAATAGCAAGGGTGACAGGTCGTCAGTATGTGACATTAGAGATTATTGACGATAAGAGGGAAGGGTACTGACTCGGCCAGCGGTCAAGCTAGTGAGGACGGTGGTGGTCTCCTCGAAAGCGGCCTCGGGGTCCTCGTCGTCCTCCTCGTCGTCCTCCTCGTCCTCGAGATCGCTGTAGTCGTCGGGCGTTCGGAGGAACTTGTCGGGGATGACGACGTGGGTCAGCTTGAGGACCGATCGACCCTTGGGGTCGGCGAGGTTCTCAGCGAGCTGGCGAAAGAGAAGCAAGGGGTAAACGTGTCAGTTTGAGAGTTGAACGACAACGCAGGGGATGGAAGGGAAGACGGACGGCAGCGTTGGTGATGGTGAAGTCCTTAGGGACGACAAGGGCGAGCTCCTTTCCCTGCAAGCGGCGAGCGGAAGCTGGATCAGTCCATGGGGTCCAGTAGAGATGTTGATGAGAATTTGGATTTGGAGACGAACGGGCTCGACGACGGCAGACCTGCAGGACGCAGAGCAGAGCGAGTCAGCCTGGAGCTCCAGTGCAGAAGTATTTGGAAATCTGACGTACCAGACAGCGACAGAGATAGCCATAATGATTAGATGTAGGGGGGGAAGGGTTGGGGGTTGTTGTAGGAAGGGCGAGAGTGTGGGCTGGGCTGAATTTCTGAACACCGGCGTCAGCGCGGAGCCCATGCAGATACACAGGCTCATTTGATATTTGAGCCTGTGGACATGCATCGGTTCGTCTTTGGCCCGGCCTTCTCCTGCAGCTGTCCCTTCGTCTCTCCCCCCCCCATCAACAGCATGTCGCTTGCCACAGACACCCAGCCCGCAGTCGTCCTGCTCGGAGACTCGTACGTATGCTCATCTCACACCATTACAGCCCACACCCTGCTCACGCACCCCTTCTCTCTGCGTCTCCCCTGCATCCCTCTCCCCCTCTCAGCATCACTCAGTTCTCAAACGTGCCTGACGGCCTGGGCACAAAGATGAACGAACGCTTCGTCCGCCTGCTGGACGTCATCAACCGAGGCTACAGCGGATACAACACCGAGGTCCGTGTTTCCTCTTCCTGCCTTCTCTTTCCGTCTTGTCTCCTCCCTCCGAAGGGTCGAACCGACTGCGCGCGTGGTTCGAAAGCTGACTTCTTGACGGACCTTCTTGTCTCCCTCTGCTGCGAGCGTAGATGATCCTGCCCATGGCTCGCAAACTCCTGAACCCTGCCGCCTCGTCCTCGCAGGAGATCAAGTTCATGACCCTCTGGCTGGGTACGTCAATCTCCCTCTCTCAGAGCACCTCCCTCTGGCCGAAGTCTCTGACCACGCCTTTGCCCTCTCCCACTAACTCGTGAACGACTCACAGGCGCAAACGACGCCGTCCTCTTCTCAACCGGCTCCCGCCAAACCGTCTCCCTCGACTCCTATGCTCAAAACCTCAAGTCGATCCTCCTCCTCCTCCCACCCTCTACACCCAAATTCCTCATCACGCCTCCGCTCGTGATGGCCACTCGGTGGAAGGAGCACCGGGGGTTGGAAGTAGAGGACCGGAGCGAGGAGAGGACGAAAGAGTACGCGCAGGTTTGTCGAGATGTTGCGGGAGAGATTGAGGGGGTCGTCTTGGTTGACGTTTGGAAGGTGCGTATTACTCGCTCCCCCCCACTCCCTCCCATTTGCGCTCAAGCTGACTTTTGTGGTCGCTCGACCTTCTTGGAACTTTTAGGCGATGGAAGACTACCGAGCGTCAGGCAAAGACATCTACCCTCTGTTCACGGACGGCCTCCACCTTTCCTCGGCTGTACGTTTCCCTCCCTCTCCCACTTTTGCACTCGTCTCTCACACTGACCCCCCACTTCCTTCCTTGATCAACACAGGGCTACGAGCTGGTCAACTCCGTCCTCTTCCCTCTGATTGAAGCCTGCGAGGTCGTCCAGAAGCTCGAGCAGCCTTACCCGGATTGGCAAGTCGCCCTCGAAGGCGAGAAGTAGCCGGCCCGACAAACACTCTCGACAGCCTAGCTCCCCCTCTCCTCGCCCCCACCTTCCCTCATTCCTCCCCTCAAGTTCTCTTTGCCGCGCCGTTAGATTTGTACACGGTTTCTCGAAGGTCTGAGAGAGTTTTAGCTGCGCAAAAGAAAAATAAAAGGCGCAACAGGCAAACGACCTGCGGATCTTGCGAGGTACGCGCGAAAGAGTATCTTTCTCTGCTCGCGCGGTCTCTGGAGAAGGTCTTGGCCAATAAGTCTGCGCAGAAAGTCCAACCCAACCATGGGCTGAAGAGATGGATGGATGTGGAAAACCTGGAGCCATCTACAAAAGTCAAGGAGCAACACTCGCCCCCCCTTCCTCCCCGCAGACGTTTCAAACCAACCCCTTGTCCTTCAAAGCCTTCTCGACTGCTCTCTCAACCGCCTCCTGCACCAACTTGCCTACCGCACTCCCCTCCCCTCCAATCCCACTCAAAGCCCCCTCAACGCCTTTCAAAACCCACTTCCCAACCGCATCGCACTCAACGTTAACCGAGTCCCCGATAGATTTGCGGGTCATGATCACCTTTGATTGGGTGTGGGCGATGAGCATGATTGAGAATTCGCGCGAGGGGGGGTTGATGTGCGTTAGGGTGAGGGAGGTGCCGTCGAGGGTTATGTAACCTTTGGGGATCAGTTGACCAAGGATGAACGGAGCTGGTCGAACACACACACAGACGAAGATTCCGAGCTTCAGTGTTTTTCTGGACGAACGAGGGGAAGATCTAGAAGAGGTGGAACAGACTGTATTCCGATTCGGCGGGGAGCTCAAACGTGTACGCCAAAGAGTTCCCGACAGGTTCGATGCTCTTGATCGTGCACGTTCCATCTACATGACCCTACTCTCCCAGCCAGCCGTTGAAATCACTGTCAGTCTCAAGCAGACATGGGGCGAGGATGGAAGAGAAAGGAGAAGGGGAGTGGGACGGACTTGGACCATGTGTCCTCCGAACCGAGTGTGGGCGGCCATCGCTCGCTCGCAGTTGACATAGTCGCCGATCTTGAGCTCCCCTAGAAGTCAAAGCCGAAAGTGACAGATGTATCTGTATCGGCGTCGAGGCTATTTTGCCTTAGAGGAAGGGAAGGGAGTTAACTCACCAAGATCGGTCCTCTTGAGCGTCTCGGGTGCCAACCCAACTTTGAACCACCCCCCATCCTCCTCTCCAAAAGCCGTGACGGTCAGGCACGCTCCGTTGACGGCGATCGAGTCACCGATGGAGCAGTCGCCCAAGATGGCAGAGGCAGAGGCGAACGTGAGCGTGAAGCCCTGGCCGTCGGCGGAGTCCTGGGGGGTGAGCGACTTGAGGATCGCTAGGTGTTCGATCTGGTCGCGCGCCCGGCAGAAAGATATAAACAGATCCTCTAGTCAGGACTTCAGATCAGAGAGCAAGGGCGTATCAAAGACGTACGAGGCCTGTGAACATGGTTGAGAGGGAGAGGTCAGGATGTGGTTTGGGGCAAGGTCGCTCGGTCAGCCCAAAGCGCCAACGGAGTCCGCCGTCGTCGTTCCCTCCGACCCGCAACTTCGACCGCCCGACCAACCGCACAGATGGGTCTCATACTACGACTGCTGGCCGCAAGGAGCCGAGGACCTCCGCCGTCAGAGGAGGTTCAGATCGTCCGTCGGTTGGAACGCAAGGACAACGTCGGACGGCTCGCAAAGCTCTACGCCTCGACCATCGCGTGCGTCTTCTGCGCCTTTCCCCCTTCCCTACTGCTGTCGTCCGAGCATGCTGACCGGATATCGGATCTTACAGGATGCTCATGATGGTCGTGGGTGTCGCTTGGATCCTGGCGCTGCCCGTCGAGCAGCTCGCTCTGGAGCCAAAGATGGACGAGCACGCCCTTCAGCCTGGCCAGGTCCGTCGTCCCCTTCCTCGTTCAGCCCCTCCTCTCCACTGAAAGCCCTTTTCCTTGCTCGCTGACCACAGGCGAGCACGTACTACGACTGGGACTCTGTTCGTGCGGCTGACAAGTATCTCGACAAGTTGACGTCCTGGGCGTCCGAGGGCGCCTCTTTCTCGATGTGCGTCCAGACTCCACCACCCCGAAAGGCCCACAGATCGTTCAGACCTGACACCTCACTTGATTTCACGATTTCAGGATTGCCGACTCTCTTCAAGCTGAATTCGCAACGCTCGGGCTCCAGTCCGGCACCCAGTCTTACGCGTTCAACACCTCTCTCGGTCCCAGCGAAGGCAAGAACGTTTGGGCCGCCTTCTACCCTCCCCGAACGAGTGGGACGGAAGCGATCGTCCTCGCTGCCAGCTGGGAGAGTTTAGCTTTTGTTGGTGAGTTTGAGGATGGGGTGGAGGAGGTGAACCGACCGAGAAGGAGTTGGGAGGGGATGGATCAGCAGCCTCGGTTGAAGAACCTCAGAGGGATCGCTTTGTTGCTCAGCGTCGCAGACTTCTTGCGAGGTACGTTGACATCCTCTACCCTGTGTCCGTGAGGAGTCGTTGACGGGTCGCATCTGCTTTTCAGACAAGGAGCACTACGCCAAGACGATTATCTTCGTCATTTCGGACCAGCACCTCGAGGGCATGCAGGCGTTCCTCGCATCTTACCACGGGGTTCAGCAGACAAGTGAGTGCTCGACAAGTTCCCCCCTTGACGATGGAAATGTCTGACCCCTTGCGCGCCTTTCTCTTTCTCAGACATGGTCGTTCAAAACCTGTCAAACTTGCAGAGAGGTGTCATCTGGACCGCCCTCTGCGTTGACTACCCCGGCCACAGTTTCAGCCACCTCGGACTCTACTTTGGTGCGTGCCGTTCTCTGTCCTCTTGCTTCTTGACTGTCTGACAATCTTCTTGACCTTTGACAGAGGGAACAAACGGCCGACTTCCCAACCAGGACCTCATCAACACGGTCTCCCACATCGCCCAGTACAAGACCTCCATTCCCATTCGCCTCTACCAGCAGCCCGGCGAACTGCAAAGTACTCGGACGTCCGACTCTGCATTCTGGAGTCGCCTCAAGGGTTTGACGGTTGTTCAAGAGTACTTGAGGGCCGCTAAAGATCTGTCAGAGCACTGGCGCTGGTCTGGGACTGGGCGAGCGTCGGGAGTTCACGGGGTCTTTTTGCAGTATGTCCTTTGCTCGCTGGACGTCTACCGGTGTATGAACTGACTTCCCGCCCTCTCCAGATACCGTATCGACGCCCTCAGCGTCTTCGCCCTGCCCGCAAAAGGTCCTCACGGCTTCCACTCACTCGGTCGACTGGTCGAAGGGTCGTTGCGCGCAATGAACAACCTGCTCGAACGTCTCCACGCGTCGCTCTTCTTCTACCTCTACCTCCGACCGGGCAAGTACCACAAGATAGGAAGCTACCTGCCAGCGGCGGTCTTAATCGGGGCTGGGATTTCGATCTTGGGGCTGAGCAGGTGGACGAGGATTGTCCAGCCCGACGCGGAGGGTAAGAAGGGACCTCGACCTGTCCTTCCGGCCGTCGTCGTCCTCGCTTTGACGCACGGAATTTCGGCTGGACTGCTGTGGGCTGGTACCGACAGGGATTGGTTTAAAGAAATTCTGGTGCGCTCCCCCGTTGTTCTTTTGCCTTTCCTTCTTGAGGGGGAAGAGCGCGGTCTTACAATCTGACCTCATCAAACACACAGACGTCCAATTCGCTGTCCTTTGCCGGGGTCGGATCAGCCATCGGCGGGCTGCTCATCAGTCTTTCCCTCCCTCGCGTCTCGTCGTCGTCGTCGTCTCCTCCCTCCGCACCCTCTTCTGTGCGAGTTCGACTCTCCGAACTAGCCCAAACGCTCTCATGCTTGACCCATCTCCTGGTCGGAGCAATGATTTCAACGCTGTCGATGCTCAACTTCCCCCAAGCGGTCGGTTTGGCCGCTGTGACTCTTCCACCACTTCTCGTCGCTCGGCCATCGTCGTCGACAGGTCAGCAACCTTCGTCTGTCCGAAACCTCTTCTCAGCGACGACCCTCGCGCTTTGCTCGCCGGCAGGGGTGATCGCGCTCGTCTCGCTCGTCTACGGGGAAGACGTCGCTCGGTCAACCGTGAGAAGTTTGATGGGAGAGTGGGAAGTGGTCGGAAACTGGTTCTGGTTAGAAATTTGGCTTGGGTGGTGGGCAATCTGGCTCCAAACCTTGCTTGCCAGTCCCCTCTGTCTTGGATGATTTTTATTCATGCTTTGTCTATAGAGCCAAGAAGTGGGAAAGGGCGTAAGGGAGCCTCGTCTAGCGAGGAGGCGAGAAGGATGTCTATTCAGGGCAAACAAGCAAAGCGGTCCGGATGCGAGAGCAGGGCGTCAAGTTGGTGTGGGGTTGGGCGTTGGAGGACGGAAGGGGCTGAGTGGTACAGTGTGTTGAGTGGTGCGGAGGAGATGATGCAGGGGGGTGAAGATGAACGACAGGAGTGAGAGGGAGGGAAAAAGATGCTGAGTCGTTAGAGATGACCGGACGACGCAAGCCTGTGTTTCTCGATGAAGACCTGAACGTTGTCTACGACGAGCCACTGGCGACGATGCGGAAAAAGAGGGGATGAAAGAGCGTCAGCGAGTGCGACGCTTGCGAGTTGGGGACGCGCAAGGACGACTGACCAAGAGACCGTGAGTGAAGCATGACCGAACGGCCGACACGCCCAACCCTTTGTACAGACGCGCGAACCCTTTCGAGAGAGGTTGCGGCCTGAGCGGGTCGGGCCCGGCGACGAGCACCTTGAACGTGTCCGCCATCGACCTGTAAGGCTGGTTCGCCAGCGCCCGTTTCTGGACGTTCGTCTTGATCGCGTCTGCCGGGTAGATGAGCGCGAATGCGCTCACGCCCGCCAGGGAACCCGAAAAGAGAGGTGTGAGGGAGGCTGGGATGGGTGACCAGGTCGGCGTCGGTCCTTGAACCCCGTCTGGCTGTCGACCCAGGACCGTCCGCAGGGTGTCGTAGATGGCAAAGTAGAGACCTGTCCCTATCGAGTCTCGGATGAGGTGAGTTTGGAAGCCCGTGTAGAGTCCCTGCCAGCCTTTGGATTCGACGATGGCGGTGACGCATTGGCGAGCGTTCATCGGTTGAGCGTTGACGATGCCCATCTCCTTTGCGATGACGAGGTCGAGCTGCCGGCGGACCTTGAGGAGCTCGAACGGGGTGGACCCGACGCTCAGGATCGAACCTGTCAAGCAGCCAGAGACGAACGAGGCGACCCCAAGCCCGCCCATCGACTGCCCAAACGTCCCCCTCCGAGCCAAGCTCGTCTTACAGTTCGAGTAGATTGTGAAGCTCGTCGTCCCTGTGGAGCAAGCAACATGGGAGGCAGCTGGTCAACTCTGTTCTGACGAGTTCAGACGGGTCGAGAGGGAACTCACGGACGACCGCTATCGACACGAGTGGGATCAGACAGCCGCGCCAGAAACCCCGCGCGCCCTCCTCCCGGAAGATCTGGCCCGTGAGCTGAACGACTGTCGGCGATCTGCCCTCAGGCGACGATACGAAAGGAGTTGCGAGGTCAGCGCGAAGTGAAGCTAAGGAGGTCGAGTCAGGGAAGGACGCACCCTCTCGCCGTCTGCATTCGACTCTTGAGCGAGTCGAGCGGATAACCGAGCCAGGTCGACGTGAGCGAGCCAATGGTAGCGGAGACGACGGTCTTCTCTTCCGACAGGAGCTCCCATACGTCCGCTCGTTGGTCGAGCCAGCTCGGACTCGCGCGTCCTTTGCCCTTCCTGCAGAGGCCAACAGGAAGGAGGGTCAGCCTGTTGCTCGTCCTACTGTCGTATGGCGGGTAAGACGTACTCTTCGGCGCTGAAAGGCATCCAGCGGCAATGGCTTCGTAGTAAGGTTTCAGAGGAGGAGTTGCAGGAGAGGGAGCCGGGGGGGGGGGGAGAGAACAGAGGAAACGGTCGTCAATCGAGTTCCTTCGCGCGTTCTCCGCCTGGCACACCCAAGAACACGTAGCCCTTTCGTCCTTCCTGTCTTCTGACGCCTGACCAAGGAGCAGAGCAGGTTGGGTTTGATGAAGATCATGATAAAAGTCTTTTTCATCTTTTAGGGGTTTGTGTAACGAGCCTCTTTCCCACCAGCTCCCTCCAACACTCCTTTCCTGCCTTCCCTCCTCATTTATCGAGCCCCCCAAACGAGCTTCTTAGCAGCGGGCTTAACAGCCTGCGCAGCAGCTCGAGCTGTCGACCCCGCCGCGCCCTCCTTGGGAGCGCTCGTCGACTTTGCGACGGGAAGGGGTGCGGCCCGGATCGTCTCGAGCACCCGCTGGGCAGCCTCGGCCTTGCGGATAAAGTGGGTTGCGAACCGGCGCGACTCGGTCGTCTCCTGCACCTGGATCACACCCTGTTCTCGCAAAGGAGGATGAGACGAGGGGTCAGTTCGTGCACTTGAGAGGCCAGAGGCAACGAGGGGAGACGGAAGGTAGGAAGGGGAGAGGCGTACGTTGTCAACGAAAAAGTCGAGGTTGTTGTTGACGACCCTCGAGCCCTGCATCAACCCCCCATCCTCGCCCTTGTGCCTGTACGTCCTGCTCGCGAGCTTGAGCACCATCATGTCCTCCAACACCCTCTCTTCATCCTCATCCACGAGCTTGCCCAGCTTGGCCGCGCCGATGGACGTGTACAACTTCAGCAGCGACCGGGTCTGGGGGACGGAGGAGAGCGCGGTGACGTCCGAGAGGAAGAGCGAGACGTGGCGCGCGGGAGGGTCGATAGGGGGGTCGGCGACGTAGAGGGCGTAAGCCGAGGGGTCCTCGTAAGGTGGCGGGTTGGCAGAGATGAACTTGGGGCAGGCGGAAAGGTAGAGCTCCTGGAACGTGTCGAGCGCGTCGGTTCTGCACGGACAGGTAAGGGAGAAGGGGTCGGTCAGTCTTACGAGCCAGTCTCAAGAGGACGGGTCTGGGAACGGGGGAAGAAGAAACGCACCCTCGGCTGAGCTCGGCAAGCTTGTCTCCGAGCTGCTCCTTCATGGCGGGGATGATGCCGCTGGCGTCGTCGACCGGTCCGGGCGCGAGCGTCGTGCAGATGGCAAGGAGGGCGTACATCCTGTCACACGTCTTGCTGATCTGTATTGCGTCCGAACGAAGAGCAAGACAAAAACGGGTGTGAAGGAGGTATCTTGGTCAGCGTTCAGTTCAGAAGCCCCTCACGAGCAAGAGTACAAGTAGATGGAAAGAGAACGCACGGCACCGTACTGGTAGCTCCTTGTGTGGAACTGCTGCATGCGCGAGTAGTACCGCAAAATGGTCACAAACGTGTTGGCCGCGTCGGCGTATCGTCCAAGAGCGAGGTACGAGAACCCGACGTAGTAGTAGAGCGCGACGTGGCAGGCGGTGACTTTGGTGAACTCTGCCTTGCGCGTCAGGGGAATCGGGTCCATCACCTTGAGCGCGACTATCAAAAGGAAACACACAAGCCGAGTGTAAAGAGTTGTCAGCGGACGAAAAGAAGACTAATGGCACGGGGGGGGGTCGGGTCGAGAAGAAACGCACGGGTGAAGTCTCCAAGGAGGACGTGCACTCGGAGGAGGCAGATAATGGAGAAGTAACCGAGGTTGCGGTAGAGGGGCTTGGATCCGTACTCTCCGGCGATCTCACTGAAAGACGTCAAGTAGAGACGCAAGGAAAGAAAACAGTAAGAAGGGGGTTCTGTCAGAATCCGACCGGCTTCGTCAAGAGGGGAAGACGGAGGAGAAAAAAAAACGCACGCAATCTCCTCGACAGACTTTCCAGCCTTCTCAGCCTCGAGCTGCTCGTTGATCCTCGACTTCTGAATAAGCGAGTAGAGCACGTTGAGAACCGAATAGCAGCTCCAGACCTGGTTGCCCTCGGCGAGAAGCGTCATCTCCTCCTCGGCCTTGGTCTTGAAGTCGGACCGGTACTGGCCAAACGACTGGAACTGCCAGATGAACTCGTCGAGCAGGTCCCAGAGCCACTGGCTGGGGAGCTCGAGGTCGACGGGTCCGTCGCTGTTGAGCAGGAGGTTGAAGAGCTCGCACGACGTCTGTTTTTTTCGGAGCAGCGAAGAAACCGGAGGCATTGAAAGCGTCAGTCCTTCCGTGTATGACAAGACGCACTGCAGAGCGGCATAGGGATTGTACACGCACCTCGTACGACTGGAATCGGTCGTCAATGTTGGGTCGGAGGCGAGCGTAAATGTGCCTGTACGACAGCTCTCGGTAGAGGATGAGGAAGATTTGGTCTGCAAGGGAGAACCAAGCACACAGTTTCCACAACGGAAAATGACTCGTCAGTATCCTCCACACTAGTAGACAGGGAGGATGGAGGAACAGGCCAGCAGGGAAGGGGAAGGGGGGGACGTACCGTCGTTGACGAGGGGGGCAATGAGTTCCTCGCTAGGCCACTCGGTCTGCGAGTAGTGGGCCGTCGTGAGCTGGTTCCACCCGCGCTCGTACGCGGCCGTCATGGTGGGGAGGTCCTTCTCCTTGACTGTAGGTAGAACGCAGGACGGGTCAGTCTCCAGGTGCTTGCTTGAGGTGAGAGCTTTCCACAGCTGGGCTTCCTGCTGCCAGGCCTGCTCCCCCCCCCCCCACCACTGGTCGGTCGGACGTCAAGCAGGTCCCCCAGACGAAAAGAGGAAGCGTACTGACCAGCCTGGTGGAACTTGACGATGAACTTGAGGACCTCGTCCGGGATGGTCTGGAACGCCTGCTGGTGGGCAATCTGCGAGTCGACGTTTGCCTGCTGCTGGAGCTTTGCGGCCTCGTCGTTGGAGATGGTGGGGACCGACTGGTCGAGCGAGTGCTCGGGCAGGGGCGAAAGGTCGTCGGCCTCGTCAAAGTTCATGGCGGGCGTGTTGTTGAGGGAGGTAAGGGAGTATGCGTTTTTGGACGAGAGCTCGGGCTGGAGGAGCAGAACGAACAAGGGGCGGGGGCTTGTCTAAGTGTCGAGGATGGACTCAAGTCAAGTTGATTCATCTGAATCTGTCTAAGTGTCTCCAGCACTGGCAACTCGCGCAGTGCGGCCATCTCCTCTACACGCTCATCCAGCAGCCATGGTCAGTCCCTCCCTTCCAGCTACACTACACACCTACACACGCATAACCACAAACTGACCCCTTATATCCCCTCGCTTGCAGTCTAACGCCCTTCGCCCGTACCTGTCGGCCGTCCGGTCGACCCTGACCGCCGCCCTCACGCTCGAGAACTTTGGCTCCCAGGTGCGTCCTCCCTTTGCTTCCTCTGGCTTCTGGACGCGCCTTCTCGTCCGCCCGACTGACTCCAGTCGGAGGTCTACTCTCTGTCCGGACTCTCTCGCAGGTCGTTGAACGCCACAACGTGCCAGAGATTGAAGCTCGGTCCGTCTGCTCTCCTCCCCGCGCTCGCTTCAGCCCTTCCCTGACCTCCATCACAACCTCTCCCTCTCCCCTCCTCTCTCTTCCTCAACGCCCTCCAGAACATCCCCCGAAGTCCTCCTCACCCCCCTAACCATCACCCGATCCGAAACCGAAAAGGTCCTGATCGAACCCTCGGTAAACTCCATCCGGCTGTCGATCAAGATCAAGCAGGCCGACGACATTGAGCGCATCTTGTGCCACAAGTTTACGCGCTTCATGACTGGTCGAGCGGAGAGCTTTGTCGTGCTCAGACGGAAACCTATAGCTGTTCGTTTCCTCCCTTTCTTTATCCTCTGCCTCTCCTCTTCTTCGCTGGTATTTCTTTCAAGGGATGCACGACGCCTGACCACCCCCTTCCCCTTTTCGTGACTGAGCAGGGCTACGACATCTCCTTCCTCATTACGAACGCGCACGCCGAGACGATGCTCAAGCACAAGCTCGTCGATTTCATCATCCAGTTTATGGAGGAGGTCGACAAGGAGATTTCGGAGATGAAGCTCAGCCTGAACGCGCGGGCGAGAATCACGGCTGAGGTGCGTTTTGTTCTCCCTTTGCTTTCTTGCTTGTTTTCCTTGGTTCAGCTACGAGGAGGGGACGGAAACCGACTTTGTATGAAAGAACCGGAAGGCTTGTCTGCGGGCGGATCACGCCGAAAAACGGGAGGTTGGAAGGCTGACGACCCCCCCCTCCCTTTGTCTCCTTATCTACTGCTTTCCCATCCCTGGGTCGGGCCTCTCAGTCGTATCTTACCACCGTACGTATTTTTTCAACATCTGCGACCTCTTGCAATGGACGATCTTTTTGCGGTCGGGTAGCATGGGCTGACACCTCATCTTCTCGCCCTTCCACAGTTCTGCTAAGAGACACCCCCCCCCCTTCGGACGGACAAGCCTCCAATGGGGTTTCGCAGAACGTTCCCGTCTTCTCTCTGCTTCTTCCACCCTTTCTTCATTCTTTGTAGCCCGTTTCATCCCTCCCTTCCTCCCAGTCTCGCACTTTCACGTCTTTCATGACAAACGCTCACCCAAACAAGTGCCTTCGGAAAGGGGTCAAGAGCAATCTCATTAGAAGTATCGTCCCTTTTCGTCTAATAAACTCCCAACGCACGGAGCTTCTAGTACTCCCTCGCCTTACCGTCGGGCAACACCCTGAACCTCCGACCGCGCCAGACGACGTCGTTTCCTGCGACCGCAACGGCCCACACGGGCAGGGCCAACACCTCCCTAGCGGCATACGCCAACACCAGCCTGCCGAGGTCCCTCTTCTCCTCGACCGGATCAGGTGCGAGGGATAAGAGCACGAGAAAGTCGCACGTCGCCCAAAGTACAAAGTGGCCCATGAGGGTGAGGAAGAAAGGGAAAGGCGAAGCCCAACTGACGAGCAACCCTACAACGACCGACTCTGTAAACGGTTCGACCAACGTAGCCGCCTTCGACATCTCCTTTCGAACACGGATCCATCGCACCCGCCGCCAGAAGTAGTCGGCAAACGACATGGAGCCGATAAAGTTGAGTGCTACGTCGTGCGAAGCGAGGACGTGACGGGTATTGAGCTGGTGCATGAGCGAGAGGGCGAGCATGTTGTCCTCGGCTAGGTAGGGCGAAAAGGACGCGAGACCCCTGATGAGTGCGGGAGAACTGGCGCTTGGTGCTTGTCGGCCGGGCGTGAGGTTCGAGACGTCCGACCGACGGTAGATGTTGGACTTGCCCATGACGCACGAGTCGATCTCCGTCCTGTTGATCGCGTAGAAGGAAGGGGCTCTGGGGTCAATTGTGATCGTAGGCTGACGACGATGGAGACGCACCGGTTGATGGCCAGGTACATCTTTGCGTGGTTCGTGTTGAGGAACGCCCTCTCGAGCCAGCTTCCAATCCCTCGGTTTCCACTCGGCGGGATGACGGCAAAGGGTACGTGGTGGACGAGACTGACGCGCTTCTTGCCCTGCTGCTCGAACGAAGGCGAGAGGAGGAAGGCGTCGATGGACCGGGCGAGGTGGAGAGGCGACGACAGCAGGATGCCAGAGTCGAGCACGTAGAGGAGGTCGTACTTTGCCTTCTGGAATGGATGATGGAGATTGTTGAGCTTGGGATTGGGGCCGAGGTCAGTGTCGCCTGCAATGGAGAAGAGTGGTCGTCAGCCAAGTGGGATGGGCGAGACCTGACGGACGAGGCCTGACCGATGATCAACGAGATGTCCCTTCCGGCCTCTCCACCAAAGCGCGAGATGAGCTCCTCGACGACTCTGATGCAAGGGTCCTCGGGCGAGGCGACGCTGAAGATGAGCTCGAGTGGACCGTCGTACTCTTGCGTGCAGGACGACCGGAGGTTGTCGTACAAGTTGGGGTCAAGCCCCTTGAGGGGACGGAGGACGGAGACCCCAGGCTTGGGCCTGATGGAAGAGGGTGAGGGCGCTGGGCGACGACGGTAGCGGGTCCAGCTGGAAGCAGGAAGGAGAGCCTTGCCCGTCAGTTCACGGTCGTCCCTCCCTTCGGAGCTTGCAACACGCGAGCTCAGGACCAGCAGAACGGTACTCACGCCGTTTGAAGCCCGAGCAGCGAGACAGCCCAAATAAAGGCGTACCAGGCGAGGATGAAGGCGGCCAGAACACTGGTCATTTGGCTCTGGAGGTGAGGGGTCGGCCCTGCTGAGGCCGATGGGGAGGGGATGGGAGGAGGGCTGATGAGGGGAGGAGGAGGGGGCATGAGCGGGTCGAATCCAAGAAAGTCGTGACACTGGATGGGCTTGAAGAGATGGTGAAGAATGCAGATGAGTTGGGTGCCCTCCCTGGCTTGCAGCGAATGCGAGAGGAGGGGGGAGCTGGGGGGTCGTTGACGGAGGACAGTTCGTTGGTCCGGACGATCTCTCTTCGAAAGCTGAACCCAGGACTTGCGAGGTGCACACATGACTCTTTCGCTCTCTTCTTCGTAGGCAGCTTGCACAGAGGTCGCAGAGGTAGTCTGTATCCAGAGAGCTCGAGTCTGAGGTAGGCAGTATACATAGATCTCACCCAAACGTCTGATCTAGCCACTCGTCGTAGTCTACCAAATCCCCCAAAACAGCAACGTCGTAGGATCAGCGTCGGCACAAAGGGAAAGAAGAAAATGAAGAGAGAGGAGCACGCACATGTGCAGCCGTCTGGATCTATGGGTCCTCCCTCCTTACAAAACGAGAAGACGGGACAGCGACCGCACGGCGCCTCGGTCCATCCGAGCGACACCTTTTCTGGCTTGACTGTTCGGACGACAAGGCCACGGCCATCCTCAGGTCAGTCCGCGGCATATAGACAAGGAGGAGGGAAGAGAGCGAGTGAGTGAGAAAGAAGAAACGTACTGGCTCTGTAGACAAGCATGTCGCCCTCGTCGTCCTCCAAATCCTCCAGATCCGGCTTCTCCTCCTCCTCCTCCTCCTCCTCTTCACTCTCCTCCCTCGCCTTACCCTTGCCCTTCTTCCCCTTCCGGCTCTTCCTCCCTCCATCGCTAGACTCGTCGTCCGACTCGCTCAGTTCGACCTCGACCCGCTTGCGCTCCTTGCGCTTCTTGCGCCGGGCGACATCCCGGTCGATCGAATCCGCATCCGAAGGCAACCCGAGACTCTCCTCATCGTCGTCGTCTGAGCCTTTGACAGACTTGGACCGAGAGCGGGACCTCGATTTTGCCTTCTTTGCCTTGAGCTTCCTTCGTCGGCGGCGGTCGGCAGCATCGTCCGACGAGTCAGAGTCGTGCTCGAGCGCGTCCGAGGGGTCAGAGTTCGAGTCCGAGGAAGAGTCCATGTCGACGTCGCTCGAGTTGGACCGGCGCTTCTTGCCGCTGCTGCTCGACTTTTTCGAGGAGCGCGACGACGAGGGCTTCCTGGACTTGGACCTGAAGGCGGTTTCGATGGACAGGAGAATCGTCTTCAGCCCCGAAAGTCTCGAGAAGGAAAGAAAGGAGATGGAAGATTAAACTTACTTGGACCGACTCTTCTTTCTTTCGTCCTCGCTCTCGCTTTCGCTCCCACTATCACTCTCGCTCTCCGTCCCACTCTGACTCTCGCTCTCCGTCCCGCTCCCCTTTCCCTTCCTCCTCTTGGCCTTACCAGCTTTCCTCTTCTTCCTCTCCGCCTTACGCCGACGCTCCTTCTCCATCTCGCGCAACTTGGCCTTCTTGCGTTTCCTCGCCCGCCGGTCCTCTTCTGCCGAATCCTCCGAAACGTCACTCTCATCCTCCTTTGACCTCCTCGACTTACTCTTCCCCCCTCCTCCCCCTCTCTCCTTCTTCCCAATCTTATCCCTCCACTCACCGGAGGCGACTGCAGGCAGAGCCTGAATCTCCCCGTCAAACTCGAGCACGTCCAGCAGAACCCGTACGTGCGAGACGTCCAGCTCCGTCGTTGAGATCTGGGCCTTTTTGATCCAGGTTGCGATTTGGGATGCCGTGGGATAGGCTGCCGTGTGGGAGGGTGGGAAGACGGCATCTTTGACTTTGGGAAATGACTGGGAAGAGCAGCAAGAAGGACGAGGAAAAGATGTCAGTCCTTCAGCTTCTCTTGAGCTTTGTAGAGGGCCCAAGTTGGGAGACGGGAGGAAAGGGAGAAAGAGGGAGAGAGTACGCAACTCGTTGCTTGATGAACGACAAGACGGCCTGGAGGAGCTGCTTGATAAACTCCGTGTCGAGCTCGTTGTCGGTGAACCAAGGCCCTCCGGTCATCTCGACCGACGGCTGCAGGTGGAAGAGCATGTACAGCTTTCTCGTTGGAAACTTAAATCGCCCAGGGCAGCGAAAGAAAGTGGGGGGTCAGTCTCTTTAAGGATTGAAGAGAGGGAAGGGAGGGAGAAAGGAGGGAGGGGCACCTTGATCGACTTGACAGCCTTGATCTCGTTCCGTCCCTCGAGCGCTTTAAGGACCTTGTTGACGACCGTCTGGTGCAGATTCGTCTGCGCGCGGATGTGCATCGTCCAGATAGCTAAAACGCATCCAGCCAAAACCAAAGAAAGGACGAATGGGTCAACGTGAACCTAGGGGGGGAGGAGGGGGAGGGGTCGTACCGTCTCGTCCGGCTTGTTCAATCGCTCGGTAGACTAGTCCCTCTTCATCGTCCAGCGAGGCCAGCCTTAAGATCGAGCGTCGGGGAGGAGTCAGTTTTCGGATTCCTTGCGAACTGAGCGAGACAGCGAAAGGAGGGAGGAGAGGAGAACGCACTTCTTCGCCTCGGCCTTGGTCACAGCCTGCCACTTGATGCCAGACTTGCCCATGTCCATCGTCCTGATTAAGTTCTACAAACCAACCAAACGCAAAATCCAGCCAAAAGGAAAACGCAAGGGGTCAGCACGGGTCGCTCGCAGTGGCTGAGCCGAAGGCGGGCAGAGTTGAGAGAGAGAGCGACCAAGAGCAAGAGAGAAAGGAGGGGAGGGGGAAACACGTACCTTGCGACTGAGGTTGTTGATAGCTTGGCCGATGTCGGTCAGACTCGTATGGGGAAAGTAGGACTGCAAGTCGGCCTGGCCCACCAGCTGGAGAAAGGCAGAGAGAAGAATCGAGTCAGGCGGGGTTGCAAGGGCGAATGGGTGCGAGCGGAGAGCGAGCGAGGGGACATACCTGTTTGGGCAGGGTGAGGGCATACTTGTGGACCTTTGCCTCGAGCGAGGTCGACATCGTGTCGTACTGCTGTCCTGTGCTCGATAGTAGGTGGTTGGTAGGGAAGAAAGTAAGGAGGGGTCGGGAGGCGAGTCGAAACTGTTACGTGAGCGTGCGAACTCTTTCCTGCCCTGCTTTGAACGCGTCCTCAAGAGGAGACAGATCCTCCAACCAGCAACCATGTCCTCCTCAGCCCATCAGTCAGAAGACGAAGACGAAGAGGTTCTCCAGGTCGAAGGTCGCCCACGCAGGACAAGAAGAGCACCCACCAACCAAGATTCGGACGACCAGGCAGGACCCTCGCGCACCGGCGGCGGCGGCGACGACCCTTCCGAAGACGACGACGACGACGACGACTTTCGAGCTGCCGTGCGTTCTCGCCTGCCTTTCCCCTCTGTCTCCCGGGCGTGTTCCTGCACGCTGCATGCCCCTTACGCAGGGTCGAGCGGTTGGATGGATGAGGAAAACAGCAGCTGACCATCCTCTTCCCCCCCCCACCCTCCTCCAACCGCAGAGATCGGCTCAACCAAGAGGTCGAGGTCGCCCCCGCGGTCGTCCTCGAGGTCGCGGACGAGGTCGGGGAGGAGCTCGCGTTCGACCGCCTCGGATCTCGGAACTCAAGTGGGTCCCAGGCGACGGCTTGGGTCCGGACGGTGATGTTCGTCCCCCTTTCTCCTCCCTATCTCCCCCTTCTGCTCGTTTCTGATCCCTCCTCTCTTCCTCCTCGGGCGAACAGGATTCTCCTATGCCAACAACCATGATGGTCGGCACGAAAGAGTACCAGTTCAAGGAGGATGAGCTCGTCCTGCCCGACGACCCGGTCGGCGACAAAAAGATTGACGCAAAGGGCAACCTGCTCGGCGGACGGGAGTTCAAGGCGAGGACATTTACGAGTCCGTTCCGAAAGGATCCTACCAAGATCTACAGTTCGTCTTTCTTCTTTTCTTACACTTTCCTGCTGTCCGACGATGAAAGCTGACCAAAGGGGAACTCTCGCTGGGACAGTGCTCTCGATCGACGCGGCAAAGACGTGCGGCTACCGAGACTCCCTCTACTTCTTCCGGCGCAACAAGGAGCTCGTCAAGCTCAACCTGGCAGGCGAGGAGAAGGACATGCTGATCCGCGATCGGAGGCTGAATGGGACGTTCAAGGCGCGGTCGGTCACCATGATCGCCGTGCGGAATGCGTTCAAGCTGCAGGGGTCAAAGATGATCAAGAGTGCGTCCCGCCCTCCCCCCCCCCCTGCCTCTTTCCTCCCGCACTCTTCTAGTCTAGGGAGGGCAAAGACTTGCCTCTCCTTGGTCGCAATGCTGACGACGCTTTCTCTCCCTTCCCCCCCGCTTTCCTCTCCCTTCCCTCTTTATCCCTTGTCCTCAATCAGACGCGCGCTACGTGACGGACGACTACTACGAAGACGCCGCCCGAGAGCGCTGCAAGGAAGAAGGGATCGAGCCCAACGCGCCCGTCGGAGACCTGCCCGACCCGATGTCGCACCTCGAATCCCGCCAGCTCAACCCAACGGGCTCGAGCCGGTTCGCGCCCAACCAGCCATTCTACATCCCTGGTGGACCAACCACGCATTTCCCCTCGAGTGGACTCGATCCGTTCTCGGAGGCGAAAGCGGCTCACAAGCGCCTTATCTTGCAGAAGGAGGGGTTCACGCCGGAGAACTGGATGCTCAAGTTTGCGCTCGAGGTGAGGGAGAAGAACGCCGAAATGGGCCGGCAGAGGCGCGAGAGGATGGAGGATGTCAGGGAGGGGTTCATGTGGGACCGAACCGAACGACCTGCTTCTTCTTCCGACCCGACGTCTACCTCGATCAACGGCCAGCCGACGGCGGGGACGGCGGTGGAGGCGCTGAAGGCGGACGACAAAGGCAAAGGGAGGGAGGGCACGAGTTCACCCTTGACGCCGCTCGCTCCTGCCCTGGATGGGTCGGGCTCGTTCGAAGCCGACCTGTCTGCCAGGCCATTCAAGCGACGTCGACAGGGAGGTCCGACGCTCGGCGTCTACGAGCCGGAAACGCACATCCCCCAAGGTCCGTTTGCTTTCGTCCCCCCCTCCACCCTCTCTCTCTCTCTCTCTCGGCTCTTTATGAGGGGACGTTGTAAATAAACTGACCCAACGACGGTCCTTGCTCTCGTGTGTGTGGTCGCAGTTCACTTCTCAACCCAACCAACGACGGCCTCCCTCACGCGTCTCTCCTCCATCCCGTCATTTACGCCTCACGATCCCCTCTCACCCACCTTCGCCCTCTCTACCGAACCTTCCTCTGAAGGGGGAAGGCCTGCGTTCGCCCATCTTGCAGGCATGGGTGGGTCGCGAGTCGGCGGGGACGCTTGGGGTCTTGCAAGCGTGAGCTACGAGATGGACTTGGATGGGGCGGAGATGAGGGGTAAGGGTGTTTTGCTCAAGTGATTGAAACCTAGGAGAGAGGAGGAGAGAGGAGGAGGGAGGAGGAGGCGGACGAGGCTGTGTTGATAACGGCTGTCTGTAGGCATGATGCTTGCTTGATCCCGAGAGTGCAGAAGGCGAAGAACGAATCAAGGAGCATCAAGAAAAAGAGAGAGATAGAGAAAGATGGCAAGGGAAAGCAAGAAGGCCCTAGATGTCGACGGGGAGCTTGCTCTCGGGCATGGTCTCCAGGTGCTCGGTGTAGAACCGGAAGTGGACCTTCTCGCTCAGGTCGTCGATGGCCTTGACCTCCTGCTCGGTCAGACCGTCCGATCGTCGAGCGAGTTCACCCATCTTGACAACCCTCTCAGGCTTGATGGTCGACGTAATGGGGATGACGCCCTTGGCCTTGAACCAGAGCAGGAGTGCGGAGGCGGGGTCGACTCCGAGTCGCTTTGCTGCTCGGTCGAGGATTGGGACGAGAGGTCCGCCCTTGGAGGGGTGTCGGAGGAGGGGAGTCAGAGGTCCGTAGGCCATGATGCGGATGTCGTGCTTTTCGTGCAACTCATTGAGCGGCTTCGAGTTGTCGACGAGAAACGGGTGGTACTCGATTTCTGAGAGAACCGGAGGAAGAGAACGCTGGCGAAGGTGTCAGCTTCCGCCGAGAGGAGAAAGGGAGGGGGGGGGGGGGCGAAGAGGAATCAAATGTGTGGTCGGAAGAGAGGGAACGAACCATGGAGAACGGGCTTGTACTTGGCAAACGAGCAGATCTCCTCAATGGCCTCAGGGGGAAAGTTGGAGATGCCAAGCGACGACTTGAGCTCGCCCTCGTCAACCATCTTCTCGAGTTCCTGCCAGAAGGGCTTGATCTGACCGGCCGGGATGACGGTCGGGTTGTGGATCATCATAACGTCGGGGTGCGAACCCATCTTCTCGAGCGAGCCGAGGACGGACGAGCGGACTTGGTCGACAGGGAGGGACTCGACGTCGGAAACGCCTTCGCCTACGGCTCGGGCGACACCAGCTGCGAAATCGGAGGAAGAAGATGGGTTGCGAATTCAGCGCGAGAGCGATTAGGCGAAGGTGAGGAAGCGTTAGGCAGGGGTGTGGCTCACGGTGCTTGTCGTTGGGGTTCGAGAGCTTGGTCGACGTGTAGAAGTCGCTCCGAGGTCGACCGGAGTCCTTGATGATCTGACCGAGCTCCTTCTCAGAGTGGTAGAGCTGGGCGCCTGGGTGGGGGTTTCGTGGATAGATGGTTTGGTCAACCTGACGTTTCGCAAGCTGCGCAGGAGAGAGAAGACACGACGCACAGTCAAAGTGGAGGATGCCAGAGTCGATGACGACCTTGCCGATGGTGAGGAGTTCCTCGGGGTCGTTGGGCAGGACGGTTCCGAACGAGAACCAAGGGGCGGACGTGCCGTCGCTCAAGGGGAAGCTGGTGACCGTGGACTGTCGAGATGGACGAGATGGAGAAGTGTAGACACAAACTAGAAACCGCTTCAATCTCTGGGCGTCCCCTTTGCTGCGACTTGAAGGGATGATCTGCGTACCATGTTGGCTAGCTGAAAAGGAAAGGAGTGATAGGAGGAGAGATGGGAGAAGAAGAAGACGAGGGAAAAGCGGCCTGTCGCTCTTCTTTATGGCCTTGCGAGAGCGGAGTTCCAAGGACTTTTCGACTCGGTTACCTCCGCCCACGCGCCGGAACTGCCGACCGTCAGATGGAGACTTGACGTCTGACAGGTCTCTCCTCCTCTCTCTCTCATTCTCCTCGCTGTTGATGGCCTGCGCTTTGGTTGCCTGGTCTTGCGCACAAAGTGGCTCTCGATTCGAGGACGATAGAGCCAGATTTAGCTCAATTCAAGTAGAGAATCAGCTTGACTTGTCTAAGAGGTCCTACCGCCAGTTGACAACGACGACGCCCAGTCGTCTGCATGGGAGCAGTGTCCAGCACCAGCAGTGTCCAGCACCATCGCCTGAAACCAACAGAACTCATCGACACAGACAGGCCGTCCCCCCTTCCACCCCGAGTGCCTTCTCGCCTGCAGTCTCCATCAGGGTCCAGCCAGGTTCAGCGCTTTTGTGCACCGCTCCCTTCGGTCGTCGTCGGTTGTCTGTCCTCTCGCAGCCTCTATCCCTCACGAGACGCGATCCCTGCCCGACTGCCCCCTCCGGTCCTCCTTCCTCCTCCCCTTCGCCCCCTTCGAGTCTGCCACTGTATCTGCCTTCCGACAACCTGTCTTCCTAAACTCTCCCTCGGCCATGTCTCCCATTATCTCGTTCCGGGACGACGAGCCCAAACCGCCGCCCTTCCCTGGCCGCACGGTCACCACCCCGCCTTCCTCGTCCTCTTCTTCAGACAACCACTTCGCCGCCGAACCCCCGGCGTACTCCAACAGAGACGTACCGCCAGGCATCAAACCTCCGGGTCATAGAAAGCACGCCCGCTCGATATCAGGCGACTACGGGGCGTACGAGCGCGACGACGGAGACGCAGAAGACGGCCTGCTCGAGTACGAGATGGACGTCCTCGACGGCCAGCGGAGCGCGCCTACCAGTCCGGTAAATCCAGGGTGGGACAGTCCTGCACGGAGGAGGGAGCGGGGCGAGCTCATCATTCGGGGTGGTCCTCGAGCGGGGGGCTGGCTGGGGCTGCGGAAACCGTCGCCGGCAGCCAAACGCGAGATCATAGGTATCATCCGCGAGGTGAGTCGGACAGGCCCTTGCGCATAGCTGTTGAATCGAGGCTGACACCTGCCTCCTGCGCTACCTTTTTAGACGGCACCGACGCTCCTTTTTACGTTGATTGTGGGTCGCTTTGTCGCCCCTTCCAACACGCGTCTTCGACGCTGACACTCTCTTCTCCTCGGGCTGCCCGTTTGCAGGGACTCGTCTTCAGCGGAGAGCTTCTCGAACACCTCTCGGATTGGACCGTCTTTCGGCGCGTCGACGAACTGTTCATCCTCGTTCCGACCCTTACTAACCTCAAGGGCAACCTTGAGATGTGTCTGGGTGCGCGATTGAGCACGAGCGTGGGTCCTTCCTCGCCAATCCCTTCCTTGCGTGCGACCGCGCAAAGACTGACGGTCTTTGATCTGCATCGTTATTCTTTTGCAGGCCAACATTGGAGAATTGGATTTGCGGTCGAATCGACGGACTCTCGTACTCGGCCAACTATCGTTGCTCCAGCTGCAAGCCCTCGCCGTCTCTTTCCTAGCCGGCATCCTGTCGTTCCTCCTCGGTCTCACCCTCCCCCATCGAATCTCGGACGAGGAGCTCGCTCAGGCCAACGCGACCCTCCACAAGCTTGCTCTGGGCGCAACGGAGCCGCGCAACTTGGCCATGTACGCGGGTTGGTATCTGGGCGAGCGCGACGACCCCGACGAGGGCTACATCGACAGCTTTAAGGAGGGATTCACGCCGCCTGGTGGCAAGGAGCTCATGATTGTGCTCGTTACGGGCATGATAGCGGCCAGTCTGAGCAGTGGCATTCTAGGCAGCTTCATGAGCGGTCTGGTCGTGCTCAGTAGGCGATTGCGGATCAACCCTGGTCAGTCGAGCCCCAGCCTCGCTGATCTCTTCAAGTGACCTGTCACTGACGTCGTGGTTGCTTTTCCTGGTCGCTTAGACAACATCTCGACGCCCATCGCCTCCTGCCTATCTGACCTCGTAACGCTCTTCATCCTCGGGGTCGTCGGCGCCCTTCTCGTCCCCTTCATCTCGACCCCGATACCGTTCCTCTGTCTGCCCTTCCTCATCGCCGCCGGTGTGCTCTTTGCCTGGATCACGTTTCAGAACCCGTACGTCCAGCCGCTCATGAAGCGAGGGTGGACGCCTCTGCTGTCGGCCATGATCATCTCGGGAGCGACGGGAGTTGTCCTTGAGCGGTGCGTAGGCTGGTACGAAGGGTACGCCATCCTAGCGGTCTCGATGACGGGTCTTTCTGGAGCGATCGGTTCCATCTACGCCTCGCGCCTGTCGACGGTCCTGCACATTGCCCATCCGCCAGCGGGCTCGCTCGCGGTCCCGCACGAGCAAACGGAGAGCGACGCGACGCCGAGGACGATCGGCGCTGCCTTGTTCGCTGTCAGTCTGCCGATCCAGATCATGTTTGTCGGTGGACTGTTGCTGGCGGGCTGGATGCGGACCGAGTGGCAGTTGGTCGTCATCTTTCTCGTAGCGTCACAGATCACGGTGCGTTTCTCCTCTGCCCCCCTCCTCCCCAATCCATAATCTCTCGCCTTCTCTTTGAGCCTTGGCTGATAATCTTGGTGTCTTTTTTCACTGCTTAGATCGTACTTTGCTTGGTGCTGGCCGATCGTCTGACGCTCTACTTCTGGGCGAAGGGCTTGGATCCAGAGTGAGTACCTCCCTCATCTCTGGCGTCCTCATCCAACCTCAATGAGGCCCTGACTCTTGTCTCGATCACTTTGCTTTTAGCTCCTACTGTCTGCCAATCCTCAACTCGCTCATCGACCTGTCGGGCCAGGTTTTGCTGCTGGTCGCATTTGAGCTGAGTGCGCTGCTCGGGGCCGACGTGCGCGTCAAGGAGGTGCTCCTGCCCGAGCTGAGAGTTGGGTAGTTAAAGAGGACCGTTCTTTTCTTTTGCACTACTCTATTAGATGGAGCTCTTTGTATCAATGTGCCCGTCCCCTCGCTCCTGCTGCTCCTCATGCAAGGCCTTGGAGGTATGCGGGAGGGAAAGAGACTTAGTTGAGGCTATTTGAAAGGGTTGATGACTTTTGTGTTGGTCGCTCGTTCGTCCATCGTTGGCCGTTGCTTGCCTGGGCTCGAGTTCGCCCCGACCCCATCTCTCGCTCCTGCTCTCCCAGACACCCCTCGTCGCGTCTGCCACGTCCTCGTCTTCCGTCCTCGGCTCGCTTCGTCTGCTCGTTCGCGCACCTGTCCTCTGGTCCCGCCTCCTCTTGTCGGCCAACCTTCTCTCTCCTCAAGGTCTCGCGCGCCAGGCTTCTCCTCTGAATGATCCGAAAATCACCCCCTCCAGGCCCGGGTGCCTCGTCGGCCCTCACAAAGCGGTCCAGGGTCGAGGACGACGTCGACGACGCCAACACGCTCACCGTCGCCATTGGCTCGTCTGGCTCGGGCAAGGCGGACAAGGGGGCGCTCATCCGGACGGTCAAGCGGACGAGCGGGCTCGAGGCGCCCATCGTTGCTCTTACGGGAGCTCACAGCGTGCGTCTCTTCACTCTCTCCTCTGATTCGCAGGGGCTGGCTGGTCAGGCTACTTGCTGCGAGAGCCAGCCGCCTTGATAGACACCCCGTGGCTAACGATGCGGCGCGTGGTTTTCCCTCCTTTGCAGGCTGAGATCCTGTCGGCACGCTTCTCTCCGGATGGCAACATGATTGCGGCCTGTTCGTCCGACAGCAACGTCTGTGAGTGAACCATCATCGCTGTTTCGAGCGCTTCTGTGCCCCGTTGCGTTATACTTTGCTATCGAACCGGCACTGAACCTCGCCCTCTCGGTCGCAGCCCTGTGGAGAACATACCCCCCCCACTCCAACACTGCCCTCCTCACCAACTCGCACAAGACGCCGATCCTCGACCTCCAGTTCTCGGCTCTTCACCCGCTCCTCTACACGGCCTCGACGGACGGCACGGTCGGCCTGACGGACCTGACGACGGGCGTGCGCCAACGACGCTACCTCGCCCACGACGGCGTCGTCAACTCGATCGACCGCAACCGCCAGGGCGGCCGGGAGCTGCTCATCAGTGGAGGAGACGATGGAGTGGTCAGGGTGTGGGATGGCGACGTCGAGAGTAAGCATGCGGTGATGGAGTTTGGGGATGGGAGCGTGCCGACGACGGCGGTCGCGTGGAGTGCGGATGGCGCTCAGGCGTTCGTTGGAGGTATCGACAACGAGATCCACGTACGTAAACTTCACTTTCTTCCCACGTTCCGGCATGCAGGTTGGACTTGAGTTTCTGGGCGACCGCGCGTGGACTGACATTCCCTCTACCCTCCCTGTCGTTGGCGCCGGATTCAAACAGGTCTGGGACATTCGCAAACGGGCGATCCTCTACTCGCTCCAAGGTCACACGGACACCATCTCGTCCCTTTCGCTCTCTCCCTCCGGCTCGCACCTGCTCTCATACGCCTTCGATTCGACGCTCATCATCCACGACGTCAAGCCCTTCTCGCCCTCCCCTTCGCGGATCCACCGCGTGCTCGAAGGCCAACCCGCCGGATTCGAGGGCGATCTGGCCCGGTGCGACTGGAGTCGGGACGATGGAGGAAGGAGGGTGGCGGTAGGAGGTGGAGATCGAGCGGTGACGGTTTGGGACGTTGAGAGCTCCGAGGTGCTCTACCGGTTGCCGGGCCACAAAGGTTCGGTCACGACGGCGGCGTTCCACCCGAGGGAGCCGATCTTGCTCACTGGGTCGAAGGACAAGACGATGCTGTTGGGTGAGATTGAGCCGTCGAGTTAAAGTGTCTACGGGAGGGAGCAGGGTCCGGGGTGAAGGGGAAAACTCTCTTGGGTTCAACACAGGGGGCAGAGAAGCAGGGTTTGGCAGGGAGGTGACCTTTCTTCTCAATTTATTTCGACATGACCTATCCGTTACCTTCGACCTCGCTGCGATGCTCTGCCTGTTTGTCTGAGGACTGACTCAATTCTCGTCGAGACGAGGAAGTCGACGCTCGGCTGCGCGCGCCTTTTACCATCCTTCATCGAAGCACTGTGCGTTTGCCTGCTCACTCGGAACGAGTCGGAACAAAAACCCTGCGCCTGTTAGGACGCGCGCGCGATAGAGAGCAAGGGAGCGAGCTAGGGCACCGAGGGGGGGTACGGATGTGCACCTCCTTAAGGAATCCCGGCCGTGGGCGCGACAAAGGGCAGAATTTGGATTGCCTCTCCTGACCCCTCTCGTTTCGCTCGACTCTTGACCGTCCCCCTCCCGCCTACCGCCCTTCTACCCGCCCCGAACGCCAAGTTCGGACCTCCGGAGCCAAGCGACGGTCATGCTCTACCTGGGAACATGCTTCGGGACTTCCTGGGAGGCCGGGGACGAGCTCAAGCGCGTGCGATGGACGGCGGGCTGAAAGGGAGCCTAGCAGCCATCGGCTGTCGTAGAGGAGGACTGCTGCCGTCACAGCGTCACAGCGTCGACCGTACCGTACGTCCCTCTCTCCTTCTCCCCCTCCTCTCGCTCTGTGCTTGCTTTTGAGTCGCGTTCGTGCTCTCTGACGACTTCCTGTCTGCTGCTGCTGGGCAGGGTGATTATGTAAGCCGGGGGCAGAGTCTCGAACCGAACGCGGGCAGCCGGCCTCGCTGATCTCTCTCGTCTCCCTTCGCCTCCCTCCTCTGGTCTTGCTCTTCGCCTCTGGTCGCTTCGGGATCGCTCGTACTCGCCCTTCCAGTTGCTCGGCCTGCACTCCATACCCCACCACTCTTGTCGCTATCGGATCCGCCGCTTGCCCCTCCACCCGTTCATCGCCGCTTTCGGCAGCCCGATCCCCCCCCCCTTCAGCAGCTCGCTCGTCTCCCTACTCCTCCAACCCTCCCCTCCTTCAACCTTCAAAGGGTCAGGGCTGCCCTCAAACCACCCCCCTCAGCCACCCAGCACCCCATCCAGCCCCTACATGGCTCAGAATCCAGCCGACGACCCGCTGTCGTTCATCGGTCGCGGCCTACTCGAGTCACTCGACAGCGGCGGCGGAGCAGCAGCTGCCAGCTCGGGTGGACTCATGTTCCAACCCTCTGGCTCGACATCCAGCTCTGGAGGTGCGGGAGGACGACATCCGCTCGGTCTGCGACTGGCTCCTCAGCATCAGCAGCAGCAAGCGGCAGGCGTAGGTGGGCAGCAGCAGGCGTTTGGCGGCGGGGGCGAGGGCGGTTTGTTTGGTAACCAGGCTGGACGAGGTCGAGACGCAGGGATGGGCGACAGCCATCCGTCTGCCCTCGGCATCTCCAGAGCTGGAGAGGGAGAGGCCTTTGGGAGGCAGCAGGGGCTGCTCGGGCGGGGGATGCAGCAGGGCGGTCCGTACGCCAACACCTTCAACCACGACCCGTCGCTCGCGCCCTACAACCCCTTCAACGGCCAGGTCAACCCGACGTCCTCTCCTCCCCCGTCAATGTCCAACCAGATGCACGGCCACTCGCCGACAACGGCGACGTTTGGCGGCCCGTTCCCGCCGCAGCATCCTCAAGAAGGCGGTCGGTTCGCGTCTCCTGGCATCGCTGGCCCCTATTTCCCGCCCGCCCAGCACGCTCTCCCTCCCGACCCCCTCTACTCGCACCACCTCCACCTCAGTCAGCAGCAGCAGTCTCCCATCACTACTTCCTACCCTCAGTCACCCCTCTCGCACAGCTTTGGCGGTCAGCAACAACCCTCGCTGTCGAGCGGGGGTCCTCTTCCGACGATGCCGTACACGACCCACCAAGCGCCTCCTCGCCAGCAGATGTCGGCCGGCCAGACACCCCAGCACACGACGCCCAACACGCTATCACTCAACATGCTGCCGGTCGGGATGGGCGGCGTCAACCCCATGCTCGGCCAGGGAGGACGCTACCCGCGCTTTGGCGCTGGCAGGGAGGGCGGCTCGAACGGGCTCGGCCTGGCCGGCAAGCAGGAGGTCGAGGAAGAGATCAGTACCATCTTTGTCGTTGGGTTCCCGGACGACATGCAGGTGCGTCTCGTCCGTTGCTTTTAATCTGCGAGGACGTTCACTGACGACTCGTCTCTTGCCGCACTCTTTGCCCACAGGAGCGAGAGTTTCAGAACATGTTTACGTTCTGCAAGGACTTTGAGGCGGCGACTCTCAAGCTTCCCCCTCCTCAATCGTCCGCCATCCCGTCGTCGACTCAACAGCAGCCTGGCATGCAGAACCCAGCTGCAGCAGCCACGGCGGCCGTCGTCGCTCAAGCGGCGCTGAGCGTGCTCGCCAACTCCAAGTCTGGAGGACACGCCGACCCTTCGCTGCTGCTCAACGCCCCCTACTTTGACCCGACGCTCGCGTACGACTTTACCGACCCGACCGGGTCGACGCTCGGCCTGGGCGGGTTCATCAACCCCAACACAAGCGCGACCAATGGCGGCGGTGCTGCCGCTTCGTCGCTGTCGAACAGCGGTCCTCCGCGCCGGCAGTCGATCGGGTTCGCAAAGTTCAAGACGCGCCAGGCGGCGCTCGACGCCCGGGATGCGCTCCAGGGACGCAAGGTCGACGTGGAGCGGGCGAGCGTGCTCAAGGCCGAGATGGCCAAGAAGAACCTTCACACCCGACGAGGCGTGGGAGGTGAGGAGGCCGTTGGAAGTCCTTCGGTTGGAGGCGTTTCGAGCGTCGTTGGAGGCGGGGTGTCGATGGGTGGGCTCGCGATGAGTCCGACGACGGCAACGATGGGCCCGCCCGCCATGCCCTTTCGAGGTCGACCGATGGACCCGTCCTCTTCGGCGTTCGGCGCACCGACCAACAGCTCGAACGAGTGGATCGGCGTTGAGCAGCCCACTCCGGCCGGCTCGACTTTGACGTCCCGTCCGCCCATCGATGCACGTCAGGAGGACGACCTCGGCCGAGACTCGCCTCCTCAGCTATCGGGTTCCTCCCTCTCGTCCTCTTCGCCAAGTCACCTTCAGTCGCCCGTCCTTGAATCGCCGCAAGACTCGTCGTTCCACCCTCCGACGGCCTCGTCGGGCTTTGTCCTCCCCCACGCTCACTCGACCAAGGACGCCGAGTTTCCCTTGTCGCCCGAGTCGTACGGTCTCGCCCGGTCGTTGACGCAGCCCAACATGGACCTACGATCGGGCTTGTCTGACGAGCGAGCCGAGTTCTCGCCTCCTCTCACGCCTGGCGGACCGCTCAGCGGCGGGTTTGCTGGATCGGAAGGCAGCGGAGGACACTTCCGTTCGCCCTCGCTCGGTCAGCAGTACCCGACTGCGGTGGGAGCAGGAGACGTCAGACCGTCATTGACTGGGGAAGAGTCGGGCGGCGGTTTGGAGCCTTCGAGCGGGAGTGGGAGCGCGAGTTCGTCCTTTGGCAAGGCTGGTGGTGATCGGTTGAAGAACGTGCCCAGGACGGCCAACCCGGCCGACATGAACCCACCTGTACGTCCTCCGCCCCCCCCTTCCTTTCTTGGTCCTTTGCTGACGATGAGAACACGCTCTGGCAACAATTGCAGATCAACACGCTTTACGTGGGCAACTTGCCGACGGCTCAGTCGTCTTCGTCCTCCAGCTCGCAGCTCGAGGAGGCCCTTCGATCGCTTTTCTCAAGGTGCGAGGGTTACAGGAGGCTGAGCTACCGCCAGAAGACGAACGGACCGATGTGCTTCGTCGAGGTGCGTTTCCTGTGAGAGTTCTCCGTTCAGCAGCAGCGGGTGCTAACGGCTTGCGTCCTGCCTTTCTCCACAGTTCCAGGATGCGGCTGCGGCGTCGACGGTTCTTAAATCTTTGTACGGCGACACCGTCGGTGGTCTGGTTAAGGGAGGCATCCGACTGTCGTTCTCCAAGCACCCGCTTGGCCAACGAGGACCTTCGAGCACGCCCACGTCGCAGAACGGCCAGCCCAGCAGCTCTTGGACAAGCAGCTCGAGCTCGGTCGGCAGTCCTCCCATCACGTCCCAGTCGATCAGTTCGCCCGTCGAGTTCTCCTTCAGCGTCGACCTCTCCGACGGCACTGCTGCAGGACGACACCACGCTCGAGCACCCGTGCCGTTCGGACCCTCGTTTAACGGTCCGTCCGGCGCGTCGTCAGCTGGTAGTCAGTTCCGGTCGATGGGCGGTGCTCCCTCGCGCCCGCAGTCGCAGAACAGGAGTCAGGTGCGACAATCTTCCCCTCCTGGAGTTGGATACGCGTCCCTCTCGGGCCACGTCTCGCCCGAACCGACGTTCGCCTCGAACTCCAGCTCGCCCGCCTTCCCTGCTTCGTTCAGTCGGAGCCCGCCCCCGACTCGCACTGGAATGCCGACCAATGCCGCCTGGAATTCGCCCACCTTCAGCCCGTTCGGACACGACATGTCCAACAACGTTTGAACGAAAGGTCCGCGCCCGTCCAACTCGCTCCCTTCAGCTCAAGCCCATCTCTATCCCTTCTTTTGCGCTTCTCAACGCCAAGATATCTCTGCCCACACGACCGTCTCGAACATTACGTTTCCCTCCCCCAATCTTGTAAACGACTTTCTCGTCTCTCCCTCTCTCTCTCTCTCTCTTGACCATAACCCGCTTCGCTTTGCACGCCAAATACGCACTTCTCTTCTTTTTCTTCTCTTTCTTTTCAAGTCTCCACACAACCACAGATCCACACTCTCGCAGTATCCTTTTTCTGCTCAAGCCAACCTACACAACATCTCATCTCTCAGTACCACACCTTTCAAACTCCAAGCCGAAGCAGCGCTTCCAACTTCCTCCCCTCCACAGAACGTACACATTTACTTTTCTTCCTCATTTCGCTCCTCGTCGGTTTCCTTTTTTCTCGTCTCGTCTTCTTGTAAACGCGCAATTCTCACTCGAAACCTCAAATATACACCATCCTCCCTCTGCTCTGTCCTCTTCGTCCGTCCCCCACCCCAAGCCTCTATGAATCGCTTTTTCACCTCGAAGTCCTGCTTGTGTTCTGCGAGGGATCTGGCGAAGAAGGCTGATGCGAAAAAGGGGAGGAGTAAGATCTAGGACGCGACTACGCGATCTTTTTCGCTGTCCCCTTCCCCCGAGACGCGCCTCTTCTTCGCACTGTTCGCTCGAGAGAGCGACGATAGAACTGTTCTGGCCTGCGAGCGCAGCTCAGACGGTTCTGCGTGAAGAGTGTACTGCTAGGGCGGTCTCAGCGATGGTGTATATCCGCTTTGGGCAGAAGAAATAGTGCATGTGCAACTTTGATTTCTCTGGCCTGGCTGGCGCTGCGCTCCGGCCGAGGCTCAGGGCGAGACTCCCAGACACAACACACACCTCTCCATTCAATCCTCCGCGCCCTCCCTCCCTTCTCTCCCCCTAACAGACCCCCAAGCACAAGCTAGACCAAGCGCAGGAAGACGATGGTCACGGGCTTTGGGTTCAGGTACGGACTGTACCCATTCGTTGCCGAGAACGAGGATGAGATCTCATTCCAACCCGGCGAGAAGATTGAGATCCTCGAGCAGGACGACCAGTACGGCGACGGCTGGTGGCAGGTACGTCTCTCCCCTCTCTTTCTCGAGTAGGTTGGGCGTGGGGTGCGAGTCTAGGCGTGCCGGGGGCGGGTCGGCCGGTTGGGCAGGGTGTGAGGTCGTGTTGGACTGCAGATACACTCGTGAGGTGTTGGATGACTGGACGGTCGAACCGACCCCACCCTCACCTCCGCGCTTGCATTCTCCCTCTTCGCATAGTGCACTGACTTGTGCTGGGATACTTGCTTCCACAGGGACGGAACGAAGCCGGACAGGAAGGCTTGTTCCCGGCCCTCGACTACACTTCGGCGGACCCACCCTCAACGACCGACGACCTCGAGACCAGTCGACTCTCCCAAACCTCGCTTCCCAACGGCACCGACCTACCAGTGACCTCTCCTCCCTCTCCTCGAGCTTCGACTCCGACCAAGGACCTCTCGTCCCCCAAGGCCGGAGACGCGGCGCCCTTGCCCGAGAGCCACCCGTCCCCCCAGATGAACGCAACCTTGACGGACGTCCAAGCAGCCATCGACCAGCTCGGCGTTCGAGGAGGGGACGGCAACCGAAGCGTGGTCTCCATCCCTACGTACCCCGAAGACTCGTCCGTTCGGTCCTTCGCGACGGACTCGATGCACGACGGCGAGACGGCCAGTCTGGCCGACGAGGATCACCAGCAGGTCGGCTGGAGCGCTCGGACGAGGCGGAGGTTGGCGGAGAAGGCGCTGGCTGAGAACCAGAGGAAGACCGAGAAGGACGCGGAGGAGGCCCGGCTGGGCCGAGTGCGAGAAGAGTCGGAGCAGAGGAACTGGCAGGCGTCGAGGGACGCTCCCGAGGGTCTCGAGTTCTCTGACGAGTCGGAGGATGAGGACTCCATCGCCAACCAGACGCCCAGGTTGAACGGCAAGGCCAGGTACAGTCCTGAACCTGCCGCTGTCGCTCCCAGCCCGGTCCTCGCTCCTCCCATCGAGCTCAACACTCTCCCAGCCGCCGCTCCCAAGTCCGTCGTCGATGCTCCTCCTGCTCCCTCGTCGGAAACTCCTGCTTTCGCAACTACTCTCGCTGAGGGAGTCTCCGAGCCCTTGCTCACCGAGACGCCGGTCGGTATTCCTTCCGCAGAGGATCTTCCCTCCGCCGCGCAGCGAGCTGAGAATGCCTTCCACACGGCATCCACCGCGCGCTCCGCCGTCTCCCTTGAACCCTCGCCTTTCCAGTCGGTTGTACCAGACCAGTTCGAGTCGCCCGCCGTTGCGGACGAGAAGGCCGACATTGAGGCTGCCGCTCCGGACGCCGAGGTCAACAGCACCAGGTCCCGCCCGCAATCGTTCATCGTCAACCGGAAGCCGAGTGGAGACCTCAACAAGGTCGCCTCGCCTCCTGCTCGGTCGGTCACTCTTCCTTCGCCCTCCCAGCAGCAAGACTCCCTGCCTGAGCTTCCTCGCGAGAGGAACAACTCTCTCCCGGTAGCGGCTGTGTCCAACGGCGTCGACCGGTCGTCTGTCGGGTCGGCCAACGGGTACATGTCTCCTGGCGGCATGCGGCGGACAAGCTCGAACGCCGGTATCAGCGGTACGGCGGGGATGGCTGGTGAGCCTATCGAGTGGGGAGTTGACGAGGTCGTCGAGTGGGCCAAGCGACGAGGGTTCGACCAGGCCGTTTGGGGCAAGTTTGAAGGTATGTCTTCGTCTCTCTCTTCCGACGTTGGTCCTTGGTACCGAACGCTGACTCTCTGCGTGCCTTTCCTTGCAGAGCACGAGATAACCGGAGACGTCCTGCTCGAGATGGACATCAACCTCCTGAAGGAGATCGAGATCACCGCCTTTGGCAAGCGCATGAAGCTCGCCGCTGCCATCTCTGAGCTCAGGCCGCACAACGACCAGCGCACGGGCTCGATTCGGTCAGGCTATAGTCCCACCCAGACGACCTTTACGCCTAACGGCGGGTTCTCTGGCATGGGCCCTTCACCGGGTTTCGTTTTTGGCCAACAGCAGAGCCGGGCGCCGTCGGAGGTCTACCCCAACGGCCTGCCGTCGTCCGCTTCCCAGTACGCGTCCAACTGGAGCCAAGAGCAGACGGCGAGGGCTCCTCCCTCCGGCAACTCCATTGTCGGTCTCGGGTTCGCCGGTGCCGAGGACAAGGTGCGTTTTCTCCCAGAAGTCCCTGCTCAAGGCACATTGCAGAGAGCTGACCCCGACCAATCTCATCTCCCGCCATTAGACCAAGTCGCGCCAGTCGTCCCTCTCTGCGCCTCCCAGCCCTCTGAACCAGACCGTTCCTGTCCCTCAAGCACCGCCGATGCCCGTCCCAACGCACGCTCGAACCCCAAGTGGCGTCGAGTCTCTCCAGGGCACACGCATCGTCGAAGAGCCCGCGGACTTCAACCCTGCTGGAGTGAGTCTCTAATGTTTTTCGGACGGTGGACCGCCCGCCCGCTTATTCACGCCGACTCTTCTCTTGCTCGTAGTCCATCAACCTCGCTTCGCCTACTCTTGGCAGCTCCGTTTCCCCCGCGTCCAAGAACCCTGCCACCTTTTCGCGAACGGACGTCGGCTCGTATGACTCGAAGGTAAGCAACAGCGTCCCTCCCAGCCCGGCCTCGGGTTCGACCTTCCCCAAGAAGGGCTCGATCAGCCACAAGAAGTCCAAGGCGAGCGTCGACGAGGGCCGGTCGGGCTCGGGCTCGATCTCGAACTCGTTCATGGGTGGATTCATGGGTGGCAGCAAGAACGGTCGAAAACCTGCCCCTCGAGTCTCCGGGTGCGTTCCTCGTGTGTCTCCCCTCTTGTCCGAGGTCTTCACTGACGCTTCTTCACCGTCCTGCTCCTCTCCAGCGGAAGCGCATCGGGCGGCACGCCTGATCTCTCCAGCAAGTCTCCCAAGTTGGGAGGGTCCTCGGGCTTCCGACGAGCGTCCAAGGCGCCTGAGTCGGACAAGGGCACGCTCAAGAAGCGCATGTCGGTCGTCGAGCCCGAGGGGTCGCCCAAGTTCCCCCAGGGCGAGAGCAACCCGTCGGCCCTTCGGGCGCTCGACCGGATCCCCAAGCCAGAGTTCGCCGGCTACCTTCGAAAGAAGGGTGACCGATACAACTCTTGGAAGCTCCGCTACTGCGTTCTCGCTGGCCCTCACTTTTACTACCTCAAGTCCGAGAACGTACGTCTTGTCTCTGATTGTTCTGCTTCGGTCTTCCTCTGACCGCAAGACATCTGTCTGCGCATCAACAGGATGCCAAGTTCAAGGGCTACATCAACATGCAAGGCTACAAGGTCATCGCGGACGAGAATGCCAACCCTGGCTCGTACGGCTTCCGCATCATCCACGAGAAGGAGCCGTCGCACTTTTTCAGTCTGCAGGAGCAGCACCTGGTCAGGGACTGGATGAAGGCCCTCATGAAGGCCACCATCAACCGAGACTACAGTGGTCAGTCCTGCTCCCGAGAGCTCAGACCTTTGACCCCTCTTTGACTGACCTTCCTCTTTTGCTTCTGACAAACAGCACCGGTCGTCTCGTCTTGCAACATCCCTACCATGTCGCTCAAGGAGGCTCAGGCCATGTCTCCTGCTCCTCGACCCCCTTCGCCCTCGCAACGACTCGCCACCCAGATGGCCAGTCGACGTGACAACCCCAACCAGCTGACTGCTCGAGACGCCAGCATCCTCGTACGTCCATCTTCTTTTCTTACTGGCAACGGCCATCGCTGACTTCGTCACTGCTTGATCACAGATGGGACTGCAGAACGGCTCGGCGGATGGGCGAAAGCCCAGCGTCCCAGACTCGCTCGGAACCCCCGCTGCCATCCCTCCTCGACCCTCTCGAGACGTCAGCAGGAGCACCGCTCGGCCCTCACAAGAGACTACTCGACGTGCCAGCGGCGCGCGACCTCTCAGTACGGTCAGCAACGGGCGACCTGTGAGCGAAGCACGACCTCTCAGCAATGGTGGTCGACCGGTCAGCGGCGTCGCACCCACCTCGGTCCCTGCTGCCTCGCTTCAGATCGCCTTCATCAACGCCAACCTGCCCCCCGACTTCCCTCGAGTGACGTCTAATCCCGAGTCGTTCCGCTCCGGTCTCGCTCTGTGCGCCCTTCCGCACCTCTCTCCTGATCGAAGGCAACTCTCCGCTGACCCTCGCTCCATTTTTCCCTCAGGGTTCGTGCCGTCGAGCACATCACCAGTACCACGTCCAACATTCCTATCAAGGACTACGCCGTCAAGACTAAGCAGGAGCACGAGGACCTGCTCTACCGAGCCTTTGACTTCTTCATCGACTCCGGCGTCAACATGGACGGTCTCCACGGTGCGTCCGTCTCACCTCGCTTTCGCTCGATCACCTGCTGACACCCTCACTCTTCCTCTCTTGCCCATTAAGTTGACGACGTCGTCATCGGCAACCCTGCCGGTATCGACAAGATCATCGACCGGATTCAAGATCTCAAGCGAGCTTGAGCGCTCACCCTCCCATCGAGACCGTCATCTTACCCCCTGTTTCTTGTATCTCTCGCCCAAATCGCCTCATTAATGTCTTGTCGTTCTTGACTTACCTGCGCTAGGCATCTGGGTGGGAGTGCGAGAGTGTAAAAGCGAGCAAGACTAGCACGAAAGGTCGTTGAGAAAGGGAAAGAAAGAGTGGCATGAGATCTTGTGAGGATTGTTCGTAAAGCGAAAGGAATCGTGATCTTCGTGTATGTTGGCTCTGGAACTTGTCTTCCCATCTCAGATGTCCTTCTTCGTCTCCTTTTTCTCTCCTCCAACTCCAACCCAGAAGAAGAGCCAGTCAAGCCAAGACTGAGGGTGCAGGGCCCTGCCCTCTCGAAGGGCCTTCCTCTCCTCACCCAGCGTCGCCAACCCCTCCGTCGAAAGTCGTCCCGTGTAGTAGCTCACCCACCCAGCCTTCTCCTGTCGGAGAGGGAGCGAGAGGTCCTCGATGAGGGAGTCGTTGTAGTGCTGAGCGTTGATCATGGCGACGTGCGAGTGGGTGTCCCAAGGAATCTCGGAAAGGGGGAAGCGGTATCGAAGCCAATTTGCGTGGTCTTCCGCTCGTTCGGCCGCCTCGTCGTTGGTCGAGGGCAGGTGGAGGTTGGGGTCGCCCATAAAGAAGGAGGAGATCCAGTGGGCGCTCAACTCGGCCGTATAGGGTGCCCTGATGAGGAAGACGAAGCCGCTGCAGTACGGGAGAGAATTCAGTGCCTAGCACGAAAGAACGAGAGTTGACACAAGCAACGCACTTCAAGGCGAGGTCCCTGGACTCCAGGGCTCCTGCGGGGACGATACCCTGGTAGATATGCGAGGCTGGCGCATTCGAGGGCGGCCCAGGAGGGTTGGCGAAGATGGGGTAGGACGCAACAGGTGAGACGGCGGGCGTTCGGAAAGGAGGGACATGCTCGATGCCGAGTCGGACTCGTTCGTCCAGGGCTGGAGGGCAGACGAGTCAGGGCCAGTAAAGGCGGGTACGGTCTAGTACGAGAGGGACTCACAGATGAAGTCAAACGGAGACGCAAAGCCGGTCGCAAGGATGATGGTCGCAGCCTTGATCTCCGAGCCGTCGTCGAGTAGAAGGCCACTGCCGTCCTCAAGGAACCTTTCAGGAGAAACCTGACCCTTGACCTTGATCTTTCCAGACTTGACCAGTCCGTGGTAGGAGTCGTCGTCGGTTGCGATCCGTCCGCCAAAGCCGTCAGGTCCCCTGAAAGCAGATGGAGTTGATCAGTCAGGTGCCCGTTCGGAAGCTCGACACGAGTGGACACACCTCCAGAGGATAGAAGGTCGTCCCTTGAGCATGATTGAGTCCTCGTCGACTGTGAGCTTCTTGGTCGCCTCCTCGTCCATCCGGTTGACCGTTCGTCCAACGAACCACGCTCCAGGTCGAGTCTGGTGAAGAAGCCAGCTGGATCAACCCCAGGCCATCCCAAGGCGTCAGTCAAAGTACCAGAAAGATATCAGAAGAGATACGCGCTCCATCCAGGTCTTGATGTGCTCGGGAGGAGCCAGAGTCGAGAATAGTCTACGCGAAAAAAAAGGAAGAGTGCGAATGAGACCAAGTCAATCGGCAAGCGAGTATAAAGCGCACCTGGTCAAGACGAGATGGTCGGCCTTGTCGACTTCGGGCTTCTCGAGAGGGACGAACGCTCGGAGCTTGAACGTGTAAAAGAGGCACATCGTCAGTGATGGTCGAGTGTCTCGTGCAAGTGAGGAATTCACAGACCTTGCGGAAGACCGACACAACCTCCTTGCCCATCCCCGCAAGATAGGCAGCGATGTCCGTGGCGCTCTGCAAGGAAGGAGAGAGATGTCTTGTCGGAGCAGGTCAAAGCAAAGACCGGTGAGGAGGAATGTTACCTTGCCCCCTCCAACGACAACGATCGGTCCCGACTTATTGATGATCTCCTCGTATACCTTCCCGTGCAGCTTCGAGCTGTGGACAATGATGCCCTTGAACGACTCGGGGGTGGTCTTGAACATCTCGGGGGTGTGTGGCTTGCTGTGACACTATAGGGGGAGAAGAGCGAAGAGGGTCAGCGAGTGGAGGAGAGTGAAGAGGGTCAGCGAGTGGAGGAGAGTGAGGGGAGGAGAGTGGGGGGAAAGAGAAGTGGACTCACGCCGTGGGCGAGGACAACCTTGTCGTACTGCTCGATGCTCTCGTAGCCGGTCGCAATCTCTTGCATCTGAACCCTCCATCCGTTCCCAGAAGGAGGTCGCGAGAGGTTGACGACCTTCAGGCCGGTTCTGGTGGAAAGGAGAAAGAAGACGGTCGTCAGGATTTTGATGAACTTCGAAGAAAAGGGAAGCAGACGAGACTCACCGTACGTCCACTCGGTCCTTGACAAAGAGATCGTAGTACTGGGCCAGGTACGTCGTGATTGTCTCGGCCTTGAGACGTCCCCAAGTCTGGTCAAGGTCGTCCGCAGGCATCTCCAGGCCGGAAAGATCAAAGCCGCCGTGAGCCGAGTTCGTGACTGCGCGGAGGAAGAGGGAAAGCATAGATCAATCCTATTCGAGCAAATAACTATGATGCACGAGAAGGGACGTACGAAGGCCAGGGTAGATACTTCCAGTATCATCACTCGCCCAGGTCCCGCCGATGGAGGAGGCGGAAACGAGATGGACGTTCGCGAACCCGTCTTCCTTGAGGACTTTGGCCTGGACGAGTCCCGAAAAACCTGACCCGATGATGAGTACCTTACTCGAGAGATTGAAAGGCGAGGACATGGTTCTGCTGAAGGTAGGAGGTGAGGGGGAAGAGGAGGGAAGAAGGGGGGGTTCGTTACATCGCTGCTCGGATGACCCGGCGTCGGACTTTCGCTTTCCAGCGAACTTATGGACGAGGGCACTTGAAATAGAGGCAGTCAGAGGAGCATGTAAGCGACAGTGATCAAGCGTAAATATGTACAGCAGTTTCTTCTCGTCCTTCCTCAGTCCATCTTGGTTCGACCTCCCCTCGGCCAACCGACGACCTGCTTGACCCTCGACGCGAGCCAGCCGAACACGCTGGGCCGGGCGTTTCGCAGCACTCGTCGTTCCTCCCCGAGAGACTTAAGGTTCTTGGAGTCGACGAGACCGGTGTAGTATCTCAGGCCGTAGGCGGTGCCTCGCGTCTTGAGTCCGAGGTCGGCGATCAACTCGTCGTTGTATTGCTGCCAAAACGAATCGTCACGTCAGTCAGAGCAAAGGGCGACAAAAACACTTTCGAGAAAAACTGCACCTGAGCGTTGAGAAGAGGGATGATGGTATTGGTCGACCAGGGCTGTTGCGAGAGAGGGAATCGATGCCTGAGCCAGTTTGCGTGGTCCTCGGCGACTTGGAAGGCGGCGGTCGACGACTTGGGCAGACGAAGGTCGGCGTTGCCAGTGAAGAAGTCAGAGATCCACTGGAAGCGAGGAAAGCGTGTCAGTATCGCGTTCTGGGCATGCAGTGGTAGGGAAGACGAACGTGAGCGGTGATCTCGCTAGAGTACGGAGCGCCGAGCAGCGCAGCAAAACCACTGTCGAAGAGGAGGGCGAGATCAGCAGCCTGAATGAGAAGGGACGCGCAGGAGGACCTCTGCGAGACTCACTTCATGACAAAGTCCCTCTCGTTCCACGCGCCAATGGGCACGATGCCCTTGTAGACGTGCGAAGCAGGCTGAGTAGAAGGCGCCGCCGGAGGGTTGGAGAGCGACTTGTAGCCCCTCGTGGGCGACTTGGCGTTGGGAGTTTTGACGGGGTCAATGGGTTCAATGCCAAGTTGGATTCGGTCCTCGAGAGCTGGTGCAGACGGTGTAGACAGATGGTGGAGACGAGTAAGCAAAACTGGGGCCGCTGCGAAAGACATTGTTGGAGACGCACAGAGGAAGTCCCAAGAGGACTTGAAACCCGTTGCCGCAATGATCGCTCCCCCCTTGGCATCAATGTCCGTGCCGTCGCTCAAGAGTAAGCTGTGACCATCCTCCGAGATACCGACAGGGTAGACGCGAGAACGGACGTCAATCTTGCCGTCCTTGACGAGCCCGAAGAAGTTCTTGGGTCCGAGCGAGACTCGACCTCCACCAGAGCTTGGCCCTCTGCAAGACGAGGGGTAGTGGAGTGAGTACAGCGCTTGAGAAGACGGATGGAGCGAGGATTAGAACGCACCGCCAGATGGGCTCGGGAGAGTCGCGATAGAGCTGAGAGTCTTTACCGTGGCCAAGAGCAGCGATCTGAGAAGGGACCAGTCAGCTGGCCAGCCGAGAGAAGGCAGAGAAGATGAGGAGAGGCTGACCCTGGCTTTGTCGCCTTTAGCGAGATAGCGGCGCAAGTACCAACTTCCGATACGCGTCTTGTGGACCAGGTATCTGGGAGACAGACGTCGTCAGCACCGAGGAAAAAAGCAGCAAGAAAGGGATCAACTCACTCGAGGATCGACGAAAGCTTTTCCGCAGGGAAGATGGTCGAGATGATCCTGGACTTGATGAAGTAGTCGCCCTTGGACTGGGCGGTTTGAGGACTGAAGAACTTGGGCTGGTTGAACGTGATGATGACCTCTCGACCCTGGAGGGCGTATCGGGTAGCCAGGTCGATAGCGCTCTAATCAAGCAACAAAGATCCTTGGGGTCAGTCACTTGCTCGAGAGAATGATTCTCCAAGTCATGCCGCGGTACGCACCTTGCCACATCCGATGACGACGATCCGGCCTCTGGTGTCGAGAATCTGCCGATCGACATCCTTGTGGACCTGCGAGGAGTGGACGAGGATGCTCTTGAAACCGTGGTTCCCTCGAAGGGACTCCGGGTAGTTGGGGTTGCTGTGAGGCTGGAAGAGCAAAGCAGAGGATCGAAAGGGTCAGCGTTTGGCAGACCGGCAGCCTGAGAAGACGGGAACAACTTACTCCCTGGGCGAGGATGACTCGATCCCAGTGCGTCTCTTTGATGGCCCGCGTGATGGTTTCCTCAGATTGGGCGAGCCAGCCCTTGCCCGTCGCCGGTCGGCGCAGCCCGATGACCTTCTGTCCAAACCTGCGACGAAGCAAGAGAAACTCGTTCCGATCAGCGAGAGAGAAAAGCGCAGAGGGAAGCAGTGTTCACGCACTCGACGTTCAGCTTGCCTTCCAGGTAGATCTTGTAGAAGTCCTCGAGGTAGTCCGACACCGTCTCGGCCTTGATTCGGCCGTCAGTCTCCTTGAAGTCGTCCTTTGGCATGTCGAGCCACGAGTACTCAAAGTTCCCCCATGCAGAGTTGGTGAGCAGCGAGGGGTAGATGCCTCCGGTGGGACCTCGTGCCCAGACTCCACCCACTCGGTCAGCCGATGTGAGGATCGAGACGTTGCTGAAGCCGTCGTCGAGGAGCGTCTTGGCCGTGATAAGCGAGGTCGTCCCGGCGCCGATGATGAGGATCTTGTCTTGGTAGACGTTGGTCATCTTGAAAGGGAGAGGGCTTAAGGCAGAGCGGAAGGAGAAAGGGGGAAAGCAGGAGCAGGCGGATAGAAATGAAGGTCGAGGGAGAGAGAGAAGGTCGACCTGGTCGACACACGACGATGTCTGCTCTCATTCGGCCTTCTCCAGCAAACGGGCGAGATCGTCGTGCGAGCGTGGGCGGATGTCTCCTCGTCAGGGATGGCGAGCTCGGGAACGCTCGTCGCGAGCTGAGGCCAGACGGGATGTCCGTCTCCTCCCCTCGACCTCTCGAGCGAGGACGATCAGCAAGCTTGGACAGGTCAGATCAGCTGTCAGCAAGGGAAAGTAATCAGCTGTGAAGAGAAGGTTCAGCATGTGAGGCTCGTCTGAGGTCAACGTTGAGATCGAGGTCGCAGCTCCGCCCCTCTGCCCGACGCCGACCTAGCTTCCTCCCCTGTCTTCTCTCCCCCTCGTTGGATGCTCCTCTCGCTCGTCCGAACGACAATCGCAAGACCCTCCTCCATCGCTTCGCTACTCAGAACTATGTCGACGTCCCTTTCCTTCACGCCCGAGCGCGCGGCGGACCTGCGCGAGAACATCGAGGGCGTCCTGAGTGAGGTCCGGCAGGAGAGCCCATCGGTCCGTCTTCCAAACCTCTTCGCTTGACTACGATAAGTTCGGCTAACAAGAGACTGATCTGTCGTCCCTGGGTGTTGTATCGGTGCAGACTCAGCTCGTAGCGGTCTCAAAGGTGCGGCCTTCCTCTCTACGTCTGAGCTCTCTCCGATCTGGCGTCTTGACTCGATCTCGTCATGATGATTGCAGCTCAAGCCCTCGTCCGATATTCTCGCCCTGTATGAGGCTGGATACCGGTGCGCAACTCTCCTCGCCTACTGAGGTGTCTTCGTCGGGGCTGATGTTGGTCGTGCGTGTGACAGGCACTTCGGCGAGAACTACATCCAGGAGCTGTCCGACAAGGCTAAGGAGGTCCGTCTCCTTCCTTCCCTGCTTGGCTTGTGTAGAAGGAAGATCGCTGACACCTATAGACTATCCTCCAGCTACCGGAAGACATTCAATGGCACTTCATCGGCAACCTCCAGTCCAACAAGGTCAAACTCGCAACAGGTTCGTCCGCTTCCTCTGATCGTCGCCCCCCTCGTCCACTCCTGACTCCGTCTTCTTCGACTTGCTCCCAGCCATTCCCAACCTCTTCGTTCTCGAAACGCTCGACTCGATTAAGAAGGCCGACCTGATCAACCGCCAGCTCGCAGCGCTCGACCGTCCAGCACCGCTCAACGTCTACGTCCAGATCAACACCTCCGGCGAAGACGCCAAAGCGGGCATTCCGCCCCTTTCCAAGAGCTCGACCTCGTCGTTGGAAGAGGAGGAGGCGTTCAAGTTGGCCTTGCACATCGTCAAGGAGTGTCCAAAGCTGCATCTCCTCGGGCTCATGACGATCGGCTCGTTTGATGCCTCCCACGCTGAAGGCGAGCGCAACCCCGACTTTGTGCGACTGGTGGAAACGAGGGAGGTTCTCGTTGAGGGCCTGAAGAAGGCCGGCGTAGAGGGGGACAAGGTTGGCAGAAAGGAGGAGGCGTGGAGGTTGGAACTCAGCATGGGTATGAGTGCCGATTTCAAGGAGGCGCTCAAGGAGGGTAGCGACAGCGTCAGAGTAGGAACCAGGTGTGTGCCTTTTTCGACCTGCCCTTCCCCTCCTTCCTCTCTTGCTGGCTGCTCTCCAACGTGCCCTTTGTGTCCGAAGTTTGGCTGACGGGAACGCTGCCTATGAAACGCCTGTAGGATCTTCGGCGAGCGACCGCCCAAGCGGTCAGCCTAGTTTCCTGCTTCCGCTCCCAATCGACACCGCATCGTTTCTCGTGATATCTACGGGCATTAGATCGAGAAAAGGCTGGAGAAGAAAGCGAAAAGGCGAGAGAGAAGAGCGGCAGCAAAGGTCCTATCGACGGCGTCCCTCTCTCGTGTCGTGAGGAGGGCCCGAGCCTAGGCAGGCTGATCATGAGAAAAGGGCGGAAGGAAGACTATGTACGCGGACGATGGGGTTCTCGACTGGAAAGTGACGACGATCGTCGGGGAGAACGGAGTGGGGAGGGTGGGGTCTGAAGGGCCTAGAGACTAGCTAGGTAGATAGTTGAGTGAGAGTCTTAGAGCGCTCGATGTGCGACGTCTTCTCGGGAGCTGGCCCGAGAAAGACAAGGCAGCCAGGTGTCGGAAAGAGATGAGGAAGGTCCGGGCATGGATTCGTCCTCTTTAGAGGAAGACGACCTCGACCGATCCGGTCTTGGTGAACGAGCCGACGAAACCGTAGCCCTTGGGAGGGTGAGGGTGGTGGGGAGGAGGTCCGCCGTGAGGTCCTCCATGTCCATCGTGAGGAGGAGGGGGAGGTCCTCCGGGTCCTCCAGGGGGAGGAGGAGGTCCACCAGGGCCCTTGGGAGGAGGGGGTCCTCCAGGTCCGTCGTGAGGAGGAGGAGGAGGTCGTCGCTCTCCCTTCTCGGTCTTGCGCTCCTTCTTGTGGTGGAGGTGCTCCTCCCTTCGGTTCCGTCGTTCTCCCTGTCTGCCCTTCTTCATCCTAGGCTCCTCGTCCGATCGGAACCGGTACAGCTCTCGCTCTGCGTCCTCATCGTGGTGGTGCTCGCCGTGGTGGAAGAAGTGTCGGGCTCCGTCGGACTCGTCCTCTTCCTCTCTATCGGCGCATCTGGTCTTGTTGTGGTGAGGAGGGGGAGGAGGCAGAGTTCCAACAAAACCCTTGATGAACCCACCAGGTCCAAAGTGAATCTCCTTCTCAATCGTCACCTCTGTCTTCTTAGGCGCGGTGTATTCGACCGAACCGATGCGCGAGGCCTCGACAAATTTTCCCTTGAAGCCAGGGACGACGAACGTCTTGATGTCGCCGATCGAAGCCTTGGCGTCCGAGATGAGAGACGTCTTGTTGGACGGCAGGGACGAGTCGGTGTAGCGGAGCGTGACTGCTCCGATGTCGGCGTGGGCGAGGACTCGGATGACATGAGGAGGGGGGCCGTGGGGGTGGGGAGGTCCGTGGGGAGGAGGCCCATGAGGAGGAGGACCGTCGCGAGAAGGAGGTCCAGGGGGAGGAGGTCCATCGCGAGGAGGGGGTCCAGGAGGAGGGGGAGGTCCGTCGTGGGAAGGAGGTCCCTCAAAGTCTGTGGAAAAGGCACATCTGTCAGCACTGGATACCTGAAGAAACGACCCGGACACGAAACGTACCCTGGGCGTCGACCTCCCGGGTGAGGTTGTGCTTGTGCCTGGGGTGGAACTCGAACAGGGACACGTTGGCCTCAATCGCTCCGACCTGAGTGAGGAGGACGAGCTCGCGCGAGACGTTGAACGATCCCTTGATCGCACCCGACGACAGTCGGATCGCACCCTCGTGAGCGTGCAGGTTCTGGAGAAAGATAAGGAGAAAAAGCCAAAGGTGGGTCAGTCTTCCTCTTTTGAACGACACCGACTCTAGACAGGCAAAGCAGGGACGCACCTGAACGAGCGCATCCTCGCCATTGGACGACTGGAGCTCGAACCTGCCGAATTTGACTCCGGCAAAGTCGAGTCCGGCCTTGGAGATGGACAGTCGGTCACCCTGGAGGGTCAAGTCGAGAGGCTTGCACGAGGACGCAGGGAGGGCGAGCGTGATGATGTACTTCTTGGGAGCAGTGAGCGAGTCTCGCTGGAAGGGGGGAAAAAGTAAGATAACGAGCGAGCGAGTCAGTGAGAGGTGCTAAAGCGACTGAGGTGGAGTCTCGGTTGACTGCGGGCGGCCACACTCGCGCCCGCAGGCACACCAAGAGGAAAGGATTGACACGCACGATGACCACGCCCGACCAGGCACCTCGTCGTCCGCCGAAAGAGTGACGACCCTCGACCTTATCCTCGTCGGTCATCTTGACGATCCTGACGTCGCTCTCTCCAGTGGGCTCGTGGAGGTGCTCGTCGTCCGAGGCGACGCCGTCGACTTCGTCGACCTGGACGAGACCGACGTTGTCGACCGAGGCGGGAATGAGGACGAGCTCGGCCTCGACAGAGGGAGCGAGGGCGATGACGATGTGCTTGGTGTGGTCGGGGAACGTAACGTTGGCCGAGGGGTTGTAGCCAGTGGACGAGACGGGGGTGGTCAAGGTCAAGGGAGCGAACTCGTCGGCCTGAACAGAAGCAAGGAAGGGTGGTCAGCAAAAGGCAAGAAGACAAGAGCAGCAAAGAAGCATCGCCGCACCTTCTCGACCCAGTCGATCTTGCAGTGATGGTCGTGCTGGTCCTTGAAGAGGTCGTCATGCCCGTGTCGGTAGTCGTCGCCCCACCGCCCGCCGCCGTGTCGGACCATCTCCCAGCCCTGGCGGTACTCACCTCCAAACATGGCCCAGAGACCATGGCCGTGGTGGGACCTGCCGGGTCCACCGTGCGAGAAGACCGAGTAAAGCGAGTAAAGGGCGGCCGAGGCCCCGACGAGGATGAGGGCCTTGCGGACCCGCGAGGCCTTCTTGGGGGAGGGAGTGTAGGCGGGGGGAGGAGGAGGCGAGGAGGTGGGGAGGAATGAGTCCTTCTCCGAAGGGTAGTGGTCGTCCTTGAGACGGATGGACATGATGTTAGAGTAGGTGGGAGTTTGAGGAGAAGTTCTTTCAGAGGGCCATCCTGGCTTGTGCGTGTTTATGGCTTGGGCTGAGGCAGCTGGACCGCAAGCGACTGCGGGCGAAGGTCGACCGCTCCCTTTCGGACGAACGGCACCCAAACAGACTCTGCCCCAACCAGCAGCATGCCGTCTGAGCTTCAGCAGAAGACGTCGCCAAAATACAAAGCAGTCTCATCGTCCACAGGCGCTGCGCTGGAGCAGGCCACGGCAAGGAAATTGGCCGGAGGAAGCCACGTCGAAGTTTCTGTGGGAACTACAACCCCAAATCCGGGTTCCCTGGCTGAAATCTGAGAATCTCAATTTGGCGAGAAGCTGCGCTCTCGAGCCCAACCCTCCCCAAACCCCCAAACCCGACCCATTTCTACAAGCCATGCCGCCCGTACCAGGACAGCCCAAGTCGGCCAAGAAGATCGCAGGCAAGAAGAAGGCCTCGTGGAGGAAGGCCATCGACATCAGCGACATCACCACCGGCCTGGACGAGGTCCGGGCTGAGGAGCGTCAGGTCGGGTGCGTTGTTCGATCCTTCCTGGCAGGCTCACGATAAGTCTGCGCTCGTAGCTGACACGCTCTTGGCGGTCCTGACTGCTCCCTGCAGATCTTCCATTGCTGGCCAGACGAACGATCAGCTGTTCGTGGTCGACACCGAGGGAGACGCCGACGGTTCGTTTCTCTCTCGCTTCTCCAAACCTGCACTCCCTCAAGCCTGACCTCACTTTCCCGCCTTTTGCCCTGGCTCCAGTCGTCCGCCCTAAACCTCCCAAGAAGCTCCTGCGCTCACAGCAGATCCTGGCCGAACGTACAGCCCACCCGGCCGTCTACTCTCGTCCGGCCGTCTCGTCGCGCGCACCGTCCAAGCGAATCCTCACGCACGCCGAGAAGGACCGTCTCCGCCGGATCGCAGGGCGGGAGGTCAAGGGCCCGTTTGGACTGGTTGACGAGACGCACAAGACGGGTACGTGGGCCGAGGGGTCGGCCGTCTTTGCCGGTCCGCTAGGGGACGAGTACGATGCCTGGAAGCTTGTCCAGCAAGCCAAGGGCGAGTGGGACGACCCGCGGACGTTCCTCAAGACGCACGACATGATCAAGACTCCAAAGTCATACCTCAAGGGACAGGAGCTTCGACCGACGATCGACGCGGTTACGCTGCCCGTCAACGGACAGAGTTACAACCCCACGGTCGAGGCACACCAGGAGCTGCTCCGGTTGGCCGCCGAGGCCGAGGAGAGGAGGACGGCCGAGGAGGCTCAGGGTAGGGATGTCAAGGACCGCATGATGAACGCCAAGTTTGACGCTCGCGAAGGCGACAAGATCGTCGGCGGCATGGAGGTTGACGTTCCTGCGTCCGATGACGAGGAGGAGGAGGAGGTCGATGAGGATGAGGACGAGGAGACGAAGAGCTGGAGGGAGAAGAAGCAGGCCGAGAGCAGAAGTAAGAAGGAGCATGCAAAGCGGTCCAAGGCTCGTCAGGCAGAGGTGCGTTTCTCTTCCCTCAACCAGTCGCCCTCCCCTACCGTCTAAACACACGCTGACGTCCGGGTTTCCTTCCTTCCTCTGCTCAGGCCGACCGAGTTGCCCGCGCAAAGCTCGCAAAGCAGCACAACAAGGACTTTGGCGTGATCCACCAAACGCGCAAGACGCTCGACCGAAACACCTCCCTGCGGGCCAAGCTGCTGGCCGAGCGGGCCGACAAGAAGCGCGCAAAGGCGCTCGCTGGGCTCAAGGGCAAGAAGGTCGGAGGTCACCTCGTCATGAGGGGTGGTGACATGGACGTTCAGCTTGGGGACGAGTTGAGTGAGAGTTGGAGACAGCTCGAGGTGCGTTTTTTGCTCCCCCCCCCCCCTCCTTCATCCGGGCGAACTCATCTGACGTCTGCCCCTTTCTTTCTTTCCATCGCGGCCCACCCTCTGTCAGCCCGAGGGTAACCTGTTCCGAGACCGGTTCGCGTCGCTCCAGCACCGGGCGCTCGTCGAGCCCCGAAAGCCCCAGACAGGCAAGCGCAAGCTCAACAAGCACAAGTCGTACGAGAAGCACCGTTCGTCCCCTCTCTCCTTCCTCTCTTTCTCTCCTTTCTTTGTGTCCCCCTCGCCTCGAGAGCGCAGAAGGCTGACACCTCCCCTTCCTTCCCTCCAACAGCCTGGAAGAAGTTCGAGTAGACGCTTTTCTCTTCTCTTCCCTTTCCTCACTTCCTTTGCTTTTGCACTTTCGGAATCCCTCCCCCCCTTTTTTTCTTTGCTCGCGGGTGTCGATTTGCCATGGCCCCCTTTTGTTCACGTTTGGCTCAGAAAAAAGCGCGCATCGTACAAGAAAATGTGGAATACACGAAAAGAAGTGTCGAGAGGTGAGGAAGGAAAAAGGGAGAAAGGAGAGGGTCTAGCAAAGGAGGGCAGCGGGAGAAAGGAGGACGATGAGATGAAGGTCCTAAAGTGCCGTTCCCCGCTCAAAGTTGGCCCGGATCTCCTTGGTGTACCGGTCGTAGTACCTATTGATCTTCTTGTTGAACACCTTGTTGGCGTCGTTGATGTACGTCACGTCGCCCTCGTCCTCGTTGGCTCGCTTGCGGGACGAGTTCATGCGGGACGTGAACCTGAGAGAACGGGAAGAAAGGTTCGGAACGAGGGGGAACATGGGTCAGTGTGGGGGTCTAAGGGAAAGGGCAAAAAAGGGAGGCAGGGAAGGGAAGAGAGAAAAGGACGCACTCCTTGTTGAGCTGACCAACGACCGCATCGACCGCCTCCTCGCTCGGCTTGTGGTTCATAAACTCCATGTTGTTGGTGTCGCTGTACAGACTAGCCTCATCCATGGGCTTCATCCGCTGGACCGCTTTGGACGTCGAGCCCTGGCTCGTTAGCGTGCCTGGCTCGAGCCCGAGGGCTTGCTCCTTTTGATAATTGTACATCGCCAGATCGGGCTTGTTGAGCATCGTCACCTTGTTGAAGTTGCGGTGTGCCGAGTGTGCGGCATCTACACACGGTGGCAAGGCAGAGGGGAGGGGTCAGCAACCAGGCTCCAAGCCAGCAGAGGGAGGACGATGGGAGAGAAAGAAAGCACGCACCGACAAAGCCCTCGTTCACAAACTCCTTCCTCGCCTCGAGCTTCTTGTCCCAGTTGTCACTGTCCTCGATCGAGTAGGCCCAGTTCTTGTTGCGCTCCATGTCCTCGCCGTTGTCCTCTGCGTCGGCCTGCTCGCGCAGCGTCTCGGCCAGCCGCTTCTTCTTTTCGAGATGGGCGAGCTCCTTGGCGGTGGTCTTCTGCCTTTGGTGCTCGGCAATCAAGTCCTTTCGGTTGGCCGCCGTCGACGCGTTCTGATTGAGCGGGAAGGCGAGAGAAGGGGGGAGGGGAGGAGTCAAGATGGACGGGATGGTCAGTCAGGTCTTGGTCCGACAACCAAAGGCGTCATAGAAGAAGACTGAGAGTGCAGAAGGCGGGTCGGGAGAGAAACGCACCATCTTCATGCGAAGCTCTTTGAGCTTGGCCTGTCGTTCCTCTATCGTTGGCTTCCTTGCACTCTTTGACGACGAGTCCTCCTCGTCCTCCTCCACCCGTGGCTCAACCGCTTTTCCTTTCCCCTTTCCCTTAACATCCTCTCGGGCTCCCTCGTCCTCGCCCACCTCGTGTCCGACGTGCAGGCCTTCTACGACGCCCTCGATCTGGTGGCCGACTTGAGCGGCCGTCGGGAGCTCGGCGGACGCAAAGGACGAGACGGCGGTCGAGAGGGTTGACGCTGCGTCCGACAGCGTGTGGGCGGCCGAGGCGAGGAGCGAGTCGTCGGCTGCTACTGGAGGAGGAGGGGATGTTGCCTTGTTGGCTGAGCGGGACTTTCGAGGGGGCATGGCTTGTGAGATGAGGTATGGGGTGTGCAAGCACAGAAGGATGCGAAGAGGGAGCTGGGCTGACACGCCAATACTTAGGGTTACAGTACGCCCGACGAGAGATCAGGCAGAGATCCCTCTTCTCCCTCAACCCAACCTCGTTCTCAGTCATGTCCTCCAAGGTGAGTGACACCCTTTGCAGACAGTCCTGAGAGTCCTCGATCTGACTTGCGCTGTCGTTCGCCAGCCCAAGAGCATGAAGCTCGCCTTCAAGGGCGACAAGAAGTCCAAGTCGTCGTCGTCCAAACGACACCGGTCGGCCTCGCCCTCCGCCGAAGGCGAGTCCAGCACGAGCGGCACTAAGCGCAAGAGCAGCAAGAAGGCCAGGGCGGTCGAGGAGGAAGAGGAGGAAGAGGGAGAGGCGGGCGACTGGGTGTTTCCTCAGGCTGCCAACGAAGTGTCTGGTCCGACGTTCATCTGGAGTCCTACCGACCCGCCTTGCTGCATCTCGGTTTGTCTCGAGCCCTCCCCTTCGCCGGCCATCCTCGCTTACTGACCCCTTTCGCGTGTGGGACTTGAGCAGTACGACTCTCAAAGAACGCGTGTCGTCCCGGCCGCTCTCGACTCTCCGCCCACCCCAAGCTCCTCGTCCTCGTCCACCTCGCCAGCACTGGCGTATGAACCCTCCGACATTGCCCAAGTCTGGGTGGTCTCCCAGCTCTCGGGCTCGTCCTCGGTCAACCTCCGAACGGCGTCGGGTAACTTTTTGGCCTGCGACAGGTACGGCGTCGTGAGTGCTGCGAGCGAGAGTCGGGGCCCGCTCGAGAGCTTTACGGTGCACGTCTTGCCTGATGGGGGAGGAATGGTAGCACTGGAGACTACGTGAGTCTCTTTTTCTTTCTCTCTAAACGATCCGGAGCTTTCTCGCAAAGCGGTCATCACCTTTGAGGCTCCGGGCGCGTGATAAACTGACGTATCAACCTGCCTTTCTTTGCCTTGCCCTCGACAACCCCCAGACACGGAACGTACCTCTCCATCTCTCCAACCGCTTCGTCCGGTCTGACGTTGAGGGGCGACTCGACCTCCATCGGTTTCTCCGAGTCGTTCCACCTGAAAGTCCAACGCTCCTTCCGCTCGAAGGCGCGAAAGGCGGCGTCGGACGCCGCTGAGAAAGGAGGAAGGACGACAAAGGAGGAGGTTTGGGATGAAGCGGCTTTGACGAAAGATCGGGTTAGCTGGTTTGGGAACAAGCATCTCAAGAGTACCGAGAGCAAGTCGGAGGTGCGTTTTTCTCTCTTCTCTTCTGCTTTCGTGTCGTTTTCTGGGGCTCTGGGTCTTGCTCGAGGGTCGAGAAGGGCTGATGTGCCTTCGGATTTCTCGCTTTGACCCAGCTCCGGAAGGCTCAGAAGGAAGGTCGACTCTCAGAGGCTTTGCTCGACCGACGCACCAAGCTCAAGAGGTACGTTCGCCCCCTCCTCTCTCCCTTCTCTTCGGTATCTCTTTCCCACGAGGGTTGAGGCTGATCTTGAATTCTTCGGCACCATTTTTGCCCTTCCTCAGCGACAAGTTCTGCTGAGAGCTTGATTAGTTCTTAGGGTCATTCCTGAACAATTTTGTCCAGCAAGGTTCTCCTCCATTTCCGTCCGCACTTTTCGGTATCCTCATGTACACTTTGACAATATCCCCTTTCCTTTACTACCCCGTCGAGACTGTCTTTCTCGCCTCCGCGAGGCTATAAAAGAAAGAACGAAACTGCCTCGGAGCCATGAAGACTTTCTCAAACTACAATGGTAGGAGGACGCCGTCTGTCGGATTGGGGGTGCAAGGAATGAGGGTATGTATTTATTCGTGAAAGACGTCAAAGAGATTGGAGAGCGGGGAGATATGCGGGACAAGATGGAGAGCGTCTATGTTGGGAGCGAAGGAAGGAGTGAGGCGGAACCCTCGTCTAGAAGCCTGGCGCGGACGGCACAAAGCCCAGGTCGTAGATCTGGTGCGGAAGGAACGGCAAGAATGGGACCTGCAGGCGTCAGCAACGCTACGACGACAGCAAGAGGGGTCACAGACGGAAAGTTGAAAGAGGCCGAAAAACGCACCTGGTTCTCAAAGTCCTTGAGCAGCGGGTCGTCCTTCCACTGAACGATATCGTACTGGTTCTCGTCCCACTTGATACCCAAGGGGTTCTCGCCCACGTGGTTCTCGGGCACACCCCAGCCTGGATCGCCCTCCTTGAGCCCCTGGCTCGTCCAGAGCTGCACAAGACGCTCATCCTCGAGCGCGCGGAGACGATCGATCTCGTCGCGGGTCGAGTCTGGTCGGGGGTCCTGAAGAGAGACAGAGGGACATGGTCAACGCTGAGCACACAAGGAGGTGTGGTCAAGGAGGTTGAGGAGGACGCACGTCGTAGCGAGAGTCGACACAGAGCGCACTGGTGTAGCCTCTGCAGACAGTCGAGCAAGCAGGAAGGGTTGTCAGCGTCAAGGGTTCTCGCAAAGAGGTGGTGAGAGGAGGCACACACCCATGGAAGAAGCATCTTGCTCCTCGTTCCGTCGCCGCCCTCCGCTTAATCTCGTCCGTCCCTGGCATTCGCGCGTTGCCAAAGTCGTCCGCGTCGGCCAGCATGTCGGCGTCAACGTCCCCAAACCCACGCACTTTCGGCACTGAGTCGTCAAAGTCGGGCGACTCGGCATCGTCTGCTTGTTGGATCGCGTAGCGCATCAGACGCGTCTTGTTGGTTTCGAGCTCGCCGTGTGGGGCGATGAAGAGGGGTAGTTCTGAAGAAATAGCCGACGTTCAGTATTACGTGAAGGGGTGAACAGGATGGGGAGTCTCACGTTTTGTGCGACCCCACGAGAACCCGCGTCGGATGCCTGAGGGGACTTGCTTGAGGAGGTTCTGTGGTCGAGGAAGCGGGAGAAGGAATCAATGAGCGAGGCCTTCAGCAAAAGGGGTTGGCGGGTTGCAAAGGGCGAGACTAACGTAGTGAATGAACAACGGATCGCCAAAATGGTCGTATTGCTGCGGTTGAAAGCGAAACAAGTCAGCTTCTCTAGACCTTCGGGCAAGAACCGTCGAGCGCGTGAAGAAGTAGGCGAAGGACGGACCTGCATGGTGAGGCCACAGAAAGCGCCGCTCGCCGTCCCACTCGGCAATGCTGCCTGACCGACAAAGCGTCCTGGGACTCCCCACCGTTTGCGGAGCGCTAGGAAGGCGAACCGGAAGACGTCCTTGTCCCCGTCGGAAAAGTTGAACCAGAACTTCCAGTCCTCTAGCATTTTTTGCGACAACAGCAGTGCGTCGAGGTGGTACTTCTTGTCGATGAAGATGGCGCCGGCTTCTTGCTCGAATCTGCCGCCGGGAAGATGATGCAACCGAGGGCAAAGATCAGTCAGTTGCGATACGAGCCAGGCGGTGCGGGGCGATGAGAACTGACTCGTCACGACATCGTACGCCCAGGATAGCCCAAACCGGGTTCTGAGCTGCTGTCTTCCAAAAGTCGTAGAAGAAGAACGCCCTGGTGCGCAAGTATGACGGCGCCGAGAACATGTACGTCGGATCTCGCGTGGGTACGTTATCCGAGTCGAGGTACAGAACCTCGCGGTAGGGACACTGGACCATCGCGATTGCCTGGAAAGTGTTAAACGGATGAGACGAAGACGAGAAGGTCAGATCGTTCTTGTTTTGTTCAATCTCAGAACTAAAGAGACAGCGAGACGCGTGTCGTACCTTGAGGTGGTAGTTCTTTCGTCGCTTCTCATCCTTAACGGTCCCCTTAGCCTCGACGAGTTCGGCCCCGAGCTCGTTGGCCTCTTTGACGAGCGCCGAGTCGGCCGGCGGACGTTCAGAGGGAAAGTGGTAGATCTGCGCGGGAAGGGTACTCTTGAAGACTGGCAGGATTTGAAGGGTGGGGCGGAACGTCCTCGTCAGTGAACGGCAAGGAGATGAGAGGCGCGAGCAGAAGTCGCAAACGAACTCTTTCTCATCATTCTTAGCGTGTCTGCGGAATTAAGCAAGGGAGGTAGGCGGTGCGGAGTCAGTGTCGAGCTCAGGAAGCGCCAGAATGCGACCGAACACTCACAAAGGACCCTCTGAGCAGACGGACGAAAGCATATGCAAGGCGACCCAGATCAACATCAGCCCTTGCCACATTCGCTCGAAGGGCGCGAAACCGAAGCCCTCACCTCGAGCGTGTCGGCATTACCGGCGGTGAAGACGATTCCCCTTCCCTCGCCGTAGTTGGCCGTGACGCCCTGCTCGTCCAACTCCCACATGTGGTCGATCAAGAGCTGGCGGTGGTGGTGGATCGACGACCGGTTGAGCGACATCCAGAGGTTGAGCGAGTTCTTCATGATGCTGTTTACAAGTTTTCGTCAGATTCTCTCGGAAGACATCAGCAAAGGCAAAAAGGAAGGGAGGGGGAAGGGGGGAAACGTACTCTGAAGAATGGGAAGGCCAAACGTTGGCACAACTCTCCATGTTGATCTGCAACATTCCTCCCAGCTCCAACTCTCCCTCAACCTCCCCTCTCCCTCCCGGTGCCTGAGCCCAAGCGACCAGTCGTTCCTTCAGCGGCGTCCTGAGCGGCATGGGCTGCGAAGCCACGTCGATCGCGCGGACGGAGTCGTTGAGGGAGGCGTACATGGGGTGGAGCGTTTTAAATGGTGAGAGAGGAGCTGGAGGGGCGCGGGTGGAAGAGTAGGCTGAGTAGAGCTGGTTGTGGGCCTGCAGAGTTGAGAAAGCATACGAAGCGAAAGGTCAGCCCTTCTGGAGGTTGGTCCTCTGCGCAGCGAGAGACCCTTCCCCCTCGCTCTTCCAGCCCTGACCGCCTCTCCTGAGGTCTCAGAAGCGGCCGTTGCCTGCTTCTGTGGCCCATATCCATCCCCATCGTCTACGGCAGCCTTTCCAAGGAAGTGTCAAGAGAGAGCAGGAGAGGGGGAGAGCAAGAACTCACGTCCACCTTCCAACCCAGCCCAAGCACGACGAGCAGGGCCAGCCCAACAAGCAGGCCCAGCCAGCGCTTGACGACGTTGCCCAGTCCTCCTCGGGGGATGGCCGCGAGCAGGCTGTCGAGCGAGTCGGAGAGCGATGACCGGCGGGAGGCCGAGCTCGACGGTAAGGGCGAGGGAAGGAGGGAGGAGGGAGTCGTCATGGCTTTGCTTGCTTGTCTCTTGCCCGGAGCCTGGCTTGGAAGGGAGGAATTCGGACGGCCAGGAGCCTGCCTCTACTGATAGACTTGAACGAGTGCGGGGCTGTCGAGGGACCAAAGCTGCCTATAGCAAAGGGAGGGTTGAGGGAGGGGGGAGATGGCGTTGGCTGCTGAGACGGCGTCTGCCTCGTCCAAAACCTCTCCTTCGATCCCTCTTGCTGCTGCGCCTCCTCTCTACTGCGGCCGAGGGAGAAAAATACCCTAGCTTCGACGCACTCGCAGGATGATCGGAGCAAAGGATTCAAAAGCATTCGTATCGATACAGTTTCTCCGTGTGCAGCAGAGGGCGTCTCTTAATCCTTCTGTCCTTTCAGTCCTAGCACCTCCTCGAACGCAGGTCCAACCTCGAGCATGACGTCCGTCGTCTGCATCGCCCTTCGGAGCTTCTCGAACGCCCGTCGGGAGGCTAGTCGGGTAGCCGTAGAGGAGGTGTACTGTCCAAAGGGAAGAGGTCTGTTAGTTTCAGAATGATTGGTTCTAGGGAGGGTGAAGGGAGAGGGGGGAGGGGACGAACGGCTGCTAGGAGAGGGAGGGAACGCATGTCTTCATCCTTCACCGGAGGAGTCTCCGTCACATCGCTGTCATACCCGAGACCGAAGATGTATCTAGTCAGGACATAAGGCCAGATTTGAGTATGAGAGGGAGAGTGAGAAGAGGCACGTACTCATAAGTCCCCTCAGCCCAGAGGTAGGCCCAAGCGATCAAGCATCCGGTCGTCCCGCTCAAAACGTCTCCTTGACCGCCACACCTCTTCAACCCTCCCTGAGTCTCGCTCTCGAGAATCTTGGTCTGTGGCTCCCAGGGCAACGGGTGGCCGTTCGAGATGATATCTAAGGTGGACAAAACGCAACAGAAAAACCGACAATGAGCTGTGAGATTCTCGAAAGAGGCAAAGGAGGGAAGGGAAAAAGATGAAGATGAAACGCACCGGTTTCTCCCTTCTGAAGGATGGTGACGTGTCCGAGTGCCTTGGCCAGGTCGGGACACAACGTCTTCGGATCCGGGTTCGACTTTGCGTCCAGACCCTAGGGAGCACGGAAAAAGGCGTGAAACCGTAAGTTTCTCGGGGTCTGGCGAGTACTAGAGTACATGAGGGGGAGGGGGAAGGCAGGGAGGGAGAGGGGGGCGGGGACGAACCATCTTTTCGGAGAGGTATTTGAACTCCATGATGTTGGGCGTCAGGATAGCCTTTTCGTAGCCTTGGATGATGGAAGGGTCCTGGGTGACCGCGTACAGACCGCTGTGAGAAGAAGAAAGAGTCCGCCCAAAGGAAAGGAATGCTTGTTCAGTTAGAGTTTCCGAGAAAAGGGTAACGGGAGAGTGGACCACTGACTCTGCGTCCAGGACGACCCAGAGACCCAACTTCTTCGCAACCTCCAACGCCCGCTTTCCCGCACTCTGCATGTAATCGTCTCTCCCCAAGCCAGGTCCGATAACGAGCACGTGAAGTCTCTTCATCAGTCCTTCGAGCTCGTCGATCGAGGGTACGTCCTCCGACGGGTTGAAAAGGGTGTGGACGATCAGGTCGGGTGAGTAGGTTTTGATGACCGCTCCTGCGGAGGGTGTGCAGAAGACGTGTGCTAGGTCGGCACCTGCGCGGAGGGAGGACATGGAGGAAAAGTATGGAGCGCCGGAGTAGTCTGCTGAACCGCCTACGACGCCTACTCGGCCTGGAGGGTTGCAAGCGATGGAGCGATGGGTTAAGGCTTCTGTAGTGCTTCTGGTGGAATGTCAGCCCGGCAGAAGGGTGGAGGACGAACCAGCTTGGCCCTTGTGGAGCTTGGCGCTAGTTACCAACAAGGGAGGGAGAGGCTCAGTACCTGGCCAGATAGCTAAAGCAGCTCCGATGAGGAGACGCACGACAGAGGAGGCACAAACTGAGCCGACCCAGATTCTTCTCGTCAGGCCCTGGGACGACACAAGACAAGAGCAAGAGAAATGGGAAGGACAAACGCGGCGTGCTCTGCTGATGGTGTCTTGGTGGGAGGTCATCCTGTGTGCGGATAGTCGGACGAGGGTAGAGGGCTGAATCTTGAAGGAAGAGGGCGATGGTCGACGACAAGGACGGAGCTCAGCGCAGGCGGACAGAGTGACGCGTGCCCAAACGAGAAACCCAGATGTGGAGGCCAGCTCCGTTTGGGGTAATTTGGACTTTTACCGCGTCATCGTCCCTGCTGGCCATCGCGTTCGTCCGTTGCCCTCTCTCGTTTCTTCTCTCTCCCTCCCAACCCCATCTTCATTCACTGTATCTACTACTTTCATAACCATGTCCTCCGAACGCACTCCCCTCCTTCCCACCAGCAGGTCAGACCTCCCGTCCGCCTCCCAGGTCCAGTCGACCGCCGAGGACGCCGCCCAGTCGGTCAAGCAGGCCTCTTTCAAGCTCGCCCCCGCGCTCGCCGCCCTCAAGGCCGGCAAGCTCCCCTCGCAGGAGCAGCTCGAGAAGCTGCTCGACAAGGCCCTTGACAGTGACGTCCTCTCACCCGGCATCGGCAAGGCTGGCTCGCGCACCGGTCGACTGAGCGAGGAGGGAGCGAGAGTCATCAAGGCTCTCCGAAAGGTCCTCCAGGCTGCCGAACAGCTCGGCCACGAGAAGAACGGTGCGTTCATCTCCTCTCCTCCCTGCCCTGTTCCTCCATCTTCAGGCTTGCTTGCCTTTCCTGCTCGACCAGCTCCCCCTTTTTACTTCGTCATCCCTGCTTCATCTCATCTGCTTGGTTCGAACTGCGTGCGCAACCTCGAGGCCAGTCACTGACGCCATCACTCCCATCTTCCTCCTTGCAGGCGACGACAAGATCCAAAACTTCCTCTCCCACCTCTCCCAAGTGGACGCCCCTACTCCCGCCCGCCGAGGCCACGCCGTCGAGATCTCAACCTCCTCCACCGCAACGCTCGTCTCCCGACGCGAGCAGGCTGCTCTCGCCAAGGAGGTTGCGGCCGACTCTGCCGACCTGCTTGCGAGTCTTAAGGAGATCTCGCTCTTGTTCCTCACGAGCCCCCAGTTCAGGCTCGTTATCAACCAGGCCGTGTCGCTTTTTGCGAGCATCGTCGCCGATGCGAGCGGAAAGGTGTCAGAGAAGGCTGGCGAGCTCGAGTCCAAGGCGCGAGAGACCGGTGACGACGTGTGTTCTCTTCTTTTTTTTCTTTTTTCTTTTGAGAATGACTTGACAGGACGTTGGACTGACTCCCTGCTCTCCGCCTCCGTGTGAACAGGACAAGCCCATCGACTACTCTTCGGCCAAGTCCAAGGGCAAGAAGGCCGCTCGAGGACTCGTCTCTGGCCGCATCCAGGGCCAGGCCAAGGAGGATGCGCTGATCCAGTTCGAGAACCTCGCGCACTACTTCGAAGACAAGGTCACCGGCGACGAGGAGGTCAAGGACAAGCTGTTTGAAAAGCTGAACGCGGTCGTCAAGGATGTTCAGGGCAAGCCTGTTCGTCCCTCCTCTCTCTTCCCTTTCCACTCCTGCTGAGTCTGACGAGTGACTTCTATTCGTTAACAGGAGTACAAGAAGTCCATCGACACAATTCTGCACATCGTCAAGAAGTACGCCGGCAAGGCGCAGGACCTCGCCGCTCGAGCTGCCGACAAGGCCGCTGACGAGGCCGACGTGCGTCCTTCCTCTCCCTTGCCTCTCACCTGAAGCGCATTGGGCTGACCGGCTTTTTCTTTCATCCTTTGCAGCAAGAGCCCCTTGAGAAGGCGCTCGATGAGGGAAAGACGATTCTCGAGACGTTCGCCAACGGAGAGTCGCTCGACCCCACGCTGGACGCCGCCAACACGCTCAAGGAGGACATCAAGGCCGACCACCAGGTCGAGGCCTACTTCAAAGGTTCATAAATCAAATTTCTTACTCTTGATCTGACTCGCAGGACTGATACTTCCCCTCTCGCCTTTATTTACAGACGTCGGATCGTTCCTCGAGGCGTGCCTCAAGGTTGAGGGATACGTCACTTCCCAGCGAGCCTACCGACGGTCGTCTACCCTATTCCAGCGAGGCCAGGAGCTCGTCTCGGGCAACGAGAAGTATGAGCGGGACCTGTCTACGTTCGTCGAGAACCTCGAGGGCTTCTTTGGAGCGCTCGGTGAGGACGAGGCGTTTGTCGAGCTTGGAGACGCCGTCGAGGAGTTGGGCATCGAGCTTGAGCATGCTGGGAAGACGGGTCTGAACTCGCTCAAGGGTGCGCCTTCTCTCTCGACTTGGTCCTCGTCCATGATACCCTCGCTGACCGTCAGAGACTCTCTTTCACTACTCCAGCTGGTTCGCTTGGCCTCGGTCGCGACATTGTCGACGTCATTCTTCCTCGACTCGTCGGCCTCGTCAAGGAGATCCCCGTCCCCCGGGTCGAGTTCCAGTCCGAGTTTGTCGACTTTGTCGTCGACGACATCACGTTCGAGTCTGCGTCGTTCGTGCCCGACAACATCCGGGTCGTCAACCACAACGACCTGCTCTTGACCCAGGGATTCGCCGCCTACGCCGCCGACTTTGACTCGAGCGTCAGACTTCACGTTGACGGTCTGAGACTGCACGCGAAGGACATCGCCTATTGGGCATGTCGATTCTGTCTAGATTGCTCTTTGCTTGTGACGCGCACTGACCAAAGTTTCTCTTTGGCGCTTGCAGTTCAACAAGAAAGGTTCTTTCTTGACCACGTTCGAGGACGAGGGCCTACTCGAGATCGCGTTCGACCGCAAGGGCATCTCATTCGACGTCACGCTCGAGAACGCGACCGAGGACAACCGCGAGTCATTCTTCGTAGTCAAGGACGTCCAGGTCGACATCTCGGACCTCCAGTACCACATCTCCAAGAACACGAGCTGGTTGCTCTACTTCTCCAAGCCGTTCGTGTCGTCGGTCATCAAGCGGGCCGTCAAGGAGTCCCTCCAGCACTCGATCATCGATTACCTCAAGCAGGCGGACCTGGCCCTGTACGGTCTTCAGAACCGGGCCATCGCGGCCACCAACGCCAAGCCGTCGCCCAAGGACTTCCTCTCTGCCGTCTTCTCGACCTCGGTCTTCTCGTCGTCGTCGTCGGCCAAGCTGACGCAGAAGGGCATCGTCAAGTACGGACGACGGGGCGACTACCTGCTCGCGATCGGTGCGGACGACCAGATCTTCCCCGACAAGGCCATCAGCGAGAAGCGCGCGCGGGCCAAGAACCTGCTCGAGCAGGCGTCGAGCGTCGCTGGGTCCGCTTCCGAGGCCGTCGAGGGCGGCAAGATCAAGGCCGACCAGGTCAAGGTGGACGCTGAGCGGGAGGCGAGCAAGCTGGGCCTAACGGTTCAGAAGAAAGAGAGGGTCGAGGCTGGAAAGGAGGGCTGGAGGTCGGACGCCTTCAACGTCTGAACGATCCCTTGTCTTTCGCTCTCAGTTTCTCTTTCTCAGCTCCTCCACTTTCCTCTTCTGTCGACGTAATGATAGCTTCACCTCTCGCCTTCACGATCTCTCGCTCTGCGTACTTCCTTCGCCTGTCTTTCACATTCTTTGACTGTACTTAGTCCGCCTTCTTCCTGATCTCATGTCTGTTCTCATCGAAGTTCTTGACGTGCGATGAATCATATGGATGTCGGAGAGTGGCGGGTCGACATTCAGGTACCATCCTCTAGGCCCCATCTCCCTGAGAGCTTCTAGGGACGCTTTCCTTGGTTTTCGTAAGCCGTAACCTCTCACTCTTGCCCACCGAATACCTCCCTTTTTCGCAAGGGCGAGGGACGAGTGCATCGTTCCGTACTCGTGAGGTAGAGGTAGAGGTAGAGGGTAGAGGTCATGGATAGAGAGGTTCGCAAAAAGCGAGCACAGCCAGCGTCGGAGAGCGCAGAAAGTACAAACGACTCAAGGCATCAACAAAATAGAACGAAGTAGAGTTTCAAGCAGAGGGAGGAGGAGAGAGGAGGAGAGAGGAGGAGAGGGTGCTCTGGCGAATCGGCTGGGAACTTGGCAATGGCGGCGTGGGTGAAGACGGCGAGGATCGGAGCGGCGACGGGCGACAGGATGTAGGACGTGGGGGCGCGGAGGTCTCGTTCGAAGGAGGACGTCGAGTCGGGGTGCGAGCGAGTCAGCCCACGCGGTCCGCCTGTCGTTGAGACTGGACTCTTTAACACTCACTCCCATCTCCCCTTCGCCGATCTGCTGCCTCTCCTCAAACATGCCTGCTCTAGCCTCGACGGCGTTCCTCGTCACGGGCATGCTCACGACGGGAGCTGCCAACAGCATCCTGTCAAAATGGCAGGTGCGTCTACTCGCCCGTCTCCGTCTCTCCGATCTCAGACCGCGCAGGCTAACGAGATCGACCTTCCTGGCTCCCAATCCGTCGCTCTCTTGAATGCATAGGACATGCAATGGTTCGTCTCTGCTTGTTGTCCGCCTCTCGACAAGATCCCTCGTGCTGATCTGAAGTGTTTGCTTCTCAACAGCGTGGAGAACTGCTCGTCTCCTGACCCTCGTGCTCGAGTCTCGTTTGAGCAACCCGTCTTTCAATCCCTCAGTAAGTATCTTATTTCCTTGCAGTAGCTGGACCCAACCTGAGCTGATTTTCTCTCCTTCCCTGTTCGTCTGCAGACATGTTCGCTGGCGAGAGTACGTAGGCTTCGTCCACCTGGTGCCGCGTGCTCGCTCACGGGCTGACCCGACCACCTCTCCTCCCATGCGTCCCCTCCCTCCAGTGCTTTGCTTGCTTCCTCTCCTCTACACCTACCTCGCTTCGCCTTCGCTCAACTCCTCGAATCCAAGAGCCGTGCGCCTGGTCGCGTCCATTAAACGACGCTTGTCTCCTCGTCGAAAGGACGCCTCGGCGCAGTACCTGCCTGTCGAGCAGGACGTCGGTCCAGACAGCGCAGTCACGACGACAACCGACGGACTCGACACGCTCTCGGACGACGGCTTCACTGCTGGACAGCAGGGTCTGTACTTCGAGCCTAGCAAGTGGGCTCTCTTCTGGCTGCCGGCGCTCTGCGACATGGCCGGCACAACGTTGATGAACGCCGGTCTGATCCTCACCCCGGTCTCGATCTACCAAATGACTCGTGGCTCGGTAGTCCTTTTTGTTGGGGTTCTCTCGGTCATCTTTCTGCGTCGTGAGTCTGTCAGTACTGCTGGGGCCACCGTCTCGTTCTCGTCACTAACATTGAGACTTCTGCCCTTCCCCTCAGGTCACCTGCATCGCTACCAATGGTTCTCGCTCCTCTGCGTCATGATCGGAGTCAGCTTGGTCGGTCTCTCTGGCTCGCTTAAGTCGAGCGCTGCACCAGACGCTTCGACTGCTACCACCTCCGAGGAGGAGAGTGCCGCAAAGGTCTTCATCGGGATTTTCCTCATCCTCTTCGCGCAGCTCTTCACTGCTACTCAAGTGAGTTTCTCCCCTCCCGTCCACCTCTGTCTGCGACTGACGAATTGACCATATTTTCCAGTTCGTCGTCGAGGAGAAGATCATGTCGCGCTACGAGGTGGATCCTCTGCTCGCTGTCGGCCTCGAGGGCACGTTTGGTCTTCTCACCACAGGACTGGCCATGCCGATCCTGCACGCACTCTTCGCCGACAAGTACGAGACTTTCGACCTCCACCGACTTTGGGCGCAGGTCAACGCCAACTGGATGGTTGTCGTTCTCTCCTTTGCTATGTTCGTCCACGTAGTCGCAACCATCGATTCAAACGACTCCGGAACTGATGAGCTCACTCTCTTTTCGATCGCCTACAGCATGCTGAGCATCTCGTCGTTCAACTTCTTCGGTCTGTCCGTCACCAAGACTCTGTCTGCTACCGCTCGGTCAACCGTGCGTATCTCTTCCCCTCTCGAAGTCTCCTGCGCCGTGACTGACGAGACATCTTGCGTCAAACCCTGCAGATCGATACATGCCGAACGCTCCTCATCTGGCTCGTCTCTCTATCGGTCGGATGGGAACACCTCGAGTTCCCATCCTCCGTCCTCCAAGCTCTCGGTTTCGCCGTCCTCGTCTGGGCAACGCTGGTCTTCAACGGCCTGCTTTCTCCGCCGTTCTGGCGTCCGGACGAGGGCAATCTGAGGCTGGGCGAGGCGGAGGAGGCGGCCCTCGAGCGAGAGAGGGAGAGAGAGAGGGTGCTGGAAGAGACAGGCGAGCTGCCTTGCGAGGGACAACTCGGCCGGGTCGGGGTCGACGCTGTTGGAGAGGAGAGGGCGGCAGAGGGGTCGCGACGCTGAGCAGGGAAGCTGTCCTGCTTGCGTTCGTCCTGCCTCGTTGGTCTCCGTCGCTTTCTTGCGTTCCCTTCAACAAACTTGTACTGCCTCTCTCTTTCTCCCATGAGACATGGAACCTTCGATGAGAACGCGGAGGGGTCCGTTCGAAGGGCGGAGGAGGGGGACTCGTGGTCAACCCCTAGAGCCCGTACGTTGCTGGGCCGCATCGTCAGGTTGGACAATAAGTGACGCGACATGATGGACCTACAGGTAGACGCTCTGGGCGCGAGAGTAGCCGACGACCGATCCCAAGGTCGAGAGCGAGACGAGAGGAAAGGAGGGACGACATGAAGAGGCAGCACCTGTGGTCGAGGGAGCAGCCGAAGCGTCAATTCTCTCCAACCCTGTCGTTCGGGAGAGGCAAGGGGACGTAGGATGCACCAAAGGCCCTTCCTCGGATCAGGAATGTCAAAGACAGAGGGCAAAGGTGGTACGCTCCGCCTAGCAAGAGAGAGCGAGGCTGACCCCGCTGTCTCTGGCTTCATACGCAGCTCCTCTCGCCGGCCGAACCCCGGTCCTCGCATCAGCCTGCCCGACCGGCCGTTCAGACTTCAGATGGCTAGTAGAAATGTCAGTTGGTGTTGCTATCATTCTGCTGAGAGTCGGCGAGGGAAGCCGGGTGGGTGCGAGTTGGGAGAAACGCGTCGAGGCGACCTCGTCTCGCGTCCAAGCCCGCAGTCGGTGAACTTGCAAGGTGCACCTGAAATTCATTCGATTCGAGAAGTACATGCCAAGAAGAGATACAGAGATCGTAGAAGGAGACGGGAAGAGTAAGTATGAGAGGGAGTAGCGATCCTCTCTACAAAGGTTTGAATGTGTGGCGCGGAAGGACAGTAAGGTCGAAAAGTCGGGAATGAAGACGAAGGGGGATGAAAGGACAGGCTGTCGAGATCGGGGACGCGATGTTGAAGTCAAAAGACGAGAGAGGACGACGTGGACTAGGAGAGGTCGACGAGAGGATGGCTCTATGGTAAGACGCTGATCATGAGCGGGTTGAGCCACTCGCTCTTGACCAGTTTCTTCGGGGCGAGCTTGCGTTCTTGGAGAGTATATCTACCAAGGTAAAGAGACCCCGTCAGGGTTCGGAAGACTTCAGAGACGATAGTGGAGAACGCACCGTCGTAGAGCGCTCTGACTCTCCATGACCAGACCCTTCAGCTTCTCCCTCCTCTCGATCGACGCCCCATCCATCTTCTTCCTCAACTTCAAGTAATCCACCAAATTGATATGAGCCCTCTGCTTGAGGATGCGCTTAGCTGCGGTGAGGGACGTTGGGAAGGGGTCGTCCTCGGTCGCAGTCCAGTCAGAAGCTCCAGAGTCTGAAGAGGTTTCGGAGACGTTGGAGAAAGGAACGTCGGGTGCGGGGAGGATGCCGAGTTCGACGATGAGGCATTGCCACTGCGTGAGGGTGGTGAACGTCAGTAAATTGGTGTACTGACGCTCGAGAGAGAGAACGGAGGGACGCACGAAGAGAAGCTTGTCGGCCCTGCTGCCAACGTCTTCGCCAAAATCGCTGCTGGCGTCGAAGAACCTGCGAAAGAGCCAAAGCCAAAGACACATCAGCACTAGCGAGAGAAAGAGAGTGGCATCGAAGAACGCACTGATCGACGATGAAACTTGCTGCGTCGTCCGAGAAGTCGGACTCTGACTGCGCGTCGTCGTTGACGAGACTGCTGCTGCACGAAGAGGACGAGTCCGATGGAGGTCCACTCCTGTATACGATCCGCTCCGAGGGCAGGGAGGAGGTCTCCGAGTTGGAGATACAGAATCGAGAGGTGGAGACGCTCTGGAGAGAGTCGTCGGAGGTGCGTCGAGGAGGGTGGGGGACAGAGAGGGATGGTCGAGAGGAAGGAGCGAGTGTTGAGGACCCGCACTTCAGTCCGAGGAACACGAGACGCCGCAGTATTTTTTGTTCCTGCTTCTCAGCAATCTCCATGGCTTTCTTCTGTGAACCCCCCATCGTCTCCAGGTGTCCGTGCTTGCGGAGAAGCAGCATGAGTTCCGAAGAGGTGGAGACTGGAGCGAGCCGGTGGAGGAAAGCATCTCGAGCGCTCCTCTTCTCGGCCCTTCGCTGTCTCCTCTGAGCTTCCTTGGAGTCAAGAAGAACGCTCGAAGTTCCAAGCGGAGAGGGGACGGTGAAGGGAAGCGGAGGGACGCTGTGCGTTTCGACGACGAGTGCTGGGGGCGAGGTAGAGGGTGCCGTTGAGGACGCTTTGGCGACCTTCTTCTTCTTCTTCGAGCTCTTGGAGGAGGGAGGGAAGGCGGGCGCAGAGTGAGAAGCGACAGGTGGAAAAGCTTTGGTGGAGCTTGGGGGAGGATTGGCCGAAGGGAGTGCGTGCGACACAGACACCGAGAGGGCCGAGAGAGGTGTAGCAGCCGACTGCCGGCAGGTGAGACCGAGTGCCTTAAGCTGTCGCGCAACATCGTTTTCTAGAATTTGTCGATGTGCATTTGCCGACGGCGTCGTCTTCTTAACCTTGGGGATGAACTCGTGCTGGTAGAGGAGAGCGAGCAATTCCTGCGTTGTCGAGGTTGGAGCGTGCCGTCGGAGGAAGTCGACCCGCGCGGCTTTGAAAGCTGCCCTGTCAGAGCAGCGCTGCTCCTTCGTTGGCTTGCCCTCTATCTTATTTTCCTGCTTCGAGACCGGCAGAACAGGCTCGTTGGCCTCCTCTCGTGCGGTATCCTTCTTCGTCTCCCGCGCTTCCTCCTTCTGCCGGGTCTTCTCCTTCTCCCGTGCCTTCCTCTCCCTCTTGACCTTCTGCACCTTCTTTGATTGAGCCTTCGGCTCCACCGTGGCCGTCTCCTTCCCCTCGTACGCGCTCGTCTTGAGCGGTAGGACTAGTGGCGAGTAAGGGACGACCGCAGGAGAGAGAGACGATGGGAACCCGGAAGTCGGAACGTGTTGAAGCATGTCTTGAAGAACAGGATCGGCCATGAGTTGGGTTTCGACGAGCCAGGCTGCCTCCACTTGTCGATTCCGCTGCTCCCTGAGGACCCGCTTCGTCTCCGACCTGGGCTTGTCCGTCGGCGCAGGGGACAGAGGTTCCGAAAGGTATCTGAGAGCGTGGTCGAGTTGACGGGACCTGCCCATCAAGGAGTAATTAGATGTCTCGAGGATGTCGACCCAGAGGCCCACTCGCCAACAGAGACGCTTCTGCTCTATTCGAGCAAGTCGAGAAATGTGAAGCTTGAAGGACTCCTGAGTAGGCCAGCCGGTCGGGACGAAATCGGTCGGAGCGAGAGGGGTCGACGGGATGGCCTGTTGCTGAACTGGGTTTGAGTCCAACTGGCCGTCGTCCTCGTCGCTCTCATCAGCCCATCTCCGAGGTCGGGAGATTTTCTCAGACTCAACTTCGCTACCACCCTCCGCATCCTCCTCCAGTCCTCCCACCTTATCCTCTGCCTCCTGCGGCCGTGCGAGAAGGTCCGAGCCTGCCAATCCCGCCCTCAGAGGTCCTCCCGACCCCTCGCCAACCCGATGGAGGACGATGAACTCGTCGTCGGAGTCTTCGAGGTCGCTAGAAGTGGAGAAGGCGTCGGAGAGGGTGAGGGAGGCGAAGGAGGATCCGAGAGAGGCTGGAGGAGAGGGGGACATGGCCAGTCGGCGGTCGAGCTGACGGCTGCGGGCAGGAGTCAGAATCAGAGGCTGCGATCGGAAGAGGAGGACTGCGAGGAGACTGACGCTGCTAGAGAGATGCTGTGAGTTGGCTTCCGAGTAGGATTGGGAGGAGGAGGTACGAGGGTGTGGGTGTCAGTCTTGGGAGGGGGAGGGCGGCCCGTCGAGAGACACGGCCGTCTGCTGCGCGCCGGAGAGGGAGCGAGTCGGGCGCAAGACTTCCTCCCTCTCCTCGCCGATCGGATACACGCAGACTGGAATACGGCCGCATCTTCCTCCATAGCAGATGAACGGCGTTCAACTTGCGAGAAGAAAAAGGGTGGGAAGTGCATCGTCAGTACGCATGGCTCGATCGGACCTCGCCGCCAGCTCCCTCGAAGGGAGCAGCTCGACTCCAGCCTACGACCCTTTCCTCCCTACAGCAAGACCGAACGACACCACCCGAGTGCATGAACCTCCGCCTGGCGTCTTGCTCTACATCACTCGCTCGAAACATGTCCACCCGATCAACCCGATCCCGCGCGATCGCCACCTCTCTCTCGGCCCCAAGCTCGACAGCTCTCGCCACCTCGCCTTCGATCCCTCTCAAGCGAGAGGCCTCAAGTCCTCCTCCTTCCTCGTCGACACCCAAGAAGGCCAGATCGACGCCCTCCAAGAAGGTTACTTCCAAACTCTCGACCACTCCGTCCAAAGGCAAGACGTCCACACCCAAGAAGTTCGCGGCGTACCTCACGACGCCTTTCCCAGACTACGCCCGACCTACCGCCGATGAGTGCGAGGAAGTGACGAGGTTACTGGGTGCAATGCACGGGCTTCCTCAAAGACCTGGGATGGTGGAAAAGCTGCCAGAAGATGGAACGACGAGGGTGGGAGAAGCTTGTGAGTTTGTCTTGCGTCACTCCCCTCGTGGCCTCCGACCAGAGACTGGACGCCTTCTACTCGTAGTTGGGCATGCCTGATGATAGCCGACTGCTCTCCATTCTGAACTTACAGGTGGTGCTGTGCCTTCCGTCCTGGACGCTTTGTGAGTCTGCCGCAGCTGCTCGATCTGATGGGCTTTGAGGTCGTACTCATCCTCTGCCATGAACGATCTTGCAGGATTCGGACGATCCTGTCCCAGAACACCACCAACGCCAACTCTGCTCGAGCTTATGCTTCGTTGCTGTCCGTCTTTGGGCACTCAAAGTCCAACAAGAGAGCTGTCGATCTCGTCTCTATTTACAAAGCGCAAGTCGCCGACATTCAAGACAGCATTCGGTGCGTTTCCTTTCTTATTGTCGTGCTACCTGCATACATTAGACTCACGCTCATTTTGGACCTTGGTCGGAAAGATGTGGTGGACTCGCCAACGTCAAGGGAAAGGTCATCTCCAACGTACTTCAGAGCGTGTACGACCGCAACACCAAACTCGCTCAGGCTTCTACGGTTGGCCACAAGGAGGACATCAACCCCATCAAGAAAGAGCTAGACGCAGTCTCTCCTTCGGTGGTGAAGACAGAGGACGTCAAGTCTGAGGGGGCGGTGAAGAAAGAAGAGGTCTCTCGGGTGTCCCTTTCCCCTCCTCCGCCTCTCCTCTCCAGAGAGACAGAAGAGGAGGATTTGGCACGCCTTCTCTCGCTAGACTACGTTCACTCGATGTCGGACGACGAGGCCATGAAGGAGCTCGAGTCATTCCCAGGAGTTGGACCCAAAAGTCTGTTCTCTAGCACGCCCAGCTTGCCGAGCTCATCGAGAGTCAGTCGCATCGGTCCTGACTACCCCACTTTTACCCTCCCAGCGGCAAGCTGCGTTCTCTTGTTCTGCTTGGAGAGAGACTCGTTCGCAGTCGACACGCACGTTTTTCGTCTGTCGAAGTCCCTCGGATGGGTACCTTTCAAAGCCAACCGGTTCGCCTCCTCCATTTCTGAAAGGTTAAAAAAAATTCGAGCACTGACTCCCTCTCGCGCTCTGGTATGTGGTGTTTAGAGAGACGACGTACGAACACCTCGACGTCCGCATCCCGTCGCACCTCAAATACCCCCTTCACGTACTTCTGATCGCTCACGGAAAGTCCTGCCCGAGGTGCGCTGCCGTCAAGGGCAAGACGTCTCGACCTACGTTGGGTCCTTGTCCGCTGGTAGGGTTGACGAAGAAGGCCAAGGAGGAGGGAGGAGGGGAGGGAAACGTGGAAGAGTTGGTTGGGGACATGGCGGCGGAGGTGGAGAAGGTGGTTGGGTTGGATGTGGAGACTGCTCTCAGGAAGGCTCACGGCGCCTAGGCTTCTCTCAAAGTATGACACTTGCACAATGGTGATATGGGAGAGCAAGGATCGTACATCGTCCGAAAGCGGAGGAAGAAGAGGGAGACCGCCTTCTTTCATGCCCTCTCGCGGAAACCCTTTCGCGTCCCAGGCACCAACAAACTCACTTCTCAACGACCCGCCTCCTTTTTCTTCCACTTCTTGTTGCCATTCTCCCCTCCTCCCAACCCCTCTCGCGCTGAAGAGGATACGACTGGCGTCTCCCCAGCGAGGAATTTGACAGGCGACGATCGACCTGCCCGGGCGAGAGAAAGATGCGAGTCGTCCTCCACGGTCGGTCTTCGGCGGAGTCTCATCTTCTGCATCGATGTTGTTCCTCGAGAGGCCTGTGTAGCTGGTGTCGAGGGAAGGTCTGTCGAGGGGGGCGGGTGGGAGTGGGCGAGGGGAGACCGGACAGGGTCGGGCGACAGGATGACTTTCGACATGATCTCGTAGTCGTACTTGACCTTCCTCCATGTGCCTCCAATCCACAGCATGCCGCTGACCTCCTGCGAGTCCGTTCCACTTTCAGGGAGGGGAGGCGGCGGCGGAGGAGGAGGCGTCGATGGAGAAGGCGGCGAGGTAGAAGCGGATGGAGGGACGTCCATCGTCGCTTCGGCTCCGGCTGTAGCTTGTTCAGCTTCGTCGTCGTCCTCCGAGTCGGACCATGTAAACCGGGAAGGTGAAGAATGGTCGATCTCGTATCCCATCTTGCGATAGAAATTGATGGCTTTCACGTTGCCTGGTCAAGCCAACGAAGAGTTAGGTAGGCGCCTTCGTCAGTCTTGCTCGTCTTCAGAGAGGAAGCGAAAGACAAGAACAGAGGAAAGGACGAACTCTTGAGAACGGTGAGCATGACTTTCCGACATCCCCAAGCTCGGCCGACGTCTTCGATCCGCGAGACAAGGTAGCGCCCGAGACCTGCCCTTTGGAAGTCCTGCGACACAGAGAGCTCGTACCTACCCAGAGGCCATCCAGCAGTAGAAATGTCAGTCGTCATGCCTGGCGAGGCGGCTGGAGACGACACACACACGTACAGGTACACAAGCGGTTCCTCTTCTCCATCCTCATCCATCTCCGTGTCAAACCGCCACATCAGGTACCCCTCCACGGTGCCAGCTCTCGCCCTCTCCATATCTGCCTCTTCCTTCTCCCTCTCCTTTCTCCGCCTCTCACGTTCGACTCTCTCGAGCTCCTGAGCGAGCTCGAGGGCCTTCGCTTCGGCCTCCAGACGTCGTTGAACTGAAGCCTTGCGCGGTCGGCCGAGCTTCTTCCGAACGGGCTGGTCGAGGCAGAGCGTGGGGGTAGTGGCAGAAGGGGCGTTTTTGGGAGGTCGGCCACGTCGTTTGAGAGTTGGGAGACCATCCGTTCCCACAGGCGACGACACGGAGACCGCCAGATAACTCTTGGGCGCGCTCACGGGGGTCAAGCGTTCATCCGTAGGACCCTGGGTTGACGGTGTTGAAAGTGCTGAAGACCGATTCTGTTGCAGCCGAGGCTCCTGTGCCGGCGTCGTCTGGAGGCGTAGCGAGGTTCCGTTGGAGACTTTGACGAAGGGCGAAGAGAGGATGGAACGTCCAGGATTCAAGTCCTCCGTCTCCGTGTAATCAGGCTTGAGGGGAGATGAGCCTAGCCTCGAGCTGCGTCGTCGCTCTCCTGCAGGGTGGATGACTTTCCTCCGCTTGGCAGCTGGCCTTTCGGCCTGAGGCGACAGGTCGAGAGTGGGCGATGCTACGGCCGTCGGAGGGGGAAGAGCGGGTGGAGGCGGAGTGCCGGAGAGGAGCGAGAAAGGGTAGCGAGCAGCGACTGCTGAAGGAGAGGGCTTCACGGGCGAAGTCATCGCCGTTTGGAACGTTTCGAGCGACGAGGTAGGAGTGACCATCGGGTTTGGCTGGACCGCTGCCAAAGGCAGGATGTCAAGAGGAGCAGATTTGGATTCGGAGTCGTTGATGAAGGAGATGATGTTGGTGCTGTTGAGAGGGTCGCGCTGAATTGGAGGCGGGAGGTAGGGGTTGGAGAGTAACGCACTGAGAGGGTGGTGAGGGGAAAGGACCGTCGGTGGCACGATTCTGTCGTCGGCGGTTGCACGTAGCGTCTCATCAACCAGTATTGAAGGTGCGAAAGTGGGCTGCACTTTGGAGAGTGCGGGAGGAGCCGTCGTGAATAGAGTTGAGCCCTCGGAGGCGTCCTTGCTGTGAATTTCAACCGCCTCCACAGACTGTACGGGAGCCTTTCTCTCCATTACCAGGAGTTCGTCCACTAGCTCGTCTGATCCGAGATCCGGTTCCCGAGCCGTCTCCTCATTCTTAACAGCCTCCGGCTCAGCAGAGGTGTGCCTGTCGGCTCGAAGGATGATGTATCGTGAGTCGGGGTGGAAGAGCTCTTGCTTCTTGGCTTGAGGCGTCCAGCCGAACGAAGACACCTTGTAGCTGGAAAGCGAGCGTTTAGAGTCTCGAGTTAGCCAGATGATCCTCCCAGAGTAGCGGACACAGGTTGGCGCTCGGGAGGGTTGTTTTGAGGACGGTCCCCCGTGTGGTCCGAGCCACAAACCGAGCGGCAATGAGCAGAACTCACGAAGCGCTCATATTCTCCTTGAAGATCTCCCAGATGCGCTTCTGATCGGCCCTGTCGTACGGCGCTTTGGCAACCTCGACAATGAACTTGTGTCCAGCGCGGAGCAGACGTGATTTGATGAGCTGCCCGTCGGCCGCTACTTGACTCGCGAGGGACGAGATGGAAGCCTGACAAGAGGCGGGGTATTTTCCGATTGAAAATGAGTCGGGGGGTAACGAGGGAGAGCCAAAGATCAAGGAATGTCGGAGGGAGGGTCAGCTAGCCGTCCCGAGGAAAGTCAACCTCATCAAGACGCAGTGAGGACGCGAACGCACCTCGTTGGCGACCCGAATGACCTCGTCAGGCAAGAACGGTCCAGTCTTCGTCGTTCCGTCTGCTACGGCTCTATCCTTGCCCTTCCAGCTGCTCAATACGGCGCCCATGCCTGGCTGTGCGCGGGGGTTGGTCGAAGGGAGGTCTTCAGGCTCGGCCGAGAGGGAGGACGAGCGTGACGACATGAGCTTGAGGAGACCGTTCGACCGTGCTGTCCGAGGTGCGAGGAGCGGAAACCGTCTTGCTGTTTGTCCGTCTGGCGTGTAGAGCAACAGGAGGAACGACAGGGCCGACCGGAGAGAGGGTCGTGCTGAGGCCAAGAGAGTTCCCACGCACACGATCGTCATGAACTCGAGCCTCGGACTCCCTTCCCTCCGACGCTACCCTAACCGCCTTTTCCTCGAGTCACTCGTTCACTGCTCCGGGAGGATCATGATGCTAGTCCGCCCTCGCTCCGTCCGGCCTCAGCTCGGTCGTCTTCTGCCCCAGCTCTGCCGCCGCCCGGCTTCCTCCTCATCCCGGCAACCCTTGAGCGATGAGGCCTCCCTCAAGCCACATTCGTCCCCAGCCCACAAGGCCTACTCGCACACGCTCCTTCTGCCCAACCCTACCTTCCCTCTGACACCTCCGAGTGCAAAAGAGCAGAGGAAGCGCTTCGGACGTCGGACGAGCGACGAGCTGTACGCTTGGCAGGTGCGTTCGCCCTTCTGCCCCTAGCTCAGACAACTCCGCTCGGGCTTCTCACTCGCTCGAGTGAAACAAGAGTTGGGGCTAGAAGTCTTCTCCTGCCGAGATTGAGCGTACTTCTTAAGGGATGAAGCGGCTTCGAAAGGCTGCGATGAGCTGACTTCCCCCCCTCCGGGCGGACTCCGATGGTACCCCTCGCAGAGATCACGCCCCGACGCTCTGCCTTCAGAGCAAGACTTTGTCTTCCTCGACGGACCGCCTTACGCCAACGGAGATCTTCACATGGGTTTGTCCTCCTTTCATTTGACTTTGCCGACGATCGAACGACTGATCTGATCCCCGTCTCGTTCTCCGAACAGGACACGCAATGAACAAAGTCCTGAAGGACGTCATCAATCGATATCAAGTCTTGCAAGGACGTAGAGTAGACTATAGACCAGGATGGGACTGTCACGGATTACCGATCGAAAACAAGGCTCTGGCCTCCCTGTCGCTGTCAGCTTCGTCGACCGACTCAAAGAAGGACTTTACCAGCGTCCCGCCGGCCGAGATCCGAACAGCCGCCAGCAAGGTCGCCAGAAAGGCCGTCGAGGGTCAGAAGAAGACGTTCGAGGCGCTAGGGATCATGGCCGACTGGTCGATTGGCGGGACGTACCGAACGCTCGACCCGTCGTACTCGCTCGCACAACTCGAGATCTTCAAGTCGATGGTCGCGCACTCGCTCGTCTACACGGCCAACCGGCCTACGTACTACTCTCCTAGCTCCAGAACGGCTCTAGCGGAAGCGGAGCTCAAGTACAAGGAGGACCACGAGAGTTTGAGCGCTTGGGTCAAGCTGGATGTGCCGACGAACGAGGTGGGAGAGCTGGCTGAGGTGATGAAGGACGCTAGGCTGGAAGGTGAGAGCATAGCAGTGTCAGTGTGGACGACAACTCCCTGGACACTGGGAAGCAACATGGTGAGTTCTCTGTGTCGGCGCAGAAATCTTGGCGGAGCAGCACTGACTTTGGGCGTCTTTCTCTCAGGCGGTCATGGTCAACCCCGAACTCGAGTACACCCTCGTCCGAATCTCGACCGGTCTTCTCGTCATCCACCCAGACCGAGCCTCAGATCTTTCAGCCCTTTTATCAACCGACCTCACTCCCCTCTGCCCCCCTTTCCGAGGTTCTCGACTCCTCAAGACCCGCTACTCCCCCCTCCTCCCTCAAACCCCCGATCAAACCAACCCCGTCATCCCTGCTCAACACGTCACATCCCAATCTGGAACCGGACTCGTCCACTGCGCGCCGGCCCACGGACTGGACGACTACCACGTCTACTCTGCCATCTTCCCCTCGCGCGGCGAATCGGACCTCCTGTGCCCCATCGACGATGGCGGGTGCTTCACGGCTGGAGTGGAAGCGAGACTCGACGGACAAGAGGCGATGATTAGAGGGAATGAGGTCATGCTGGAGCTGGTGAAGGAGAAAGGAGCGTTGCTGGCCAAGGAGAAGGTAGTCCATAAGTACCCGTACGACTGGAAGACCGACCAACCCGTCATGGTCCGGTACGTCACCCTCTCCCTGCCTGGACTATCCCTTGGGAGGCTGACGCGGTCGATTTTTGCGGTTTGGCAGAGCGACAAGCCAGTGGTTCGCAAACCTAGATACGATCAAGGAGAAGGCCCTTCAAGCGCTCGAGGACGTCAACTTCGTGCCTGCCTCCTGTCAGTCCCGCCCTTTTGCTCGCTTCTCGCGCTTCAGAGACCTGACCGACTCCATCTTTCTGTTGAATCTTGAACGCAACAGCTCGCGCACGGCTTGAGTCATTCGTCCGATCTCGGTCCGAGTGGTGCATCTCACGTCAACGGACATGGGGCGTGCCCATCCCTGCTCTCTACTCAGTCTCGACCGGCACCCCTCATCTCACTCCTTCCTCGGTCGATCACATCCTCTCGGTCCTCTCTACTAACGGAGGTCTCAAGGCATGGTGGGATCTCCCGGCGGAGGCGTTCGTCAGTCCCGACCTGGCCGATTCTGCAGAGGGCAAGGATGGCTGGCGCAAAGGGACCGACACGATGGACGTCTGGTTCGACTCTGGCTCAGCGTGGAGTCTGATCACTCCTCGCGAGTCCGGCTCGACGGTGGAGAAGCCTCTGGCGGACGTCGTTCTGGAAGGGTCAGATCAACATCGGGGCTGGTTCCAATCACTCCTCCTCACCTACCTTTCCGCCTCCTCTCAAGACGCCACGACCAAGCCGAGGGCACCGTATAAAACGGTGGTGACGCACGGGATGGTGCTGGACGACGAGAAGCGTAAGATGAGCAAGAGCGAGGGAAACATCCTCGCACCCGAAGGGGTCATGGACGGAAGCGCGTTCAAGGATGGCGGCCCGGAGGATCAAGGGGTGGGAAAGAAGAAGAAGGGCGTACAAAAGGTGCGTTGCCTCTCTTCGCAGCCTCGCCCCTTTGCGGCTCGTGCCTTGCTGACGGTGCCTGACGCGTCTTCGTCTCCTTCGCTTAGACGCACTACGGTCCCGACACCCTTCGGGTCTGGGCAGCCTCGAACGACTACACGAGCGACTCATACATCGGTCGGCAAGCCATCGACGAGGCCTCTAACAACCTGTTCATCGTCCGCAGAATCCTGCGTTTCCTCACCGGCTCAGTCGGGCAGAGCACGAAGGCCATCACTGAATTTGAGCGCGAGGAACTCACCTTGGTGCGTCGTTCACTATCTCATCATCCTTTGCAGTAACCGTCCTCGGTGCTCAGTAACTGAATGCCGATTACTGCTGTGTTTTCAGGCCGATCGCTACGTCTTGCACCTTCTCGCAGAGTACGAGGAGTCCGTCAGCCAGCAGTACGAGTCGTTCGCCTTCCACACTAGTTCGTGACCCCTCAGCTCTTCCTTGCCAGCTCGACATTGCGTGCTGACCAGACGGCTTTGGTGTCGATAGTCATGAAGGAGACTCTCACGCTCCTAAACCACCTGTCGGCGTTCTACATCGACATGACTCGAGACTCGCTCTACTCTGACTCGCCCGACTTGCCGTCGAGGCAGATCGTTCTCTCGGTCTTCCAAGCTGTCAGTCACCCTGTCAACTCGATTATCTGCCACCTGCGTCTCCTGCTGACCCGCGTGTCAATCTCCAACGGTCCCCCGCAGGTCCTCAACAACGTCTCTCAAGCGGTTGCACCCATCGCTCCGTTCATGATCGAAGAGCTCGTGGAGCACCGGAAAGATGTGACTCTCCCTGCTCACTCCGCCTTCTCTCAGAGATGGCGGAAGTCTGTCAGTCTTCCATTCCTATCACCGGCAGTCGAGTCGGTGCTGATGTTGATTTTTTCGCCCTCAGCTGCCAGCATGGAAAGACACTCAAGCAAAGGCGGACATGCAGACTCTTCTTGGGGTCAATACTTATGTCTCTAACCTGCTCGCCAGAGCAAGGGACGACAAGAAGGCCAACCTGGGAAGGATGAGCCACCTTGAGATCCAGCTCGACACGTCCGACATGGCCGGCGTGATCGAGGACAACCGTCACTGCCCATCTTCCCCTTTTGCAGCTCGCTCTTTCTGACTTCATCGTGTCGTTTCTCCATCAGGATCGATCCTCACCAACCTCTTCGGAGTGTCGCACGTTACGGTCGTAGCGACGCCCATCGACGAGCCTCAACCCTGGGAATACGCCACCTCCTTCCCCACAAGCTCAAGTGACTCGGCTACTAAGATCAATCTCCGCATCTACCCTTCGAGCATGCACAAGTGTCCTCGATGCTGGGACTTTACGTCCCCGAAGGAGGATCGTCTTTGCGTTCGGTGCGAGGGGGTCGTCCGGGATTTTGAGGCTGCACCGACATCGGGATGAGATGATGTTCTCAACGCAGCCACAACGAACCTCCTTCGCCTCGAGCCCTCTTCCGTAAGAAGCGCGAACGTTCTGTAGCATCGTGCGAGGCCTGGGGACTTACTGCTGGTGCGCTGCAGGGACTGGGGTCTGTCGGAGTTTGAATTTGAGCTCTGGCTTGGACGACGTCGCTCAGCCCGCCCACTCGACCGTCCAGCTTCCTCCCGCACCTCACTCCCTCTCCCTCCACCAAGCATCGCCCGGGACGCATGTCCGTCTCCGCCCTGCCTCCCATGTCGGAAGAGCTCAAGCGAAAAAGGTACGTCTTCAGCCGTCGCCAGGCGCCTTTCCCCCGCCGTCGTCCGTCGCGAAAGAAAGAGGCTCATCTCTCCACCTTGCCCCTGCCCTCCCAGGTCTCCCTCGCCGGACCGCATCGGGGCCCGCCCTCACTCCCCTCCTCCGTACCAGCGTCGACGGTCGGCCTCGCCCGGTCAGAACCTTCCTCGCGTGGGCGATGTCGACCCGGCCCGTCGTCGAGAGCGAGAACGTCAACTTGCTCTGGCCGCTCTCGACTCTGAGTCGTCCTCCAAGGCCGTCACCAAGTCGACGGGCAACTTCGACGCGGCAGCAGAGTTCGCTAAGCTCTCTGCGGGAAGCAGGAGTGGAGGAGCCTACGTGCCGCCGGCGAGGTTGAGGCAGATGCAGATGGATGCGAGCAAGGACAAAGCGAGTCTCGAGTTCCAGAGGCTCAGCTGGGATGCGCTCAGGAAGTCGATCAACGGTCACATCAACAAGGTGCGTTCATCTGTGTCCATCTGTCTCCTTCTGGTGATCTACGAACGGGTGTCTGACATGAAGAGCAACTTTGCGTCTCGCGTGTCGGCAGGTCAACACGTCCAACATCAAGCACGTCGTCCCCGAGTTGTTCGCCGAGAACCTCATCCGAGGACGAGGTCTTTTCTGCCGGTCCATCATGAAGGCTCAGGCCGCCTCCCTTCCCTACACTCCCGTCTTCGCAGCCCTGGTCGGCATCATCAACACCAAGATGCCCCAGGTCGGAGAGCTGCTCGTCACTCGGCTCGCCAGTCAGTTCCGACGAGCGTTCAAGCGAAACGACAAGACCGTCTGCATCGCCTCGGCCTCTTTCATCGCTCACCTCGTCAACCAGTCGGTGGCCCACGAGCTGCTCCCCCTTCAGATCATCCTTCTCCTCCAAAAGGAGCCTACGTCCGACTCGCTCGAGATCGCTTGCGCCCTCACTCGGGAGGTCGGACTCTTCCTCACCGAGAACTCGGCCAAGGCGACCAACATCATCTTCGAGCGGTTCAGGGCGATCCTGCACGAGGGTACGGTAGACAAGCGAGTGCAGTTCATGATTGAGGTCCTCTTCCAGGTGAGGAAGGACAGGTTCAAGGACAACCCGATCATGGTGGAGGAGCTGGACTTGGTGGAGCAGGACGAGCAGATCACGCACCGGGTGTTGCTGGATGACGAGCTGCAGGTGCAGGAGGGTCTGAGTAAGTCCTCGCGTCTTCTCCTGCATTCGCTGGTACTGACCGCTCCTATATATATCCCCCTCGCCCCACAGACATCTTCAAGGCCGACCCCAACTTCCTCGAGAACGAGGAGAAGTACACGCAGATCAAGAAAGAGATTCTCGGTGACTCGGACGACGAGAGCGGGTCGGAGTCCGGAGGCTCGTCTGGATCCGAGAGCGACGACGAGGAGGACGAGGACAACCCGGCCATCGTCGCCAACGCGCACGGCATCAAGGACATGACGGAGACCAACATGATCAACTTCCGACGGTCGGTCTATTTGACCATCATGAACTCGCTCACGTACGAGGAAGCCGTCCACAAGCTGCTGCGACTGCAGGTCCAGGAGGGCATGGAGGTACGTGCCGACCTCTCGCCCGTAGTGGAGAGCGTTGATCAGGTACTGACAAGCGGTTTGTCCCTGCCTCTGTACACAGATCGAGCTCTGCAACATGGTCATCGAGTGCTGTTCGCAGGAGCGATCCTACTCGAACTTCTTCGGGCTCATCGCGGAGAGATTCTGCAAGATTAACCGCATCTGGTGCGAGAACTACGAGCAGGCGTTCGCCAACTACTACGAGACGATCCATCGATACGAGACGAACCGACTGCGCAACATCGGACGCCTCTTCGGCCACCTGATCGCCTCGGACGCCGTCTCGTGGGGGGTCTTCCACGCCGTCCACATGAACGAGGAGGAGACGACGTCGTCGAGTCGAATCTTCGTCAAGATCCTCTTGACCGAAGTCATGGAGGACATGGGCGTCAAACGAATGGCCGAACGGTTCGCCGACCCGACCATGCAGACCGCCTTCCAGAACATTTTCCCGCTTGGCAACCCCAGGGACACGAGGTTCTCCATCAACTACTTCACGTCCATCGGTCTCGGAGCCATCACGGAGAAGATGCGTGAGCACCTCACGGTACGTACTGCCCTTCTCTTGCGTCCGATCATCTCCCTCCATCCCTTCGCTCGACTGACACGCAACCTCTTTGACGTCCTCCAGAACATGCCAAAGCTTATCATGGAGCAACGGCAAAAGGCGCTCGAGGCCGCATCTTCCGATTCGGACTCGTCATCTTCGTCGTCCGACTCGGATTCCGACTCGGACTTGTCTTCCTCGTCGGGCTCCTACTCTTCTCGATCTCGACGATCCTACTCTTCTCGTTCTCGATCCCGATCCTACTCGCGCTCTCCTCCCCGGCGCGACACACGTCGACGATCGTCCACCCCTCCTCCTGCTCGCCGACGCCGCTACTCCGACTCTCGCTCCCTGTCCCCTGTTCGCAGGGACCGACGACGATCTTCGACTCCTCCCGTCCGACGTGACCGATCACCCTCGCCCGCCCGGGGTGGAGACCGAAAGAGGTATGACTCTCGATCGCCCCCGCCGAGGTCGCCTCCCCGACGAAGCGCAGGTGGCGGACGAGGCAGGAGTCCCTCCCCGGTCGTCATCAGGCGAACGGACGACCGATACCCCAACGAGCGAGGACGACCTCGGGACGATTCGAGGGAGAGGAGGCTCAGGGCCGACTCGAGGGACAGGAGGTACTGAACGTGATAACGCTCTTTCGCAGGTTGCCTTCGTATCAGCCCCATTCCAAATCGTGTAGCCCTTTCGCCCATGCCCGATCAAAAGCCTCTCTGTGTACTCCGACCTGGCTTTCTTGTGCGGTGCCTCCGACCCTGCGCCTTCTTGCTGCTGACCTAATCGCCGAGATTGACCCCCTGTTGGCTGACATGAAGAGCGGCGCAGCAGCCTTCGCTTCCCTCTGTCCGACGCCCTTGATCCTTCCTTCCTCAACGCCCAGCACCCCTCAGCCACCTGAAGACCAGCACCTTGTCCTCTCCGTCCCAGCTCGCACCTCGCCATGGCACCCTTCATCCTCGACTCGAGCACGCTGGATGCTTCACGCCTTCACCCCTCGCTCCTCGCTAGAAGCGTGGCTCAGAACCTCACGCCCAACGACACTCAGCGGTGGGGATCCCTCCTCCTTCCTCCGTCTACATGCACGAGTGAGGCTGACGTCTGCCAGATCCTTCTCGTCCCAACAGAGCCACTCTCGTGCGTGCCTGGACTTTATAGGTGTCGTCCGTCGAAAGGCTGACCGTTAGCTCCTCGGATGGGGGTCCAGATCGCCGCAGCCGTCTACGTGAGGCCTTCCCTCTTCTTTCCGTCGTCTGCTCGCACTGACTGAATAGTGTGGTTGGCCGATGCAGGTCGTAGGGATTGCAATCCTTTGGCATATTCCGCTGCTGTCGTGGTTGATTTACCCTTTCAAGCTGATCACCGTCGGTGTAGGTTCCTTCTGTCAACCTGAAGCCTTCCTTCGTCCTTTGCTGACGAGCGATGATATTGCTACCCTCCAACAGTTCCACGAAGTGCGTCGCAGTCATCTGATCCGCCCGCCGACTCCTCACGGTCCATACGCAACTCACCAAACTTCTCCTCAATCCTAGATGTCGCACGCTCTCGCCGGCGTCTTGACTGGAGCCAAAATTGAGTCCATCACCCTCGATCCGGACGAAGGAGGGTCGACACGCATGAGGGGAGGCTGGCCGCTCGTCACTTTGCCCGCAGGTCCGTCTCTTGCCGTTGCTCTTCAATGGGAGATCTGGCTGACGAGATACGAATACAGGATACCTCGGGAGCAGTCTCATAGGAGCAGCGCTCATTGTCTGTGGATGTGCGTGTCTTCCTGCCTCTCCTGCTTCGCGCTTTAGACTGAATCTGACCGTCTTTCCGCCAGTCGACACCAACGCCGTCCGTGTCGCTTCACTTCTGACTCTCACAAACGGAAGGCGGCTGATAATTGCTCTCGCTTCCACAGTCCAAGGTGGCCTGCATCGTCCTCGCCGCTTTCTTCCTCCTTACTCTCTGGTGGGCCCGTCGGTCTTGGGTGCCCTGGGTAACGATCTTTCTCACGGTCGCGCTGCTCGCCGTCTTTTGGCTGGTCGCCCACTCGGTCCGTCTCCTTCCTCTTTCACCGCCGCCTCTCACTGTAGGGTGAACCCAGAGTTTGACGTTTCAGCCTTTTCATTTTTATCAGGTCATCCTCCGCTTCTTTGTGCTCTTCCTCGGCGTCATGTCGTGCTTTTACTCAATCTGGGTACGTCCCTCTCGTCATCAAAGAGCTTTCCTTTCGCTTTAGTTTATGATTTTCCCTTTTGGTGCTCCGGATCCTGTCGTTCCAGGACATCATCGACGACACGGTACGAAAAAGCTCCCATGCACTTTTCTCACTCGAACACTAGCTGACCATATCCTCCCCGCCCGACTTCCTTCCCCCTGCCCCACTTCTGCCAGCTCGCACGGAAAGTCAACACGTCGGACGCTTCCGAGTACGCAGACATCTGCGGCTGTCTGCCCTCCCGCGCCTGGGGTCCGTCTTCCGCCTCTCAACGATGGGTTCCGCTGCCTTCGTCTTTCCTTCCACTGACCCCTTTTCTTCGTTCGGTTCTCTTTCTCCCTCCCTCTGTCGAGTACAGGTTTCGTCTGGCTCGTCAACTCGGTCGTCTTTTTCGGCGCGGCCATCCTGATCGGCCTCGTCGCGTTCAGTTGCGTCCCCCTGCCCCCCAACCCCTTCTACCCGTTTCTCTTCGTTTGCTGGCTGACGCGTGCCCTCCGCCTATGCGTGTTGCGCAGGAGATGACTTTGCGACGCAACGAGTCAAGTCCGAGGCTTTCCTTGGTGGGACGCCTTGGTGAACGAGTTCGACCCGTTTGGAAATGTGTCAAAACTCAACACGCTCGAGCAAAACATCCTCGTCCGCCCGGTCGACGCTCACCGACCGCCAGCCTCTTCCTCCAGACGGTCCATCACAAGCGTGAGATTCGGTGGAGAAGCGGTCATGAAGAGCGAGAAAGTGAAGAAGCGGGTTCTCGAACGAGGAATGGGGACGGACGGTAGGAGGGAGGCGAGGGTCGTGGACTATGTACTGATTCGAGCCAGAAGAAGAGAAAGCGACGAAGTTTTACAGAATGGTACAATAGAAAGAGAGCGATAAGAGGAGAGGAGTAGGGCGAGGAGGGGAACGTGGGAGTCGGGCGGGGTGACGAGCGTTGGTTGATCTGGGAGCCGACAAAACCCTTCAAGCATCCTGCTTCTTGTTCATCTCCTCCTTCTGCCCAAACCAACCAAACCGTCTCCGTCAGCCATCTCAACCCAAAAAGAACAGAAAGCAAAGGAAGTGAAAGAAAACGTACGAGGTCCCTCTCCCTGACCGCAATCTCCTGCTCAACCTTCTCCATGTCGCTCTCCAAGTCGCGCTCCTGGACCTCGAGCTTGTGCCTCAGCTTGCGCAACTTCTCGAGCTCGACGTCGTGCGCGTACTTGCCCTCAGCTGCGCGTTCTCGGTCGCTTTTCGGCACCCACACACAAACGAGCGTCAGCGAGTGAGATGTGAAGAAAGAGGAGAGCGGGGAGGGGAAAGGGGGAGGGGGGGGGGGACGTACGACCATCCCTTGTCGGAGGCTACACTGCCCTCACTGAGGCTGCTCGTCCACCTCGCACTCAGTCCTCCGAGAGACTAGAGAACATCCACCAGGAGGGGGGAAAAGGGGCGGGTGGGGAAGAGCTGGGGTGTAAGCTAGGCTGGGTTCCACCCTACTCGCAGCAGGAGGGAGAAGGGGAAAACGGACAGAAAGGGCAGGTCGGCGAGCTCCGAGGGCGAGGCGGGTTGCGAGGAAGGACATGGTTTGTGTGTTGATTGTTGAGATTGTAGAGATGGGGTGTGGGTTGGAGATGATGGGAGCAAGAAGAGGGTCAGTTGATCAGCCCGACCCGAGAGTCTCAGCCCAAACTCCGCCCCTTCACTCGACTCCTGGAAAGACGAAATCGGCATTGACTTGCTCTCGACTCAAAACCTTTCCAGCAGCAGACAGAAAACGGCTCGGGGGAGTGGGTCGCAACGATGTTCTCGCAAGAAGGGACAAAGTGTTGAGAGAAGGGAGAGGCATGACATCGGATGGTACAAACGCAAAACACACGCACGCCCTGCACCTTCAAGAAAGGAAGAAGGCAGGAGGTCAGTCAAGATGCTCTAGTCATAGACAAACGAACAACGAAGGAAGAAGTGGTGTGGTGGGGTAGGTAATCAGTGCCGAAAATTTAACTCTGTTCTCCAACCACTCTCAACCAACCCGGAACCTCGCCCCCTTCCAAGACCCCCCTCACTCTACGCCATCCCCAAACCGCCCAAATCGAAGAAGAAGCAAAAGGTCAAAAGCAGGAAAAGTGAGAAAAAGACAGAGAAGGCGATAGCACGAAGCCCACCTCCTCCCCTTCCTCTCTGCTCTCCCTTACTCCAACCTTCACTCACAACCTCTCCTTAGACGACCGAGAGACGACGATTCCCGAAGGACGAGCAAGAAGAACTCAAGGAAGGATGAAGAACGAGCATCGCAACCCAACGGATACACAAAACGCGACCGTCGGGCGAATTACCAACTCCCCCCGAAGAGGAAGCCTGCGAGGGGTCGAAAGAGACGGAGGGAAGTCGTCGAATGGATAGTCGTATTTGCATCCTTCTAGTTGGGTGGAGGGTGCGTTTGAAGGGGTTGGGGACAGGAGGCGTACCTTTTGGGTCGGGTCTTGCAAGGTTCGCCAGAGGGTAGAGGGAAAGAAGTCTTTGATCACACAAAGAAAGGGGCAAGTCAGTGGTCTGTACAAGGCACGAGAAGGCACGACGGAGGCGAGGGAAGAGAACGAGGAAGGCGGAAAGAGATTCAGAGAATTGTTTTTTGGTATGGGGTATCTTCAAATTATTGCTTGCAGAAGCAGAACTGAAATAGTTGTAGATTCTCATCATGAAGGAGGGGTTGGCGTGGTGTGTGATGTGGCGGGAAAGAGTGAAGGAGAGGAGGATGTACCTTTGAAGAGAAGGGGGCAAGAGATCCCGAGTCGTCGCTGCAGGAGCAAGGTCTGAACGAGTCGAAAAAGAGAGAAAAAAGCGTCAGCCAGAAGATCTCGAGCAACACGAACGAGGGACAGGGGTGTGGAGTGGGCAAGGATGTGGGAGGTCAGTTGGTGATGCATGTTGCGATCGATCTTGTATTATCACGGTTCGCGAAAAATTGGATGAGTATCATCAAGCCAGGGAGGAGTGCGTGGTGGTGTGTGGTGCGCGAGACGGAGCGGAGAGCACGAACCAGTTGTCAAAGGGAGCATAGTCAAAGTCGGAGCAGAGCTGATAAAGTCTTTTGTAGGACGAGGCGAGGGCAGAAAGGTCAGTTTTTGCGTCCGTCGGACTGGAGGGAGAGCGGCCGAGAAGGAAGGAGGTTTGGCGGAGGAAGGATGTGGTGGGAGGAGCCCTCAGTGGAAGAAATTCGTGCTCTTCAAGGTGTTTCCACCAGTTAAAGATATATGCTCTGGGAGAGAGGGAGACGGAGGAGGGTCAGCGACTGGCCGAGCAGCAGAAGGAGAGCAGGGAAGGAAGCGCGAGACTCACTGTCAAAGAATTTTTATTCATCGCCGGGCAGGGATGGGAGATGGTGCAGTGCAACAGTCGTGGGAGGAGCAGGAGACAGGCAAGAAGGAGGGACTGACCAGCATGAGGGGAGTATACAACATCGCAAGAGGGCAGCAGGTAGGGGGAGTCGGTTGTAGAGAAGAGAAGAGCAGTGCGGCTGACTTTTGGCTCGAGGCAGAGGGAGAGCGGTCGGAAGAATCCGGCGGAACCGAGCGCAGGCGTTGAGCCACACTCGCTGGCGCGCAGCAGCCAGCAGTCGGACGAGGGCGATCGTCATCTCTCGTCTCTCTTCAACAGCAACACAGATGGCAGACCGTGTGCACGTCCTCGTCGTCAGTCCAGCACATCTGATTCTGATTACACTTGGACACTGAACTCGCTTCTCTCTTTCCAGACGACGTACAACCTCGGCCTGCGCGGGGCAGAGCTCACCATCAACGTCCGCCCGCTTCCTTCCTTCTTCAGCCCTCCTTCTCTGTCTCCCTCTGACCTTTTCTCTTGCGTTGCCTCCAGGACCTCACAGCCTGGCTCGCACCGTCCCTCGACAGCTTCTACGCGTCCTCGTCCGACCTGCCCGACCTCGTCGCCATCAGCGTCCAGGAGATCGCAGCCCTCCACCTCGCCCTCGCCGGCCGGACGGACGCCCTCCTCCAATCGCTCTCGCTCAAGATCTCGTCCATCCTAGGCTCGCACGCCGACGGCCTCCACCACGCCAAGTCGTCGTCCGACGTCGAGCTCGAGAAGGCACCGCCGGGCGAGTCGTACCGTCTCGTCGACGTCTCGAGTCACACCAACGTTGCCCTCTTCCTCTTTGGGCGCGTCCAGACGCTCGGCCGGCGCCAGGAGAAGGGAGCCAAGGGGCAGATTATCAGCGTGGCTCAGGGACAGGTCGCACTGGGTAACTTTGCCGGGTTGACGGGCAACAAGGGAGCGGCTGGGACCAAGGTCTGGGTCGAGCGAGCGACGGACGAGAAGGCGTCGACCACCGAGAGCTTTACGTGAGACTCTCCCCCCTCCCTCTATCCATTCCTTCCCATCAGCGTCGGCTTGAAAACTGATCAACAGCCGTATCTACGTCCTTTTGATAGCTTTGTCGCCTGTCACCTGTCGGCGCACGCCCACAAGCTCCGCCAGCGCATCGACGACTACGCCCGAATCACCTCCCACCTCCTCCTGCCCTCCACTCCATTCCCGGACCCGTCTAGTCCTCGAACGCAAATCAACGACGCATCACACAGCTTCCTCTTTGGCGACCTCAATTTTCGACTCGTCCCGCCCTCCGACCAGCAGGCCAAGGGTGCGCTTTTGCCCCGCTTGAAGTCGTGCAGCGAGCAGGGCGACTGGACTGAGCTCGTGCCGTACGACCAGCTGCTCGACGTGCGTTCGCGCGGCCAGGCAGCGACGGGGTGGGAGGAAGCTCCCTTGGGAGGATTCGCGCCAACGTACAAGCTCAAGCCTTACGGCAAGGAAGGCGAGTACACGGTTAAGCGGACGCCGAGCTGGACCGATAGGATCTTGTATTCGTCCACGACCGACCCGACCTCGGCGATCTCGGAGCAGGCGAGGCTCCAGCTGCACTCTTACAAACCCCCGTTCGCGCGTCCTCAGATGTCGGACCATCTGCCCGTGACGCTCCTCCTATCCCTCCCGCCCTCACCCTCGTCATCATCGGGGTCGACCGTTCGTCCAGTCCAGGTCAGCCCGCCCGCGAGCATGCAGCGGATCGCGCTCGAGGCGCACGTCGGTCGAGCGATGGACCGGACGATCGGCTGGACGTGGGTCCTCCTCCTTTCGGCTGGGATGGGGCAGGGCGAGGCCGTCGGAGCGGCCGTCGTCGTCGGGTTGCTTGCCGTCGTGTGGTTCTTTGCGGGACTCTGATAGACAATCCGATCAGACACTCTTCTTTCTCCTCTCTCTCTGTTCCTGTTGGCGTTTCGTACTGTACCTTAACCATTTGATCCTGCTTTCCTTTTGTCGAAGGGGACTGCTTACCCTGTCGGCCCAAACTCCGCCCCACGAGATGGTCCGCGATCTCTTCCCCTTCCCGCTCACCCCTCCAACCCTCAAACAGTCCGAACAGCATGGCCATCTCCCGGTCCGACGTCTCGATCACCCCTCGACCCCGACCCGCCCCCGTCGAGCAGGTCGTCCCCTTCGACATGACCGACGCCCGAGTCAGTCCTCCGTCTCCTGTCCAAGTTGACCCTCCACCCTGGCCGCCCTCCTCCTCCCCCCCCTCTTTTTCTCTTCCCAGAAGCAGCAGAGCAGGATCCATCGTCGAGGAGGGGCGGATGGATCACCTCGACCTCGCCTTCGATCGTTCCTCGCGCCCGACACTCGGGCCCCTCGTCGAGATCGTCGTCACAGGCGAGCACGTCCTCCTCGGCCTCGCTCGTCCCCCCTCGCAGGCACTCGTCGTCAACCCGAGCTCGTCCCGCACGCCCTCCTCTACAGCCCTCTCCAGCTCGACACTCGACGTCCGTCCGCTCCTGAATGCATTCGCCGCCGAGGACGAGGACAGGTGTCGCAATTCTACGAGTTGACTCCGCCTTGGCCGTTAGCGTGCGCGAAGGTCGACACCCGCCCTCCCTTCGCACTCGCTCTCGACCCTGCCCGAACAGGGCTTGCACCCGTTCCCGACAACGCTCAACCAGGCCGACAGGCTGCTCAAGGCGCAAGCGCATGTCAATTTGAGGGATTACGTTGAGCTGAGGGAGAGGCTTCAGCGGGCGGGGGTTGCGGTGGAGGTGCGAACGATCAAGGGCAAGATCAAGGGTTTCAAGAAGGAGTCTGTGCGAGAAATGAGGAGGTCCGTCTCTATCCCCCTCCTTCATTCATGTCTTGCGTTCACGGTCTGATTTTTTGGAACCTTTGCGCTTCGCAGGTACCCGAGGAAGCACTTTTGGTTCGTCCACCTGGAGAAGGCCAAGAGCGCGTGGCTCAACCCGCTCCTGAAGTCGATTTGAGGGGAAGAAACCGACCTCTCTCTGCTCTGTCTCTCCGTCTCGAGTCGAGGTTGCCCCCCCCCCCCCCCCCCCCCCCCCCCCCCCCCCCCCCCCCCCCCCCCCCCCCACCCCCCCTTCTCGATGTGTTCTTCTTCTCTTCTCACCTCCCCTCTCCCCCCCCAC
>MVAJ01000029.1:0-215774 GCA_014825545.1 Cystofilobasidium capitatum
CTGACCGTCCGGGATGGTCTCCATCTTCGCGACGCGTCCGAAACGCTGCTTTTCAAGGCTGACATGAAGGGAAGAGGAGAGGGCGTGCCTGGCTGAGCTCCCGTGCCTGGCTGGCGCATCTCCGCCCTCTTTGCTGACCATTTCGCAGGAATCGAGAGCGCGAACCAAGCAGCAGCAGCAGCAGCACGATAACCATCCAGACCCATCGCGAGTAGGACAAGACGGGAGGCAGGAGGGGAAAAGTCGACAGCCAGGGCAAGGCGAACAGGCGGACCAATCGGAGCGCGGGACGAGAGACGAGAGACGCGTCCAGAGCCGTGAGTCCTGGCCCAGTGCACTTGACATTCTCGACCCTTCCCATTTTGTTGCTGAGGGCGGTAGCATCGAGGGCGGAGGAGGAGGAGAAAGACGTGCTCTCTTAAGGACAGTCAGATTAGGGGAGTCAGGGAAGCAGGTGGACGAGTCGTTGACAGCAGCAGTGAGTCTTCCCTGCACGACACCCCCTCAACCTCTTCTCTTCTTCTCACTTCCCTCTCGCCGGAAGCAGTACAGCAAAGACATGCACATGCTCTCATGAGCAGCAGTGGGGTAGGGGATGAGGATTGCAGGAGTAAGGAGTGCGGGAGTGAGGGCGGCGTGACTTACTCCCGACCGTGCCTGTTTTTCTGCCCGCCCCTTCTGTCCCTCTTCTTCTCTTCCTACCACCACACAACATAAAAGTATACTCTTCTTTGCCTCTTCTTACCGCAGCGTCACACGCTCCCCACCCTCTCTCAGCAACACACCCACCCGAACCACCCCCAAACCAACCAACATCTTCAGCAATGATCTTCTTCGCCCGATCTGCCGCCCCCTCCCCCTCCGCCTACGCCTCTGGCGTCCAGACCACCCCCGCCTCTGCCGGCCTTCGACGACGAGCCTCGAGGACGTCGACCGAGTCCGAGGAGACGCTCGCCAGCGTCATCCAGGACAACCAGCAGGCCGTCTCTGCTGTCGAGGTGCGTTTGTTTCTCTCCCTTTCCCGCCTTGTGCAATGGCCCCCTCGCCTTGTGGTTTGACGGCAGATCACCTCCCTCCTCCCTCCTTCAGACTCGCGTTTCCAGCAAGGCGCCCTTCATCAGGGTGCCCAAGGTGCGTCTCTCCTTCCCACCCCTACTTCTCGTGACCCTCGTCCTGACAATGTCTACCCGCTCCCTTTGCCTCTTGCAGAACCTCGCCTTCTGGAGCAAGGCCAAAAAGGTCGCCACCTCCCTCCCGTCTCGACCTGCCTCGCCCCTCGCCCTCTCTAAGGCCATCGTGGCCTCTTTCAAGGTCGTCAACACCTCGACGGCTTCCCAGCCCAAGGTCAACAAAGACCTCATATCTACGCCTCGACCTCTCGCCCCTCGAAAAGTCTCCGACTCGTCGACCCACACCGCCTACACCGATACGACGGCCGTCGACTCTCGCCTCGTCCAACGAGTTCCTCACCGCCAAAGAAGTCCAGAGGAACGCGGCCAAGCAATCCCGATCTTTGAGGGACGCAGCTTCCCTCCAGGCTCGAAAAGACGAGTCCGAGTGGAAGGATTACTTTGCCAAGGTATGTCTTCCGACCTCTCACTTGACAACCTGCCTTGACCGATCCGCTTCGTCTCTCTCTCTCGTTGCATCAGGTCGCGGCCAACCAGGTCAACGCCAGAAGACTCGCCAAGGCCGAAGCTCAGAAGGACGTACCGATCAAGGCCTCCTTCTGGTCCAAGCTCAACTCCAAGAGGGTCTTCAAGAGGCGGTCATCCAAGGACAAGACCGCCAGCAACGCGCTTCCGATGGAGGACGGCGACGACGACGACGCGAGCTCCGTCTCTTCGGAAGCTTCCTGGTCGTCCTTCGCTTCGTCTCTCTCAGGCTCGTCCGACGGGTGCTCGACGACCGACGACGAGGACGACTTCTCCGGCGATGGGTTCGACGTCTCGGATGCGCCGAGGCCCGTGTTCAACCTCAAGTTTGCCTTCAAGTCGAGCCTAACCACTCGTCCGACCCCCCGTCGACTCAGCGACGAGTTTTCGAGTTCGATAACGACGAGGACGAGGACAACGAGACCGCGGACGTTCCTCAACGGTTCGGAGCGATGAAGACATTCTTCCGCTCGGAGTCCACCTCAAGCCTCTCGACCCCCGAGTTGGAGAGCAACCAAGCCCAGACGCCTTCTCGGCCGCCCGCCATCGTCGTATCTGACGGCGACGACGCGACCGGCGTCGCCATGGGTCGTGTGGCCCATCTGCGACATGCTCGACTCTGCCCAGGACATGACGGGCCTCGGCTTCGACGACTTCGACCAGGACGTCTGGGCAAAGTCTGGTGAAGAACTCTCCATCTGGCTTCTCGGGAAGCCCTACACGTCTTTGCGTCGACTGGGCCCCCTTTCGAAGGCCGCACCCCGACCTTCCCAATCTCCCGCCCTCCTTCAGGTCTAATCAGGACCTGAGCATCTCCAGACTCGACCGACGTCCATGTCTCCCTTCTATTCTCGCTCATTTTTTGTCTTCTCTCCTCTCCTTTGATCTCCCTTTCATGAACATTTCTCCCGTCGTTTCCTTTGACTTTGACTTTGACTTTGACTTTGATTTCGTCTTGATACCGCTCCTCCCCCCATTCCCTGACTTGTTAGAGCAGACGTCTATACCCTCTATACCCTTGATCAAGATGCTCGTGTCCTCAGTCCTTTGCCCGTCTTGAAATTGTCGTCGGGTATACCCGCACGTCGGTGGGGAGAGAATCGGTCGCGTCGTCGAGGGCGCGCGTGGGTCGGTTCCCGACGCGTCCCCTGCTTCTTCTCCTTCAGGTGGACGCCATCAAACGGAGAGACCTCTCGCTGACCCGAGCTGCTCCCTGACGCGAGTGGGGGTGCAGAGGACATCTGGGTTCGTACGATCGGCTCCTGCCGGTTCTCGACCGCCTTGCTTGGTCTCGTCCAAGGGTTTTTTGTCGGAGGCGCATCTCCCCCACACGGGCTCTTACCCCAATAAAAGTCTTGTCTGTCACGTCGTGCAGAGCAGCTCACGCCTTGGCCTCCTGCCTTGACCTACAACCAGCAGGGATTCGCCAGGAGTCGCCCTCCTTCCTCCCACCCCTGCTCTCCTGCTCTCCTCCTCCTCCCTCGAGATCCTTTGCAGGTCAGCGCAGCAGCACACTTCTCGACAGGTCGTTTTCGTGCGCGATCAACACGTCCCTCGCCCAGGTCCCTCTCGGACCGCTCGTCGACCATGTCCCGCCTCAACTTCAGCTCGCGCAAGCAGGGCCTCGTGCTCTGGTGGGTAGGCCTCTTCGGTCTGGTCTCCTTGCTCCTATTCGCCCACGTCGCCCTCTCACTACGGCCAGCCTCGACGCCACGCCGGACCGTGCACGATTGGACGGACGCTGCCCTGACGGACGACCCTGCGGAGGCTCTGACCTATCAGACGTGCTCGCTGGAGGCCTCGCCCTTGGAGGACCTGCCTTTCTACGACGCGCTGAAGAACACGACTGTACCTCGGGCTCACGGCGGGAACCTGCGTTTCGATGCGCTCGACGGCGGCGGAGAAGGTCTGGGCTGGCATCCTGTGCTCCTGCTCATGAAGGAAGGCGAGGAGCGCTTCAAGCAGAAGCTCGCCAGGCAGAGCAAGACCTTTGAGCAGGCGGTCGGAGAGTACCGAAGGCGATACGGACGTTCTCCGCCCAAAGGATTCGACATATGGTGCGTGCCCCTTAATCTCCATGCGAGGCGATCCCTAACGCTCGGATCGTTTCTCTTCTACGCAGGTGGGAGTTTGCCTCTTCAAACAGCGTCTGTGAGTTGCGCTCTCGTCTCTCATGTGATTTTTGCTCCGAGATCTGACTCTGGGACGCGCGCTTTCCTTCCAGTGTTCCCCGACGAGCACTACGCGACGGACGCCCTCTCGCCCTTCTACGCTTTGTCGCCTGCCTCTCGCCAGGCGCGACTGTTGCGCGCGTCCTCCGAAGCCGCCGAAGGGACGTTCGAAGGATCTGGAGACCAGGCGCTCGTGCGGATCTTTAACGGACCTGATGGGCTCGGATGGGCGCCCTTGCTCGATTCGGACGGTAAGGAGAGGAGGAGACCTAGGAAGGAGCCTACGCACAAGCGTACCAGGGCTCAGCTTGCGCTCCTGCAGCCCATTCAGCATCTCCTTCCCAGGTTCAGGTGAGAGCGCGTGTTCCGCACCGTTTACATCCGAATCGATACCAATACGCCTGCTGTCCAACTTTCCTTTGCAGTGCCGTTCTGAACAACGCCGACCAGCCGGTCGTGCTGCTGGACCCCAAGATTGACGAAGACTTGGAAGACGGTACGTCGTTTCTCGCTTCCGTCCAAAGGACATCGAGGCTGACGACTGCGACCCCACCGTGCCCCAACAGCCGACGAATGTTCGACCCACCTCATCGACTGGCAAGGATTCTGCGGTCGTCGCAACGCTGCGTTCGGTCTTAATGATACCAAGTCCGGTGCGACAGACGTCGTGTTCGTTCAGGATCCCAGGAGGGCAAGCGACCCGTGTCTGAACCCTCAGGTACGCCCTACTCATCTGCAGCAACGCTCACGCTCTCTTTGCTGACCACGAGCGCGGATGTCTTTGACAGCTTCTTGAGCAGCACGGCTTCTACCTTCAAGACATTGGAGGCAAGAGCAGGGACATCTTCCCATTGACCCGTTCGTCCTCTCCTATTCTGTCCTCCCCTCCACTGATTGCATCGGACTGAGACTCTCCACCTTTACAAACTCTGCAGACAAACAGCTCCTGCCGATTCTTTCGCTGTCTCCCACCACTCATCACGCCGACATTCCCATCGTCCCGGTCGGCATCGAGGGTCACATCGAGAAGGGTGCCTTTTACGGAAACCCCTGGCAGACAAGGTTGCGAATGGCCTACTGGGTCAGTCTCTCAAGCACGTCCTTGCGTGGAGAAGCCGAGCGCTGACCGCTCGCGTCTCGATCAACAGCGAGGATCTGCCACCGGTCTTTGGAACCACGGAACGGACCCCAAGTCGTGGCCTCAAGCCCAACGAACTCGCCTGAGCAAGTTCGCCAATTCCGGGACCTCCGCATCTCCTTCGCTTTCGTACGACGCTCGGACAGGTCAGGCTGCTTTGGCTCCTACGCAGAGCGTCCGCTGGAAACGGTGGCTCAACATCCATCTTGCCAGCAGCAAGTGGTGGCTTCGATTCTCCTGGTGGCCCGAGACCGGACAGCAGTGCGATGTCGAGACTTGCAAGACGCTCGGAAAGGACTTCCACTACGCTGAAAAGGACCCAAAAGGTCAGGCCGACCTCTACAAGTGGGTCATGGACGTCGACGGTCAGTCAAATTTCCTTTGCGCTCCCGTCCAAACCCGACACTGATCCCTCCCTTCTCCTCTCTCACGTCCGCAGGCAACGGCTGGTCGGCGAGGTTCCCTAGGCTCTTGGCTGGCCAGAGCCTTGTTCTCAAGTCGAGTGCGTCTCGTCTGACTTTGTCCTATCTCCTCATTCGCAAGCTGACCCTTGTCGATTTTCGACCTCGCCAGCTGCGTTCACGGAGTGGAGTGCGTCTTCTCTCTGCTCACGACTCCATCGATGACCAGTCAAACTGACCCTTCTGTCGATCTGCAGATAGCGACCTTTTCCCCACCTGGTATGGTTACGTGCCCGTCTCCAACTCGTACGCCGACCTCGAGTCAATCCTTCGCCTCATTCAACTACCATATCCTACAACTTCGGACGGCACAGTTTCTCCGGAGGCCCAGATGATGGATGGAGTCGCGCGCAAGATGGCCGAGCTCGGACGCTGCTGGAAGACGAGGACGATGCGCGTCGTAGACATGCAGGTGAGTCTCGTCTCTTTTGAGTGGATTGACCTCTTCGCTACACTCTTGCTGATGGTTTCTCGCGACCTTCTCTTCCCTCAGGCGTACATGCTGAGGCTATACCTCGAATACGCCGAGCTGTTTGGTGCGCCAGAGGAGGAGAAGTCGAGGTCAGTCGGCGTCGTTTCTCTCGCCGCAAAGCCAAAGTCGAAACCTGACGCTGCCCTTCTGACCCTTCACAGATCCTCCAGCAGGCATTTGCACCTCTAGCAGGCGTTTGCACCGTGCGACAGCGATTCGCTCGGCGTGTAGTATATCACTCGCATTGTAAAATGTACGCAATCTTGTACAGGAAATGCAACCCCGCAGGAACTAAAAGAATAATAGATCACCATGTACATCCTCTTCCAACACGGATGCAGCGCGAGCAATCCGACTCGCAAACGACAGCAATTGTGCACGCCTGGCAACTAAGTACGACAATGAAACGGTATCGTCATCCAAGATGGCCTCCCCACGTCAACCTCCTCAACCAAAGAAGGGATTGCGCTCCGAATCCTCTCTGGCCCCGACGCTCTTCGAGCTTGCCCTCCCTCCTCCCCATCCGCCCCTGCCCGCACCAACGCTGCTTTGATGGAGCTGGCTCGAGCTGTTGGAGACGGTCAGCCTCCTGCTCGGCGGCGGGGGCGGCGCAGGTCCCTTCTTTGACGTCCCTCCGAAGCTAGGGAACCGAGAGTGGTTGACCTGAGGTCGGTAGGCCGACGACGTCAGACCCGCCTTGTCGTTCTCTGCGTCCTCGTCCTCGTCCAGATCCCGCTCCTCCTCGGAAGAGAACCCGTTGAAGGACGGTGGTCGACGGTCAGAGTCGGACGGTCCGTCAATCGATGAGTGAATCGAGTTCGGTCGCAGTCGGCTCGGTGCGGGAGGTTGCAGGCCGTACGACGAGCCCGAACGAGAGATGGAGGCGGAGGAAGAGGGAGCGACAGTTGGTCGGAGGGAGCTGGGCAGAGGAGGGATGAAGGGAGGAGCCGGTCGTTGGAAGGCTTGGGTGTAGGCCGAGGGGAAGAGACCTTTCTCTCCAGTTTTTTCGTTGCGGCCCTGGTACCAGTCGTCCGAAACCTCGCTAGTAATGACGATGACTGGGGCGAAGAAAGCGAAGAGAGTGTGAGCCTTGTAGGCGTGCGCTCGAGAGAGGAGAGGAAGGACTGACCGTCTCCGACAAGCAGGTCCAACTCGTCCGCCGCAGACCCCGTGAACGCGAACAAAGCCTTGACGACCTTCTCGTTCGGGTCCACCGGCGACAAGGGTGCCGTGTTGCGCCTGACCATCCCGACTCCCGCAGGAGGGGGCAACGAGCTCCCGCTGGCGCCGTTCCCGCCAGCCAGGACGGCGCTGAGGGTACTGGTCGCTCCCGCCGACCGACTCCTCGCCCCCATGCCCGGACTGACCGCTCCACCCTCACGACTGTACTCGTCTCCGTGCTGCCGTCCGTTCTTGACCTGGTGGTCGTCCTCGTCCTCCTCAGCGTGAGTGGCATGTCGGTCGTCGTCGAGAGCGTCCCACTTGCCCTTTTTCCGAAGCGAGCTGAAGAGTCCGCCGGAGCTCGAGCCCTTTTCTGACCGAGCGCTGTTGGACCGAGCTCGGTTTCCGGTAGTAGTTGGCAGACCGGACGACGAACTAGGTCGCGAGGACTCCGGTGAGGAGGACGGCGGCGTTTCGTAAACAGAGACCCGGTAGGATGGTCGGGGCTGTGAGAGGGCACGAGGGCGTGTGTTTGAAGAGCTTTACATGTCGCAGGAAAAATGTTAGATAAATGATCTGCCAGGATGGGGGAGAGAAAGGAAGACTCACGCGTTTGACCAGTTCTTCTTGACGTCCAGCAGGATCTCACGGTATGACTCGATGAAAGTCAGATGAGCGTCCAGGAAACCGCCTAGATCGCTGTTAATGTGATGAAGGCGGTTCGTCAGTGTTCCGGGGGCGGACGAGGGGTTCTGGGGAGGGGAACGCACTGCACACTTTCCGACTCGGACTCCCGGACAGCTTCGATCCGTAGCTCGACGTCCTCTTCGATCTCCTCGCTGTGAAAAGGGAGTATAAAATCGATCTGGCGTCAGAGGCTAGCCCGTCTTGGGGCCCAGTGACGGCAGGAGAGACTCACAACCGCGCCTTTGCAACCCTTACCTCCTCCTCCAACCCCCGATCCTCCTTCTTTTTGGAGTTCTGCATTCGCTTGACAGCAGCGTCCATCGCCAAACGCCTCGAGTCCAGCTTCTTGCGGGACGCCTGGTAGTCCTTGAGCGTGCCGTGCGTGCGGTCGATCCCTTCGAGGTACGCGGACGAGAGCGAGTTGAGGAACTCGTCCTGCGCGTGAGCGATCTTGCACTGCGCTCGGCCGAGGTTGTTGAGGGCTTCACCTGCCATCAGTCAAAGACAGTCAAGAACATTAGTGAGGGACTTCGTGCAAAGTGCGCAGAGGGGACAAAGGGAAGACTGACCGTACTCCGACCCTCGGCCGAGCGAGTCGCCGAGATGCATCATGACCAGGCCCAACGCCTCGACCGGCAAGACCTTTTCCTTGCCGTTCGAAGCAGCCAGCTCGGGGTCCTCGAGCTTGTCCTTCTTGGACAGGGTCTTGACGTACGTCTGGGACGCAGCAGACAGTCTGTGATTGACGGCAAATCAAGCAGCAAAGGGAAAAGTGATCAGGCAACAGTCGCCAATCGATGGCCTGATTGATCTCACCGTTCGACACCTCGCGTTCTGGCGTCTATCTCCTGCTCAATCTCTCGGAGGGCCGAGCTGAACGAATAAGGAGACAAAGAGACGGGGCGAGCAGACGAGGCGTCAGTTGCTGCAACGTCACTTTCCGAGCTGAGATGAAGAGACGTACCTGAGCTGCGTCTTCTCCTCCTTGAAAAGCCTTTCTCCAGTCCATTGCGAGAGCTTGTCGATCTGCAGGGTGCGCGGGGAAGGCAGAGCAGGTCAGGTCGGTTGGCTGGCCCTGGGGAGTCGAACGATGGGCGGACCAGCGCGAGATGCCAACGACACCCTGCCCTGCCCTCCCTCCTTTTCCTCTCGAACGCTGGGATTGCAGACGCAGAGTACGAGCGGACTGACCTGCTTTGTCGCCTTCTTAAAGCCGCTCATCGTGTTTCTGTCGAGTCGTCGCTTGCGTGTCGTCGCTGCTCGTTCGGATCTCGCGAGCTCTTGCCGTTTGCGTCCGAAAGAAACCAGCATCTGCCGCCGAAAAATCAAAAGTCCGACCAAGTCGACCTCCTTGCTCCCCTCCCTGTCCTGCACCTTGCACTCCATCCTCGCTGGCGAGACCGCGCAAATCTGACTATTCTACTGTGAGGCAACTAACATCGGGAGGTTAGCGAGTGAGATCAACACTTTGGGCGCACGGATCGTGCGCAGTCGGCCAATTGATTGCCGACGTCGCAGCGCTCAACCCCCGCAGAGCTCGAGACCCCCCTCGCTAAAAGGAGGATGGACCCCTTTCGAGGACGGACGCCGCAGACAGGAGTTTGCAAGGACTGTCGGACCTTGAAGGAAGAAAGGGGACTTCCTGCATCTGAGGAGAGGAGAGAAGAGCAGAGGGCTTGGACAACGCCCACCTCCTCGCTCGTCGACGGCTCTCCCTCGTCTCATCCTCAGTCGCGTTCTCGCTCAGGAGGTCATGGGCAATTGCATCTCTTCCAGCTCGGGCGCGTCGAAGCAGGCCCTCGACAAAACTCGGCAGATCGACCGGGCACTCAAGTTGGTGCGTTCAACCTTCCTGGACATGCCCCAAGTTCCCTCTGATCAAGTCGCGCTGACTTTGCAGTTGTTCGCCTGGGTTGACAGAGCGAGAGGGCGACGGCCAGGGAGATCAATGTATTGCTCCTTGGAGTTGGAGAGTCAGGTACGTCCTTCGCTTCTCATGCGCTCACAGGGCTCATCCTAACATTGCATCGGTCGACAGGCAAGTCCACAATCATCAAGCAAATGAGACTCATCTACAACATCCATTTCACTCCGTGCGTTCTTGCTTTCCTCTTCTCCAGTTATTGTAAGCTGACTCAAGCTTTATGATCTGCAGGGACGAGATCAACCGTAAGAGCCTTGTCTTGCAAACTCCGCACAACTACAAGAGCTGATTATCAACACCGTGGACCGCAGACTACCGACATCTCGTCTTCGAGAACCTGATGGTGTGTCCTTCTCGATAGAACGAGATTCATACGTTGCTTGCTGACAACGTTCTCCATCCTGCAGGACGGGCTGCACCAGATTCTCGACCTTATGGACGACTACTCCCTCCAACCTTCGCCCTTCAATGCGGTGCGTCGCTTGGAGTTTCAACTCGACTCGCTGCTGTGCCATTCCTGACTTCTCCTTGCGTAATCTCCTTTGCTGGGACAGAATCACGTACGTTTGATAGCCGAAACACCCTCGACCGGTCGCCCTCCGTTTTCGGAAGATCTGCTGGGAAGCGTGCACGCGCTTTGGAAGGATCCGGCGGTCGCAGAGGTCTGGGTCAGGCGAGCAGGCTTGCCGTCAAAGTGAGTCTTGGACTCCCTTCTCACTGGACGTACCATGCTCTGGACGCTGACTGGAAGCTGTCCCCCTCGGCCTAGTCTGGAATACCTTGTCCAGAATGCAGATCGATTCTGGTCGGAAGGGTTTGTCCCGACAGAGTCTGACATCCTTGCCGCAAGAGCAACGACGACGGGTATTCTCGAGAATGCCTTTCGAGTGCGGGACACAGTGAAACCCGTTTCTCGCCCACGTCGACTTTGACAGTCGGAACCCTGACTGTAACTCTTCCTTCACAGAACATGAAATTCATCGATGTCGGTGGACAGCGGAGCGAGAGGCGGAAGTGGATCAACGTCTTTTCAGAGTGCGTTTTGAGTTCCTTTTCCCCCTTCGGACTCAAACTGATCGAACGAGGCAATCTGTTTCCCTCAAAAGCGTCAACGCGATCCTCTACATCGTCTCTCTGAGCGGGTACGACGAATGTCTGATCGAGGACCGGGAGGCGAACCAGATGCGCGAGTCTCTCGTCGTCTTTTCGCAGCTCGTCCGCAATCCCCTCTTCGCAAAGGTCTGCATCAGTACGTCCCTCTCTACTCTTACGCCCTTGTAATCAGCCTGCTGACGGAGCACGGATTACCTTGCAGTCCTCTTCTTCAACAAGGTACGTCCTCCCTACGCTGGCGCCCCTGTAATCAGCCTACTGACGTTGAGCCCCTCAACCTCCTCCTTTTAGAACGACCTGCTGCACGAGCGGCTGAAGATCACGCCTCTCAACAAGACCTTCAGCGACTACCAAGGGCCAGCCAACGATCCAGCGGCCGCCAGGTCGTACTTCAAGTACGCCCCCTTACCCTCAACATCGAACTTCCGACAAGCATCGCTGACGATTGAACCTCCTCACACCGGCAGGCACAAGTTCTTCAGCTTGGCGAGGAAGAGGGACAGCGACAACCTCCCTGGTCAGGACCCGGAAGGCGTCTACGCCCACATCACGACGGCCGTCCAGCGACGTGAGTCGTCTTGCCCCTCGGAATTTGTCTTTCTTGATCGCTCTGACTGACGCAGAACCACTCGCGCTGCCTACTCTAGGAGGGATGGTCCGTCTTCCAAATCTCTCAGATCACCGCTCTGCCCTAGCCACTGACACCGTCCTTGCGACGCCTTCTTTCTCCGTACTTTACAGGAGGTCGTTATGACGGCCGTCCACGACGTCCTGACCCGCAACGCCCTGCGCGAGTTCGCCCTCCTCTGAACTTCGCATTCTCCCGTTTCTTCTTTCTTTTCTGGCTTCCCTCTCAAGCGATCTTGGTCCCACGTCTTTTTTGGCTTTAAACTTTTCTTGTAAATCTCCACGTCCTTGAGCGTTTCTCTGCGCGCGGTCTTTGTTCTTTGTATATCCATCCGGATTCACCATGGACCCTTCCCGACTTCCCCAGACACCCAGCGATAGAACAGCTTTGCAAGACTCCCACAACAAAAGAAGTGTGAGAGAGAGAAAGAGAGAAGGACATCAAGATCGTCACGGAGGAAGAGAAAGGGAGCAGATGGGGAGAGAGGGTGGGTGCAGTAGATTGTAAGTGGATTGTATGGGTGTGGTTGTGGTTTCATCTCCTTTCTGAGTCTTCTCTAATACGAGAAGAGTGGCAACAGAGAGGAAGAAGGATGGGGGGACAAGCAAATGGCCGAGAGAGCAGACTAGAGCTTTGGTGGGAGTTGAGTTCATCACGAGCAGGAAAAAGGGGTAAGAATAGGAAAAGGCGGGAAACAAGAGAGAGAAGATGCGATGCAGTGGAGAAGGGTGTGATGAATGGAGAAAACACAGGAGAAGTAATGGAAGGGGGATCCTCTCACATACGCGAGAGAAAAAAGAAAAATAAGGAGTTCTTTTGACCCCTTTGAGATGATGTCTAGTCGTCGTGCTAGTTTTGGGGGTTTGGGCGTTGGTCCCAGAGCTTGGCCTGAGTGCGTGTGGTCGTGTGGAGCGTGATGATGCCGGACGATCTTGAAGTACCAGAGAGAGCAGAAGAGGAGAGAAGTGGAGACGAAGAGATGCCGAAAGAGACCGGACGAAAGAAGAAAAACGTGGTCGATGAACGCCGAAAGCCCAGGGCGACCGAAAGGATAAGGGGAGAAGGAGTTTGCCGCCCTGGACCGGGTTGAGGGAGGAAGACCTACGGGATTGGCGAAAGTCGACGAGGACGGCCGCGTTTCGGTTCGAGGAAAGGGTGTCGCGAGAGGGGGAGGCGGAAGGAGGAGGGGAGAGGGCGAATGTGTCAACCCGCTCCTGCCTTAGGCCGTCGCCGTCTTGATGACCTCCTTGGTCCACCTGGCCGTTTTTCGCGTTTCGGTCGACATGCCCTTGCCCCTACCCGACTTGAGCGCGTTGGCGATCCACTCCTGCAAGAGCAGCTCCTTGATCTGCCCCTGGTCGAACGTGTCGGCCAGATCACCGAGCAGGCCGAGTCCGCCCCGCATGACCGCCTCGGACCGGTCCTCGTCCTCGATCGCGAGCTGGAGGAAGTTGAGCATGACGGGCACGTAAGGCAGGAGGAGGTTGGGCTCGGTCGACCGGAAGGCAGACACGACGCCGACGTAGGCCTCAACGATGGCCTCCCGAAGGAGGGTCACGTACTCGACCAGCTCAAACGACGCGTCGGGCCGCATCAGCCCGGCCTGCTCAAGCACGGCCATGACCGTCTCGAGGTAAGGACGGAAGGCGGGTCCGATCGCGAGCGCAATGTCACCAAAGGCAGACAGGATCGGCGGCTTGACCGACCGGTTGAGCGTCTCGGACTGGAGGTTCTTGAGCAGCGCCGTCATGAAGTCGTTGCAGTACTGGGCCGAGTGCTCGCCGAGCGCTCGGCAGATGTCGCCAATCAGACCGACGGCGATCGAGCAGAGCTGGTACTCCTCCTGCGCCTGAAGCGCGGTCGACAGGTACGGCATGAACGCGCCGATGTACGGGTGGAAGTCCTGCTCGAGCGCCGACGTGACGGACCCGATCGCGAGGAGGGCGTCTTCAAAGACGGTCGCCTGCTTGCCCGCGCTGTCGCAGAGCGAGAGCAAAACCGTCATGATGCGGTCTGACAGCGGCCGGATCTCGCGCCCGAGCTTGCGGACGATGGCGGTGACGACGCTGCAGAGGTTGCCCTGGAGCTCGTTCCAGTTGTTGCGGTCGTCGCTGCCGACGATCTGGTTCTGCATGCCGAGGAGGGCCTCCATCCGGGCGAGCACCTCAAGCGTCACCTGCGAGACGATCGGGAGCGAGTCGGTCGCGGCCTGGGCCACGTAGGCCGAGATGGCCTCGTAGGCCGACGTCCGCGCGTTGGCCTCGTTCGTCTGCGCAAACTTCTGCGACACGCGCATGAGCGCCGACAGGATGTGCTCGTAGTAGGGCGACAGCGTCGTCGTCGACGGGAGCGGCTCCTCCATGCCCGTGCCGAGCTGCTCGGCCAGGTTCATCAGACTCCAGCAGCAGTTGCCGACGATCCTTGTACCGTCCTCGAGCCCGTTGACGAGCGCCTGGATGAGCGGCGGCAGGTGCACGTCGGGCTTGATGCTGTCGATCAGGATGTCCGACACCCGGCCCAAGGTCCACGCGGTCGTGTCCTTGACGTGCTCGTTCGGATCCGTCATCATCTCGATCAGCGTCGGCAGGGCCTGGTTGACGAGGCCGGAGAGCACCTTGAGGTCGGGTCCGTCGAGGATCGAGCCGAAACCCATGACGGCCGCCTCGCGCTTGCGCCAGCCCTCCTCGCCGTCGGCCTTGATGTTCTGCTCGACAAAGGTGATGACCGTAGGGACGACGTCGTCGCCGACCGTTTGGGCGAGCAGGGCGAGGCACGTCGACGCGGCCATCGACACGTTCCACTCATCGTCCTCGGCATCCTCCTCCTGCTGGGTGAGCAGCTGGAGCAGCACGGGCAGGATCTGGGGGAGCGCAATCTTGGCAAAGTTCTTGGACTCGCGCTCGGGGGCCTCGTTAAACTCGGCAGCCTGATGAACAAAAAGAGAGTAGAAAAAGGGTCAGTCCTGAGATCTACAAGGGAGAAAACGCCTAAAAGTCAGGAGAACGCACCTCGGCAGCCTCGAGGTTCAGCTCAATCTCCTCATCGCAGACGGTCGACCAGAACTCGATGGCCTGCAGGGCAACCTTCTCCTCCGAGTTTCGCATGCCGAGCACGGTGAGCTGCAAACAAGAGAACCAGCATCAGCTCAGAGAAACGAGTAGAGGCAAGAGGAGGAGTGAAGTGAGGGAGGGAGGAAACGCACGCCAAAGAGAGCCTGCTCCATGTAGAAGCCCATCTTGTCGTAGTAAAGCTGCATGATCCTGACCAAACACTCGTACGCTCCCACAACAACAGGTATGCTCGCGCTCTGCGTCGCCTCGCACACGACCTGCATAATGTAGTTCCTCTCGCCCTCGCGATCAAAGTTGTCCCGCACGAATTCGAGCGAGTTGAAGAGGGCGTTGATGGCCGCGTTCTGGACGTCGGGCGAGGGCTCCTCCTTGCGCGCACCCTGGACGACGGCGGTGAGGATCTCATTCGACTGGCTCGCGAGGATCTCGGGTTTCTACAAGAGAAAAACGGCAGGCAGGACGGCAAGAACGTTAGTCTCAGAGCCCCGCTATGGATGGGGACGAGGTAAGGAAAGAGAACGCACGACGGCCTCGCAGATGAAACCAATCGCCTGCAAACTCGACCCCCTGAGGCCAGCGTTCCCGGCGTCGCCGACAAACTGGAGCAGGTACCCCACGAGTTCGTTCCACTGGCCAGCCGGCAGGTCGACGGCCGCAATGGCCGCTACGACTTGAGCGGCGAACGCTCCCGCTCGAACGACGGGCGAGCCGAGGGTTTGGAGGGCAGAGTTCTTGACCGAGGCTTTGATCTGGGGGTCGAGCGACAGCCAGCGTTGGCTGATGTCGTTCTGTCGTGACGGGTCCTGAAAGTGACAACGAACGGTGCAGAGGTGCAGGGTCAGCCAGCAGGTTCCCAGAAAGAAGGGAGGAAGAAGAGAAAGAAGAGGAGGGGGGACGAGGACGAACCCTGGCGGTCAACGCGTTCTTGATGGCGAGAGCAGCGGCATTTCGTACGCTGAGGTCGACTCCTTCGCTTGCGAGCTGCTCAATGAGCGTTCCGACGTAACCGGTCTAGCAGTCCAGGAAAGGATGATCAAGCGGTGAAAAGGCAGGAGAAGGAAACACAAGTCGGTCAGTTTCAATCTCTTCGGTTGCTGGCTCCAACAGCTGGGTGCCCTGTCTTTCTCTGACGACATCGAGCTCCCTCCTCTCCAACCAACAGGTAAAGGGTAACGCACGAAGTTCTCGTTGGCGACCTTCTCGAGTTGCTCCTCGGCGGCCTGTCGCGTGGCCTGGTCTGGGAGTTGATGAAGCGAGGGAGGAAGAGAGCGGTAGAGGACGTTTCGAGAAGGCGGTTGAGTGATCGGGCGGGGGCGAGTTTGAACAGGAAAAGAAAGAGCGCAAAAGTCAGTGAGCCTTCAGCAAATACGAGTGTCGGAAGCTGCCATGCTCCCGATACGACGAGGGCATGCAGGGCAGGTGGTAGGAGAGGAGAGAGGAGCAGGGGCAGGGTGCGATGATCGGAGGGAGCAGGGGGACGCGGGCGAGGGAAGCTAGACGCACCTGGCGAGAGCGAGTTGGCAAGCAGTTGTCCGGCGTCCATCGTTGGGAAGAAAGGAGAAAAAGAGAGGGTCCGAGAGCAGAGCGAGTGTTTGTCTTGCTGATGTCGAGAGGCCGACCTGGAAACGAAAAGAGTAAGGAAAGGAGGAGCGGGTCGATGGAGTTTGGGTCCCTGGCCAGGCGCCCTCAGAGCCAAAAGCAAAAATCAACTTGCACGTGCACTTGTGCTCAAACCCCACTTAGACCACGGAACCCGGGTCTGGGGCTTCTCTGATTTCGTTCGTCATGAGGGGCCTGCGCGCCACCTCTGGCCTCAGACCACGACCAGCATCGTCTCCTGCGCTACCCTTAACTCATCAGCCATGTCGACAGCCTATTCGGGGTCCCTCCAGACCAAAAACAGATCAGCGTACGTACAATCCATCCTTGCTTGTCGTCCTCTGTTGGACTCCCGTCGCTGGGGTTGACCCACTCCGCGAGAACTGACACCCACCCCCCCCCTCCTTGTACTTCCTTCTCTCGATGCACTCTCCTCTGTTGCTCCGATCTGGAATCACCACTCAATGGATGGACCCCCTCTCGACGTGGATGGATCCATCTTCTCGCCATCCGGATCTTGAAACTCGTCCCGTCCCTTCCCTTCGACGCTTCCCTCCTCGCTCGCGTTCAACCTCTCACCCGCCAGGCTCGAAGACATCGCAGACGCCATGGGCGTCAACCACCGATCCATCAAGCTTCGGACGGACCTGATTGACCGCCTCCGATCGGAGCTCGTCCTCAGGCAGGAGGTGCGTCCTCCTCATACAGACTCGAGTTGTTCAAAAGCTTCTTGTTTTAACGTGCTAAATGATCGTTCAACATTCCCTTTCCAACCACGCAGGAGTTGACCAAGGACGACCGGTTCGCAAAACTGTACGTCAAGCCCCGAAACCGCCAGAGCGGCAAGACTCCCGACTTCAAGGAGGAGCAGGATCTGACGGAAACCGTCCAGGTGTCAGTCGTCCCCCCCCCCCCCCCTTCTTCCTTCCCATTCTCAATCCCCGAGCCGTTGACACCCTCTTTCTTTCTCGACACAAACAGTCCGATGACGTCGACCCCCTCGTCGTTTCAATCACCCGGCTCGTCGTTCCTCAAGTCGTCCCAGCAGGCGCCCTCGTCCGCCCAGCGCCGGTCGCCCCGCCTGTCGGTTGAGCCGTCGCCGCGCAAGCACACGCAGTCGTCCTCCAAGGGCACCCCAGCGAGGATGAAGCGTTCGAACGCAAAGTCCTCCTGGGGAGCGTTCGTCAACTCGAGCGACGAGGCTGAGCCCGAGCACGACGAGTTGGAGGACGAGGGCGAAGAGGAGGTCACCAAGACCAAGGGCGACGACGACGACGACAGCGGCGAGGGAAGCCACGCGCTCTCTGCCTCGCCTCTCAAAGAGCTCGTCCAGCCAGTCCAAAAGGTTCTGACCGCGCTCGCCTCGCCCCTCAAGCCCGCGCTCGAGGCCGTCTCCTCGCGCGTCCAGACCGAGTTCGCCCGCGCACAGACGTTCGTCAGCGGCGTCGAACACGGCGTCGAAGGGGCCGTCTCGGGCGTCGGGTACCGCGTTGACGAGGTCGTTCATGCGGCCGAGGACAGGGCGAGCAAGACCGTCCATGCGGCAGAAGACCGAGCGCTCAAGACCAAGCACGCCGTCGAGCGACGGGGTCGCAAGGCCCGTCAGTCGGTCGGCGACGTTGTCAAGGGCGTCCAGAAGGCACCCGTCCGACTGGCAGACACCGTCCGTCGAGCGCTCGCCCACCCGGAGTCGCAGACGTTCTTGCTCCTCGCGCTTGAGGGGCTTTTCCTTGTCGCTTCCCTCATGCCGTACAGGGAACACGTCGTCATTTTCCCCCCGCGCCTCCTGGCCGCCGTCGACAAGCACACCGACTTCGCCCACCTCTACCCTACCCCGACCCCCTGGGCCACCCTAGCCGTAAACGTTCCCACCCGACCAGCGTCTTACGTCTCCCTCGCCACCGCCTTCTTCCTCTGGCTAGCGGTGACCGTCCTCGGCCCACTGTCGTTGACGAAGGTCGTCAGCGCCTCTCCGACGGACCCGAACCTTGTCTTCTGGCTTCTCCGCCTCGCCGTGCTCGCGCTCGGACACGTAGGATGGCGAGGCGAGGGCTGGGGGTCGGGCAACGGGCGAGTGGGGGTGGTCGTCAGTGCTCTTGGGGCTGGGTTGGGGGTTGCGAGAGGTCTGGGGGAGGCTAGGGTTGGCGGCGTTGGCAGGTAAGAGAAAGAGGGCGAATGCGCTACGGTTCCTGTCCGTCCGTCCATCGGCCCCTTCCCTTTCCATTGTTTTTAATTCCTCCAACCTCTTTCCATCCGTTTCCTCATATCAGACCTGTCCCCCCTCCCCTGCCTTCTACTATTCCCCTCCATAGTCTCAACCAATCTCAGCTCCCGTTCCAAGTTTTTTTTTTGTTTTGTTTTTGATTCGCCTTCGTCCTGTACCAACACCCCCCCCCCCCCTCCTCTTTTTTCTCACAACGGATCGCAACACCTTCTTTCTCTTTCTTTTGGCCTTGCTTATCTTCTCATGAGCCCTCTTTTCGAGCTTTGACTGGCGTACGCGCAGAGAGAGGAGAATGAGGGAGAGGACGAAGTAAAGGGGATCTTTTCTCGAGAGTTGACGTCGGGAGAAGGGTGGGGGGGTCCTCTGGAGATTGTGCATACATATAAACCGCCCTGTTCCTGTTCGTCCTCCCCTCCTTTTTAGCGATCCCTTTCTCCATCGCTTTCCCGACCAGAAATGAAGTGCGAGGGCTTGATTGCAGGGCGACGGCTTGGGAGGACAAACAGGATGAGGGAGAGTGAGAGGGAAGGCGACGGGGGCGAGAGGGGTCGTGTTTATTGTTCGGGAGGGGCAAGGAAAGGGTTCTCGATCTCTGCAAACAGCAAGCAACGACGCGTTAAGAGCCAGTCAGTCGGAGCTCGTCTAGAAAGGAGTAGACTGAAGGGGGGAGGAGGAGTAGAGCGACGACGCACCTTCTGAGCCGTCCACCGGGCTGATGAGCACGATCGTAGGACCTCGGAGGACAGTCAACCCGAGCGTCCGGGTCCTCTTGACCGGTACTGTGTCCACCGAAACCAGACCCAGAGTAGGGAGCGTCAGAAAACCAAGAAGCGAAGGAAGATCAAGGTCGAGAGGAAGAGGCAGAAGGAGAGGCAAGAGACGGAACGCACCCAGCACCTCCTCCTCTACGTCGTCCAGGACGAGGTTCAAGAGCTGGTCGAACCCCTTCAGCGTGCCAATCACTGTCGATTCAAAGCACCCAGTTCCAGCGAGAATAGTAGGAGTCTCGTCAGCAAGGGAGAAACAGCTCGACGTCCAGCTCGAGAACGAGAAGAGGTCGAAGAGACCACCTTTCGGATCCACCCCACTCCCGCCGGCAAAGTCTCCAAAGGAAAGACGTACCTTCTCTTCCACCGGTGAACTTGACCCGAATCTTGGTGTCGACGTACTTGCCCAGGTCGAGGATGGCCTCCTTCTTTGGCTTCTCGCCTGCTCCTCCTCCGGGTCCTCCTCCTCGTCCACCTCGACCTGCGGGACCGCCGCGTCCTCGGGATGATTGACCTCGACCCTAGCATCAGAACCGTCCTGTCAGCTTTGCGATGCGAATATGGGATGAAGCAAGGTTAGGGACGTACTCTGTCGGACATGCTGGAGATAGAATATACGGGTTGAAAAGGGTGGGCGTTTGGGGAGAGCGTTTCGAACCTCCAACTCCATCTCGCTCGTGTCGTCGGCTGCACTTCGTACTGACTCCCAAACTTGAACGAGGGCTCACTCGAGCTCATCACAGCCACCTGTCCTGTCCGCTCGAATACTGACGAAAACGCTGACGACCTTTCGACCTCACGACGTTAGCCCGTCCTCGCCCGGCCAGGTCGACGAACCGACTAGCCGACAAGATCGTCGACTCCTTCAAAATCTTAGGTGTGATCGTGGTCTCATCATCCTACGTAGCCTACCACTCTCCTTAGCACAAGGAGAGACCAAAGAAGAACATCATTGACAATCAGAGTCAATTTCCCCAACGCGCCAACACATCCGGCTTGACAAGCAACAGAAGCACATCCGGCTGAAGGGAAGAAGTGAATGAGAAGAAGGCATAATCATCCTCTGCAACTGTAGTTCGTTTCGTCAGGCACCAAAGTGGTCCAGCCACACTTGTCCTCCCTTGCGGTCCTTAAAGGCCATTTCGCTCTCTCTGACTTCGTCAACGACGGCTTGTCGACCGCGCCCGACATCCTCCTTGACAAACGCAGCGTACAGAGCCTGGATGCGCTTCGTCAAGGGACCGGGCGACGATCCGTCTGTGCCGAAAGGAGATTGAGAGCAAAGGCTTCGTCAGTCCCCTTTCTATGAGTTGCCAGAGTGACAAAACAAAAGGACGCACCGCCGATGACTCGTCCGTCTACGTTGACGACAGGCAGCTGTGACGGGAAGGTTCCTGTGCAGAAAGCTTCCACGGCGCCGTACGTCTCCGTGAGGGTAAAATCGGTCTCAAAGACAGGGATGCCCGCGCGTCGAGCGACTGTCAAGGTGTGCTTTCGAGTGATGCCCTGTTCGTGAAAGAACCGCAGGTCTTGTTCAGTCATTCAACCAATATCCGAAAGCTCAGATAGAGAGGGCAAACACAGACCTGCATCTGGTATTTCCGCGTCGGCGCCCAAAGTTCGAGCCTCTCGTTGCCGTCGTCGTCGACGCCCTCTCGGACGATGAAAAAGTTCGTGCTGTTGCACGTTTTGACGAACCCGTCCTTGTCGAGCATCAGAGCCTCGTCGGCGCCCATGACGTTGGCCTGGATGCAGGCCTGGATGTCGGTCGCCTTGCTGTGGTGGTTCCACATCTCATCCTTGACGTCGGGCGTCCCTCGGCGGACGTGGACAGTCATGAGGCGCAGTCCGCGGTCGCCGACCGTAGGCTCAGGCTTCTTGATCTCGGGGATGATGATGATGAGAGGAGCCTGGTGAGCTTGCAAAAATCGCAAGCGGAAGTCAATGGTAGACCGAGGTGAGACGAGTAACGGGCGTGTACTCACACCTAGACACGCCTTCGGATTCTGGTGCGGTGTCGCCTTGACTCCCCGCGATACCATCAACCGAATGTGAACGTCGTTCGAGTCTTGCATGTTCTGTGGCGAGTCAGTCAAGTGTCAGTCTGAGCCTGTTGCAGCGTTTCGCTTGTGGGCGGGCTCACGTTTGCGTCAATCGATTGGTGAATCAGGTTAAGTAACTCAGACTTGGAGATCTGGAGGTCCATGTCTGCGTCCACGATTACTTCGGTCAGGACAGTGTCGGGAACACCTGTAGGTAAGGAAACGGGAATAGACTCACACATGGCTTTGGCCGACTCGAAGAGACGGTTGAGGTGGTCGCGGGCGAACTGGACGACTCCTCGCTTGACTCGGATGCCCTCCCAGATGCCGTCGCCGACCATGAACGCCGAGTCAAAGACTAGAGTAGAGAGGAAGAGAGCGAGTGCTTCGTCAGAGAGGGAAGTTGAAAGGGAAGGAAGGAGAGCAGAGAACACACCGGACACGGCGGCCTGCTGCCGAGGTACGAGTTGGAACCTGAGGGTCGTACCGTCCCGGATCCCCACAATACTGAACTCGTTGCGCTCATCCGCTACGACTTCGTGAGTGGCTCCCATGGTTGGTTGATTGGTAGTGCACTAGGTGGAGATGGAAAGTGGACTAGGGTTGGAAGGGGAGGAGGGAGGCGTAGAGTGGGCAAGTTGCGAGAGAACGACCGCTGTTCCAAGCATTTGAGGGATCCGGTCAGCCCAGTCGGTCAGCCCTATCTGCGAGCGCCCCTCCGAGGTATCTGCAATCCTGGGTAGCGTCTGGCAGGCGTCGGGGAAGGTTCTCGTTCGGCGGCGCCGCCGGAGCTCGCCAGCACCGTCGGATCTCGCGAGATACCTAAAGTTGACCCTCGACCAGTTCCTTCGCCAGCCTTCAAAAGCAGATAATGGACGGCACGAGTCTGCTCTTCTTCACGCTCCTCCGCATCTCGCCCTCTACCCACGCGGTCAGGAGGTAAACTTATCTCTCAAGCAGTCTCCGCTTCTGCCGTCCTTTCCTCCGCCTGTCAACTCCGCCCTTCAGCCCAACCAAGCATGTCGCCTCCCTCGCCTACTGCCAGCCTCCATGATGACATCAAGGAGGACTACCGCGTGTCTGCACACTCCCTCGAGCCTCCGACGCCCGAGGAGGCCAAGATAGATCGTCGGATCGTGCTCAAGACGGACGCTGTGGTGCTCGTCCTCATCACCCTCGTCGCTACCTTTGAGTGAGTCTCCCCTTCCTCTCCTCTCAGGCCTCTCGGTCTTCCCTGCTAATCCGATCGCTCGCTTTCTCCTTCCAGGTTCCTTGACAAGAATGGTCTTGCCGTGTGTGAAACATCTCGCTTCTAGATGCCTTGATGCCTTGGAGCGCCGTCTGACCTTCCCTGACCGCTCATCTTCACCGCCACTTAGTACGCCGCCGTATGGGGACTGAAGAAGGACACTGGGCTCGTAGGCCAGCAGTACTCCACTGTTGCTACTGTCTTTTACGCCGGGTGCGTCGGTCATCTACGTTCGATCCGTTCGAGCTCCTGCTGACCATGCGTTTGGGACGTGCCTCCTCCACAGATATCTTGTCGCCCTATTTCCTTGCATGTACCTGGTCAACAAGCTGCCGATCGGAAAATTTATTGGAGGTAGTGTCATTGGCTGGGGAATCACGTACGTCTTTCTCCTCTCCTCTTGATACTTGAACGCGCTCTCATCTGAACCTAATTTTCGATCCTTTTCCAGTGTCATGTGCATGGCCGCCTGCCACAACTTTGCTGGTCTCGTCGTCGTCCGTGTCATCTTAGGAATTTTTGAGGCGTCCATTCTGCCCTGCTTCATGGTCCTCTCGTCGGTTTGGTGGAAAAGATCAGAGCAAGCTCTTCGAACCGCTTTGTGTAAATTCCTGCTCCTCGGACCTCATATTTGCGTCTTTATTGACATCTTTACTCGTTCCTCAGGGTACAACACGCTCGCTGGCGTTTTTGGAGGAATTCTGAGCTATGCTAGTACGTTCAAGCGCGACATCTTCGCCGGTTCCCGTTCTGATCACTCAATTCCTTCACTCCCGTCCTATTCACACAGTCGGACATCTCGACGGCACACTCGCCGTCTGGAAGTACCTCTTCCTCATCTACGGATCGGTGACTGTCTTCCTCGGCGTGCTCGTCGTGTTCCTCCTGCCCGACTCGCCGCAGACCGCCTGGTTCCTTTCGGTCAGTGCCAAAGAGATGAATTTCGAGCTGTCCCTTGATCCCAGATTCTGACCCCGGACCCCCTCGACTCCCTTCGACACTGCAGCCCACTGAGAAGGATAGGTCGCTTATCCGTCTCGCCGGAAATCAGCAAGGAAAGGCCTCCAAGGTAAGTCTTTGCCATTTTCATTCGTCTGTCGCTCGCGTTCAGACTTTGATGTTTCTCTGCCAGAAATTCAACCCTTCCCACGTCCTTGAAGCACTCAAACAGCCCCAGTACTGGATCATTGCCCTATTTGTCGTCGCCCAGAGCATCACTAATGCGGGAGTGACGAACGTACGTCCGACTAGCTCGAGCTTGCAGTGATCCTTCGTACTCATCGCTGACGGTCCCTCGTCTTTATAGTTCAACCCGCTCATCATCAGTGGCTTTGGATTCAGTCAAGCCAGGACGACTTTGGTGATTATTAGTCTCTTGCCACCTTTTCCGTCCCTGTTGTCCTGACCGGGCGTGCTTTTCTTCGACTCTCCGTTGAAAAGATGGCCACACCCCAAGCCGCAGTAGCCCTCGTCGCCCAGATCACCTTCTCCTTTATCGCCCTCTACGTGCGCAACGTTCGGTGCATCCTTTGGTTCATCAGCTGTCTCCCAGCTTTGATTGGAGCGGTCCTGATCCGTGTCCTCGACCACGAGACGCAGAGGGCCGGGGCGTTGGTCGGGGTGTACCTAATGGGCTTCTACAGTTCGTCCCCCCCATCGTTCTGGATTCCCTCGGAATAAGACGTCCAGGCTGATCTTCTCGTCCCTACACTTTGTTGCAGACGTGTCCTGGGTGTTGGTCCTCAGTCTCGCGACGTCCAACAACGCGGGCACCAGCAAGAAGGTCTTCCAGTCGTGCTCGATCGCCATCTTTTACTCGGTCGGCAACCTCATTGGACCCAGCTTCTTCCGGTCCAGCCAGGCGCCAACGTACTCACTCGGCATCTTTGCCATGATGGTCTGCTTTGCCTGTGAGTCTTTCATCGCCCTCGCAACGTCTCTTATCCACTCTCAGTCTGAAAGCTGACCCTTACTCCCTCCGACTTACCATTTGCCAGTCATGGCGGCCTGTTCAATCGCCTACTTTGCCGTCGTCTACGCGGAGAACAAGCGACGAGACGCTCGGTTCGGACAGGGAGGCATCACCCAGGAGGGCCTGGAGGAGTTGGAGCAGGCCGACCCGACAGACGTTCAAAACGCTGCTTTCAGGTACTCTTACTAAGCACTATACACGATAGAGGTCCTCATCAGGACATTTCAGGGTTTGGGGATCGTTTTATCTTTTTGTATGGATGGAAGTGCAACCTGGAGAGGTCCGGCCGTAGTTTGCGCACAGGAAGGCAGACGAGCAGCATGCGGATGACCCCCACACAGCGCCCAACTCTTTCCATAATGGGTCAGAATCTCACTGGCGCTCTTCGACAGCTGCTGTCGCTTGCCGAGAGGAGAAAAACGTTCCTGCGTCAAGTGGGCCTTGCCTTCGAGTCCTTCCTGTCCAACTCAACGCGAACTCCGACGGACCCCTGCCTTCGCAGCTGCCCGACCTCCAAACGCCCTCCCGTCGATCCGCCGGCCCTGATGTCTGTCCCTCCCTGCTGCTCAAGACACACAAGACTCGCTACTGACACTCTACTGGCTTTCCGCTCAGGTTCCCTCGCTCGGCAGGGTCAGGCGTGCCTGGCCAACCAGGTCTGTCCGCTTCCTCCTCCCTCCGACGCAGCCTGAACCACTCGATCTGACGTCAGGACGATCGCTGCAGGCTGCTACTTGGCCAAAGCGTGCAGCAAGTGCCACATTCGCAAGGTCAAGTGTGACGGGTACGTCCTCCATCCGCAGATAGCAGAGCTAGGGTAGTTGGCTGACAGCTTGAGCCCTTCCGTTCCCCTTCCTCCAGAGTCTCGCCCGTCTGCACTCCTTGCGCAAAGTCTGGGGTCCAGGAGGGCTCCTGCAACGTCCGAGAGGGCCTCGTCTGGACCAACAACGTCCACACTGCTCAGGAGGTCCGCATCCGATGGCTCGAGGAGTCCTTGTCGACCTCCCTGTCCATCCTCACGACCGGCTGCCCGACCGACGGCTCTCTCGAAGACGTGCGAGCGATGGAGACGGGCTTCGAGTTCGACTGGCCGCTTCTCAGCCAACGCAGAACGTCCCAGCGAGACAATTCGGTCGACAAGGAGGCTGTTCCTTTCTCGACCGCGGCCGAAGGAGCTCAACGGACGGACTTGGAGATTGCGGAGGAGGTTGGCCTTTTGACACTGCGAGGGCAGGGTCAGTATGTCGGGAGTGCCTCGGGCGTCACGTTTGCTCGCATTCTTCTCTCTGCGATCAAGCTCTACCCAACGCAGGCCATAATGTCGGCCCTACCCCCTCATCCTGCCGATGATCAACTCCTGTTCGCCCTCCCAAGCGCTGCTCCGGTCCACGCCGGCCTTCCTCCTCCCTCTTTGGCAACGGCCTACGTCTCCTTGTATCTCGATCGTAAGGCCATTCTCATCCATCTAGTTCTACTGTCAGTTTGCTGACTACAATTCGGTTCTGCCTCGCTCGCAGGAGTACATCGTTGGTGGCCCTTCCTGCGGCCTGCACACGCACTCAACGCCGTCGACGCCGTTTACCAATCCTCCCCTCGACCTACCCCGTATCAACGCTTCCTCGTCTTCGGTATCTTCTCTATCGGATCCAGCGAGCGCTCGAGGACAACTACAGAGGCAGACGTCTGGTGCTCGGCCGACTACTGGACGACGGCGCTCTCCTTCCTCCCCACCGTCATGGCCGGTCCGCCTTCGCTCGAGTCTCTGTCCGCGATGCTTCTCGCTGGAGTGCGCAGTCTCCGAGTCGACGGTACGGCAGTGCCTGGGACAAACCTCTGGCAGCTCGCTGGGATCGTCATGAGGACAGCGCTCGAACTCGGCCTCACGCGCGCCAAACCAGCCCAAGGGCAATTCACGACGGACGAACTCATCCAGCGGCGCTGGCTCTGGTGGTGCACCTATGCGCTCGAGCGACACGTAGCTGTCATAACGGGAAGGGTGCTCTCCCTTCGGAATGAGGCGATCGATGCGGAGTGGCCTGCAGAGCGGTCGGAGCCCCTCCCGTCAAGCATCTGGCCAGTCGGACGACTTTACTTCAGGCCGAACCAGGAGAGCATGCTCGACTATCGACCCGCTCTGCACTCGGTCTCTCTCCAGCGGATCCTGGGCGACGTCCTCGAGACGGTCTACATTGCCCGCCCATCCTCGCGGCCCTCCATGTCCATGAGCGAGACGTCTGCTCGAGTTCACAGCATCCAGAACGGACTTATCTCGTGGGCCAGCTCGATCTCGGAGTGGTCGAAGCCCAACTCGCTCGACGCCGACATGCTCAACCTGTCGTTCCACAACGCCACGCTCTTGCTGCATCGGCCGAGTCCAAGCTTTCCCCTGCCGACGCCAGAGGCTCTGGCCGTCTGTCTCGGCGCCGCTCGCGGATCCATCAAGCTCTTTGGCAAGATCGTCAGGGATGGGAACGGCAAGGCGCTCTACAGCAAGGGATCGCACTTCTTGGATCTCTTCCTCAACGGACTGACCGTGTTGTACTGCTCCTGGTGAGAGTCTCAACCCAATCCAACTGAACGCTCAAGCCCTCTGACCCAAACAATTGTCTCGACGTGTCTACAGGGCCAGCCCAACGTCTCTGCTCGCCATCACCTCTGCTACCGCTTCTCCTACCGCCCTCGACGCCGACATCAGCACGTGCGAGCACCTCCTGGCGTCCTGGACGACCCGACATGCGCTCCCAACCCGACACCTCTCCGTCTTCCAGACCGTCGTCCGCGCGTTCACGCTCATGTTCACCGGCCGCGATCCTGCCGACCCGAACCCGGTCGAGAACTGGGCGACGGACGCAGACGGCGGGTACGGCTTTGGGCCCGACGACACGCTGGCTGGCCTGCTGAAGGAGTTGGGAGTCGAGTACGACGACGCAGACCAGGCGATGGACGGTCCCGTCGAGCTCGACGGGGAGGCGGTCGAGCTGGTCCGGAGACTGCTGAGTCAGGGCGTATTACCCTGACCTTCCCGACCTCTCTCGGTTGAACACCCAAAGACGGTGGTCGATCTCGATTGGAAACCCCTTTTTCAATTTCGCTTGTTCCTGCCCCCTGCTCCCCTTGTAGACAGGCGCGTCCTTGAACCTCCCTCTCCCTACTCCCCTTTTTGACATTTGTGTTGTACGTTTCATGCAGATTGTATTGTTGGTTTGGTTGGAGATGGAAATGCAAAAGAAAGAGCGGCTGAGATTGGAGCGGTTGCGAAGGTGCTTGGATTATTGATGCTGAAAGACAGGAAACCACATCTCTCTTTGTAGGAACGACGCCTGCTTCTTCACCGACCCGTCCGGCCGTCGTGCTCTCCCTCGCGCTCGTCGGCGGCCAGGCCCAGCCGGCCCATCGCGCCCGTCAACCCCTCCGAGAGCCGTTCCTTCAGCGGCGACGTCCGCGCGCTCTCCCTCAGGGGGCTATTCTCCCTCGTCCTGCTTCGCGAGCTCTCGCGCGTCCGACCACCACCTGGTGGATGGGGGTACCGGGGGAAAACGTTCGGTGCGTCTCCTACTGCGCCTGCGTGGGCCGACGAGGCGAGCGCAAAGAGCGGCGGTTCGGTCACGGGCGTCAGCGCCTTTGTGCGCGACCCCTCGGGCGAGAGCAGGAGAGATGGCGAGAGGAAGGACGGAGGCTCGGAAGCCAAGTCGGACGTCGCCAGCGCCGCTGCGAAACCGGCGTTCGACGGAGGCTGAGAAGTCGGGACGGGTGAGGTGGCCTTAGACGACGACGCCGACGACTGAGGCTGAGGAGGCTGCTGCTGCTGCTGCTGACCGACGGCCGTAGTTGACGACGAGAGCGAGTGCGACGACGACGAGGCCGGCATAAGGTGCGGCCGCGGCGGCAGGCCGTGGGCGTGGTGCGGGGACGTGTAGCCCGACCCGGCAGCCGACCCAGGCTGAGGCGACGTTGTCCCTCCCCCCCCTCCTCCTCCCTGTTGGCCGCTCGAGGGCGTCCGGTCGTCCGCGTAGTCGTAGCCCGCCCCAGCGTACAGCCGTTCGTTGTACAGCGGCGCGACCCCAAAGCCGGATCCGGGCGGAGGGGTGGAGACGGCCCGCCGGCTGGACGACGTCGACGAGGATGAGTATGGCAGGCCGCCGTTGGTCGCCGACAGGTGCGGTCCGCCCATTGACGACAGCGACGGCTGTTGCCCTCCTGCACCACCGATGTTTCCAAGGCCGACGGACGAGATGGACTGTCCGAGGCCGTTGTTCATCGAACCCGAGGAAGGACCTGCAGAGGACGACGACCCTGGCGCGCCTGCTCCTGGTACGTTTCCTCCGGCGGCGCCGTGTGCGATCCCTCGGAGGTCGTGCACCCTGCCCCCGGTCCTGCCTCTCGACGCCTGGCTGGGCGCCCGTCCACCCGCCGGCTCGCCGTACGCTCCTCCCTGGCTGTACGCGTCCATGCCGCCGCCGCCGCCACCGTAGCCCCCTCCGTAGGAGGACGCGTCCTGCCGTCCGCGCGTGGGAGGTTCGTACCCCTGGCTCTCCGCGAGTCCGTTGAGAGGCGCGTAGTACGCCGCGTGGGGCACTCCTCCGAGCGAAGGACCCAAAACGGGCGACGTCGACGACGATGGACCGCCCGACGCGAGCCCCACCCCTCCTCCTCCGCCAATGTCGAGCTCGAGCATCGACGACCTCGCACGCGGACTGCCCGCGGGCGACCCGAGCGGGCTAAACATCGGCGTCCTCGTGGTCGGGACGACTGGTGCGAGCCCGTGTGCGTGCGGGTGGACCATCGGCGACGTCGTCGACGACTGCACGGCCGAGGACGGGTACGGCACCCGAGACGAGCCAGAGTGCGACTGCGATCGGTGGAGGTTCGAGTGCTCGGCTGAGGACGGGTTGCCGCCGCCGCCGACGTTGGGTCCGCCGGCGTGGGTGTGGTGCGCCTGCGGGTGGTGCAGGGATGACGACGAAGTCGGGAGCGAGTAGTGGTTCTTTGGGGGTGAGTAGCCTCCTCCGGCCGAGGCATTCTGCACACAGGCAAACCGATCTCTCGTCAGCGTCTTCGTAGTCCGGAAAAGAAAAGCGAAAGAAGGAGGATGGAACAGAGCGCACCCTGTAGCCCGATCCACCCGCACCAGGGTAGGGCGTCCTGCCCCCTCCCGGTCCCGGACGCGGACTGCGACTCCGGGGTGCATGCATGAGCTCCTCGTCGCGCTCCTCGCAGAGCGACGCGAGCGCCGCGACCGCCCTCTCGGGCCTCGTGGTGAGAATACGCGTCGCGCGCATGAACTCGCCCCGGATCGTAAACAGGCCGTCCTTGGTCACCGTCCGAGCCACATTCTGCGAAAAGAGGTTCCGCACCCAAAACGCCAAGCGTCAGATCTGATCGCGGACACAGGGAGAGCGAGTGGAACCGGCTGGCCGCTAGGACTCACGTACGACCGCTCAAACGGATCCTCGATGCACAGCCTGTTCCTCTCCCTGCTCATCTCATTCATCCCACCGACGTCCGAGTCGGTCGTCCAGTTTTTGCTCTCCTTGGTGACGAGGCCGGCGCGGATCGAGACGACGTCGGTGTTGAACGCGAACGCCTGGCAGTAGAAGCGGAAGAAGTCGATGAGCCTGATTTCGAGGGGTGGTGAGAAGGACGTCAGTTGGATTTGCTCAAACACAGAGAAAGGGGAAGGAAGCATGAAGGAGGAGGAGGGGGGGGGGAGAGACGTACAACTCCCCAACACTCTGCACATTCCCGCTCGTCCACTCCCTCCTCAGCAACTCCGTATCATCAAAGAACCAAACGTCCCACCCGTTGACCTCGTGTTCCGGCCCGCGCGCGGCGCTTGCGCTCGGAGAGGACGACGGCGTTGAGGGGGGCGGGATGGCTTGAAGGTTGGGGAGGACGGACGGCTGCTGGACGTGGATCAGGAAGAAGAGCACGAGGAGCGTGTATCCGTACGACCTGCGCGCGTTGCCGAATACCATCCCAGACGAGAGTGACAAAGAGAGGGAGGGGCAGGAGACGGAGAAAGGAGGGGGGGGACAATGCAAAGAAAGAAAGAAGTCAGTTGCCAGGACCCTCGACCTCCGAGCCGACCCCCCCCCCCTCTCTTCACTCCCCCTAACCCAAGCGCCAACTGATCGACACACAAGAAAAGGGGGAGAGTAGACGCACGACAAGGTCCCCCGGTACGGACTGTTGATCCGCCTCCTCTTGCTCCAAACCTTCACGAAAAGCACCATCGTCCGCACCCTCGCCGGATCCACCGTAGCGTACGTCAACAGCAACCTGGTGTTCTCCAACGCGAGCCGGTTTTCGAAACCTATGTCACAGGCTATGCCGAAGGGGAGTCCGGGGGAGGGGAGGAGAGAGAGCTTGATGATGGGCACGTAGGCCTTTGGGAGCGACTTGACGGCAAAGTTCGTCTCTGGAGGAGGTGGAGGCGACCGGAAAGAGCATCGTTTTCCGAGGGCGAGCGAAATTTAGAAAGGGGTTTCAAGGCGAGGAGAGCGGCAGAGGAGAAGGGTGGTGAGAGGAGAGTTGATCAAGAGAGTTGATCGTGTGAGGTTGGGGAGGGTCGGGTGTGGGCAGGATTTTTTTCGGCGGGTCCGCAGAGGAAGACGAACGCAGAGTCGATGGAAGGACGTTGGTAAGGAGGAAGAGAGGAGCTCAGTCAGTATGGAAGACCTTGAGAGGTTTCGTCCAACAACCCATCGAGGTATGAACGCGAGAGCTCCGGGAAAGGACTGGCAGCTCCCCTCCCCTCCCTCCGAGTCTCATAGAAACGAAAGGCCAGACGCACCTCGTTCAAGCAGATTGCCGATCAACGTCACCAGCTCACTTGCCGGGACGGGTGTCGAGTTGGGATCGAGCAGGACGCAGAGGTCCATGTCTGTGCGCGAGGCGAGCCGAAGTAGGGTAGGTAGGAGGAGGGAGCGACGCAACCCAAAAAAATCAAGGAAGACACGTCGGGTTGTAGGAGAAAGTCGACGACGAACAGAGATCAGCAACCTGACAGGAAAGCGCGCATCGCAGAACTAGAAGCACGTACCGCTGTTGCGGAGAGAAAACCCATTGGCCTGAGGGGGAAAGGCAAAGGGCACGAAAACGGGTCAGCCTCAATCGAGGTCCGGCTCCAGACCAGTCCTCCCTCCCTTCACACCGGCCCGCCTTTACACTATCTCCCACCCACTCTCTCCAAGAAGGTAAGATAAGACGTACGGTTGATCCGAACGCGAGCAGGCGCGATTTCGGTTCGACTGTGCGGATGAGCTTTTCGATGAGAACGCGGACCTGCTGTTTCGTGTTGAGCTCCTCGGGCGTCGGCAGGAGGGGGAGGATGACTGCGTGCGGGCAAGAGAAGTCAGCGATCAGAATAAGGTACGAGAGTAGAGTCTAGTGACTGACAGTGGAAGAGCGACGTCGACAGCTGGTCGAGGTACCGTTGGCGGGGCGCACTGGACATCCTGCGGGCTGATGGTCGGGCGGACTCCAGAACAGGGGGGAGAGTTGGCAGGGGCAGATTCCAGAAACTGCACTTGCACTTTTGGCCTCGCTTCCCATTTCGCCCCATTTCCCCCCGATCGGGGCTGTTCCTCTTTTCGCCCTGGCTGGCAGCTCAGCCCAGTGCTGGCCTTCCTTTCTCCTGCTCTCTCCCCAACAAAACCCCAACTTCTTTTTCCTTCGATGTCGTCCGCCAACCCGCTCCGGGCAAAGTACTCGGACTCGCTCCCAACGCTCGCGTCCATCTTCCCAGACTGGGACGAGGACGACCTCCTCCAGGCCATCGACGACGCCAGAGGGTCGCTCGACACCGCCGTCGACCGAATCTCGACCGGTCAGTCCTGCCTTCCGTTCCTTCCATCTCTTCTGCTTCGGTCGGTCATCGGAGAGGTGGGTCAGAGGACTGTCTGGGCCTGGGTGCGGGTCGGAGGGGTCGTTTAGTTGCAGGGGGTCACGTCCGAACGGAGAGCAAAAGGGGGAGATGCCAAAGCTCGTGCTCGACGACGAACGAACCAAAACCCCCGTCGCACCCTCCCATTCACCTCCTTGTCTCTTGCGGCCGTGTTCGTCGGCTGGCTGGGCTTCCCCGACACGTGTAGCGTGCGGGAGGGAGTCAGGAGGCGTCAAAGGGGGTCGGGGAGCTAAGGTCGGCAACTGTTCGCGCGGGCAGAGCAGCCACGAAGGAAGGCAAAAGGGCACACGACCCTACCAATCCTTTCCTTTGCCCTCCTTGCGACCTTCCCTCCTCCCTCGCCACCTTCTCTTCGTGCTCAGCTGGACACGGAGCACGGGCGTTGAGGTCTTCCTGTGGGGTTGAAGGCGCGCACTAGTCCCTACGATCTGGCTCGCAGGCGGCGGCTTTTCACCCATCCTTCTGCTCTCATCTTCCCTCACTTCGCCCTGGATTGTTCTCTCCTCAATGACTCCAAACTGACTTTCATCCGTCTTCTCTTGCTCCCAAACCTAACTCGCTACCCTCCTCCTCTCTGCATCGCGTCCCACTCTCTCCAACCCCCAACCCAGGCCAAGCCTCCCAGTTCACAACCAAGACGCGCTCCAAACCGACTCCCACCTCCAAGCCGTCCTCCTCCTCCGCACCGTCGTCGTCAAAGTCGCAGCAGATCCCTACGGGCCCGTCGGCGGGTGTCCAGCAGGGTTTCGCTGGCCGGGGTGGGTTCCGAGGCGGACGAGGTCGGGGTGGACGTAAGTTTCCCTCTCTTTCCTTTCCGAAAAAAGACAAGACAACGAAAGGCTGACTTCCTCGCTGGCTGGTTTGGGGCAATGTGCAGCGGAAGGAATGGGTTTCCGAGGACGAGTCGGGTTTGCCGGTCGAGGAGGCTTCCGAGGAGGCCGAGGCGGCTTCTTCCAGCCCGGACTCGCAGGCTCGCGATCTCCTGCTCCTCCTGCCGCTGCTGCTGGTGCCTCTAACGGCGCGACGGACGAGCCCGCCAAGGAGGGTGCGTCGACGGAGGATGCGACGGCCGAGTTTGCCGAGGGGTCGAAGTGGTCAGACGAGCCCACGCCGGCCGAAATCCAGTCGGGTTCCTCCCCTGCCCCCGCTGCCGCTCCCGTCGAGGGCAAGAAGGCAGAGGACAAGAAGGAGGCTGCTGTCGCTCCCGCTGCGGCAGCGAAGCAGAACGGCACGCCGGCGTTGACGGCTGCGCAGAAGGGCAAGGGCGTGAGCGGCCGGATCGTGCCCAAGGGAGCGACGATGAGCTGGGCCCAGATCGCAAAGTACGTTTTACACTCCTCACCTCCCCTTTCACACACTCTCCACTCTGTGAGCCTGCTTTGGCTTGGAAGGGGGACGCAGTGTCTGACGTTTTGCCTTTGCTTGCGCTCCCTCGCCCTCAGGCCCCAGGAGAAGCCCAAGCCTGCGCCTGTCCCCACGCCCGCACCTGCCGCTGCCGTGCCCACAAAGTCGTGGGATGGACCGTCGCTGTCGGACGAGGCCGTCACGACCTCTGTACCCAAGGCGTCTGGCGATGCCTCGTGGGGCAACATTCCCCAGCCAGCCAAGGATGTCCAGGACGAGATTGCCGCCGTCGTTGACGAGGTCAAGGAGGACGTTGAGGTCATCCCTGCTGAGGAGCCCGTTGCTGCTCCCCAGGAGGCCGCCGTTGAGGAGAAGGAGCCCGCACCTTCGTCCACCCTCTCTTCCGCTCCTCCCCCAGGTCTCGAGGAGCCCACCCCCTCCGCACCCGCTCCCGCCGCGGCTGCGTCGGCACCCAAGAAGACGCTCCCCAAGAGCCAGAGCTCGCGCTTCAGATCGATCGGCGACGAGGCCGTCGTCATGCCCGGCGGCGTCGGCTCGGGTGTTGGCAAGGTCGGCATGCAGTTCGGCAGCTTGAGCATTGGCGGCGACGGAGAGTTCTACCAGCAGGAGGAGTCTGCGTACGTCCCCTTTCCTTTCCCTTCCTTCCTATCGTGCCTGGGGAGGTTTCATTCCGACTGACAGAACGTGCTCATGCCTTCGTCTGGGTGCTCAACAGCTCGCAGGAGCCCTCGTACGAGCAGACGCCCGCCCCGGCCGCTGCCCCCGCCCCTGAACCCATCGCGATCCCCACCCCTGCGCCCGCCGTCGAGCAGGCCGCACCCGCCCCGGCCGCCCAGCAGCAGCAGCAGCAGCAGGCCGCCCCCCAGGGTCTCTCCAACCTCTTCCAGCACCAGCAGCCTGCCGCCGCCGCCGCGCCCGCTGCTGCTGCCTCCCCTTACAGCCCTTACCAGGCCCACCAGCAGGAGCAGGCCGCCCCCCCTCCTCCTCCTCAGCTCGCCCACCCCCAGCAGCAGCAGCAGCAGGCCGCCGGATCGTACTACCGCCAGGAGTCGAACCCCTCCCCTTATTACGGCCAGCAGCAGCAGACCCAGCAGCAGCAGCAGGCGAGCCAGCAGCAGCAGTCGGTTCAGGAGCAGGGACACCAGTACGGCGCCGGACAGCAGCAGGGAGGCGCGTTCGGACTTGGAGGAGGATACGGTGGTTTCGAGGGCTACGGCGACCGAGTACGTTTCCACCTCCTCTTGCCTGTGTTGATTGATCCTGATCTCACTTGCTGACCTTCCGCGCTTGTACACTCGCGTCAACATTTGCAGCAACAGTTCTCGTACGACCCTTACTCTGCCTTTGGCCAGCGAGCCGCCGAGACGGACGCGGCCAAGACGCCCGCCGCCGCCGCCGCCCAGCCCGCCCAGTCGCAGCAGCAGCAGCCCCAGCAGACCGTCTCGCAGCAGAGCGGACCCCAGCCGCCAGTCCACGCCGGCCAGCAGCCCGCTGCCGGAGGCTACTACGGCGGCATGCCCCCTTACAACCCTTACTGGGCCAACAGCAACCGTGAGTCGTCCCTTCTCCCTCTCGCCCTGTTCGTCGAACCAAACCCTGACGGTTTGCCTTCTGGCCTTCCTCTCACTTTAGCCTACTACTACGCCCAGAACCCCGCTTGGGCCCAGCAGCAGCAGTGGGGCCGACCGGCGTACGCCCAGCCTCCCTCTGGACCAGCCCCTGCGGCCGCACCCTCGCTCGCGTCGCCCAACGTCAAGCCGCCGAGCGTCGTCCAGGCCCAGCAGTCGTCGACCCCTTACGGCCACTTCTCCTCGTCCGGCTACGACGAGCCCTACGGCGCCTCGCCCCTCGGAGCGGCCGCTCAGACGGCCTACGGAGCAGGCGCGGCCGCTGCGGCGGGAGGCATCCACTCGTTCCTCGGCGGATCGCCCGCCCCCCAGCAGTCGACCGTCGCCGGTGCGCGACCTGGCGGCTCGCCCGAGCAGTCGTTCAAGGCGTACGGTTCGGCCCAGCAGCAGCAGCCCGGAGCGGCGGATAAGTCGACCGGCGCGGCGACGGCCGGCCAGCCCGCTGGCGCCCAGCAGCAGCAGCAGCGGTCGGCGTACGGGCAGCAGGCGTCCTACGGTGCCAACGCTGCTGCCGGTGGAAGGTCCGCGTACCCCTCGCAGCAGGTCGGACAACAGCCCCAGCAGCAGCAGCAGCAGGCCGCGTACGGTCAGCAGCAGGGCGGACAGGACCCTTACTCGGCCTACTACGCCCAGCAGGCGGCTCAGCAGGGCCACCGACAGTACTGGCAGTAAATCAAACGACAACCTGGAGGCCCAAAACACACACACGCCCGACACATCTATCAACGATTCCTTCTCCCTCTCGCTCGCTCACCTTGCATCTTTTTCGAAGGCACACGACCAACCCTAAACCTTCTCGTTTCAAGAGTTAAACCAACCCCTCGCAATCTCTTTTCCCTTGCCCCTCCCACCCCCTCTTTTTTCTTTCTTTCCTCTCAACCACCCCAACCGTGTAGTAGTTCAAAAAAGAAACAAACTTTCAAAATGAAAACAAACTTGATCTCTCTCTCTCTTTCTGCGTGCTCGTCTTCACTCGCTGACCTCTGCAAGAGCATGGGTGGAAGGCGCTGATGTGGACTTATGGCCGGACGAGGCGGAGTCGGAAAGGACAGCCCCGCCATCTCGCAGACGACGCTGACTCTCCCTCCTCCCACCTGCCCCCCATCCCCCTACTCTGAGCATGAGTGCAGCCCGAGGACCCAACAACAACGCGCGCCAGGACGAGCCGTTTGACGAACAGCTGCTTGGGCCGGTGTCGGATCGGGAGCAGCAGGTGCGTTCGGTACCTCCCTCTCAGTGCCCCTTCCTCTCTCCCTCTGCCATCGCCCCTCGCCTCTCGCTCTTTCTCAAACCATCACATTCAAATCCAAAGGGACTTTGACAGGGAAGACTGACTACTCAAGGCCATCTCTTTTTTGACACCCGACTGCGTTCTCATCTCGGTAGGAAGGGTACACGATCGAGGCGCTCGAACCTCCTGCCGCTCGACCGTCGCCCGTTCACACGCCAACCCCGCCACACGGGCACCACGTCTCCTCCTCGTCGCTCAACGTCGTCTCCAGCCCGATCGCCGAGGACGAGTCTCGAGCCGGAGGAGCGGGAGGGCTCGAAGCGCAGCAGGCCGAGGTCGAACCCAAGACGTCTACTTCGCCCCTTCGAGGCGTCGGCACTCCCGGCGTCCGTCGAAAGCCCTGGTACAGACAGACCAAGTGGAGGATCGTCTGCGGGGTCGTTGCGTTCCTCGTTATCGGTGCGATCGTGGGCGGCGTGGTTGGGGGAGTCGTCGGGGGCAACAACAACAACGACGACAATGGGGGAGGGTCGTCAACGACGACGATAGCTGGGGGACCGGCGCCGACGCAGGTCAACCCGGGAGGAGCTACGGGTAGTACGACAGGAGGAGGAGGAGGGACGCCCACCCCGACGGCTCCCAACCCAGGAGGGGCGGTCATCACGTCTGTTCGTCCACTTGTCTCTCTCCTTGTCCGCCTTTGGTCGAGAACGAAACTCGTTGACCCTACTCTTCCTTCTCATTCCGCACTTGTGTTCTCTCGCAGTCGTCGAACAGGAACACCTCCAGCGACGTCCCGCAACGACGCTCGCCCTTGGCCGCCTTCCTCAGGCCCCCAGACCGACTGCACCACCACCAGCAACTCTGAGAAGCACTCCCCCTCCTCTCCCTCGCATCCTTCCCTGCACAACATAAGCCCTCTCTCTTATTCTGAGTCGTCTTGGTCATCTTGCGCTACTCTACCTACAAGCCTGTTTTTCCAGCTTTTGGCCGTAACCATGCTTCTGCTCGTCCTCAGCCCCCTTTCCCTCATCCCTTTTCTTCAGATAGACGCTCGTTCCCTCTCTTTGCCGTTCTCTGCTGTTTGACGCCGGACTCCGAGGGAGGAAAACCTTCCCCACACGCTGAAGGCGTTTATTCAAACGAAGGCATGATGCACGATGGTCCCTTCTCCTACCACACCGACGACGCCTTTGCCCACTCTACGCGCTCTCACTCTCCCACCTCCCAGCGGTCCGCGCTGCCACACGCGCACTTCCGATCCATTCATGAGAGAGGGCAGGTCGAATTCTGCGGTCGTCGATAAAGAGCACCGGCTTGGAAGGCCATCGTAGAAGGCCATGAGGGCCGGTATGGAGGACCCGGTGCACTCGTCCTCTGCAAAAAGGAAACGGCAAAGGTACAGGCAAGATCAGCAATTTCCGACCATAGTATGGTCAGAAGAACAGAGATCTCACCCAAGATACCAACGCTAGGGCAAAACACTCGAGACTGGACGTCGTGGTCGCTTGTAGACAGTGCGTCCGTCGAACCCGAGGACCAGGGCGTCCGAGAGCCACTCGAAGGAAGGGCGGTCAAGACGATGTGAGTCCCTTCGAACTCTTGTAAGCGACCCTGAAAGAAGAAAACAACTTCAGAGTGAGGACCTGGGGCAGTGTGGGGAGCGACTCGTGAAGACTTACGAGTGCGACCGAGTTGACCGTCACCCTGCCCAGCACGTCTCTGTCCTCCCTCGCTCGCAGACCGACAACGCTATACCGGCCCAATCTGGCCACTCCAAGCACGGCCTCCGCGTTCAGTCGCTCGACCGCTCCCAGGAGGCCTGCCAGCAAGGGCGAGCCCGCCGACGCGTCTAACCACCGGACGTCGTCCAGGGCCGGAAAGCCGACCTCGAACGCCAGCGTGCCTGAGACCCTAGTCGCTCGTACTTCAAGCTCGATGGGACCAGTCGGAACGTTCGCGGAGTAGGAGATGGACTGAAGAGTCGGGTGGTTTGAGATGAGGTGCGATGAAGCGGCGATCGTTCCGTGTCCGCAACTGCTCAGACCGACCAACACCGCATCACAGAGAGCCAAGAGAAGTCAATCTTTCAGTAAAACTCTTCATCACGTTTGTCGAGGGAGGAGACGGAAAGAACGCACCCTGCCAGTCGAACGCCGTCCTTCGAGAACCAGGCGAGGTTGGCTCGTCCCGCAGTCTGTCCTGCGTCCAGCTCGACCTCGCTGAGGAACGCACACGCTGCCAGCCCAATCTCCCTAATTCATCGATTCCAATCCCAAACGAGTTCCTTCAGCTGTCAGCAGACGTCCAGCGGGGTCATGGTAAGGGTAAAGCGGGAGAGCGGAGGAGAGGGGGGGGGAGGGCGTGAGAGGACGCGCACCTAGCGATCCGAGCCATAGCCTCTACCTCCAACCTCTCCTGCGTCTGCACGACCGCCGCTCGGTTGCCACCTGATCCGTCAGCTGGAGAAAAGACTTTGACGACCGAGTACTCGACTTTGCATGCCGACATTGCTCCTTCGGAGCAGTTTGAGGGCAGTGGTGGGTCGATGAAGGGTTCGTCGTCTGCTTCGGAGGACTCCGACGAGGACGAGTACGCTCGTAGCGTCGGATGCACCTTGTTGTTCACACTCTCTGCTTCGCTTGCTTGCGGAGACCGTCCTTTCGAGATGGAAAAGGTTTGCAGGACGTGTGTTTCACTAGAATCCATGTATCGTAAGGCGAAAAAGGGAGCCGAACAACAAGCAGGAGAGCGGCCGACGACTCTATAAACCTATCTGGAGAAGACAGGGCGTGACAGCAAAGAAGATAGTCGAGAGGGACGTGCCCAGAGAGGGAGAGGGGACATAAGAGAGCGACTTGGAGCGTTGTCGTCTTTTTCTAAGCCGTCTGGGAGACGGTCGTGGGAAGTTGGCCGGTCGTGAACCACTCCTCGAGGCATCGACCGAAGATCTCGAGCCTGATTGTCAGAAGGAAAATGACAGGTGGTCAGCTTCCTCCATCAAATCGTACTTAGCGAAGAAAGGAAGAAGAGAAAGGAAAACGCACGCAATCTCAATCTGACTCGTCTCGCCCGCGTACGTCGCCCGGAAGAACTGGCAAGCATCGTGGATGTTGCCCGCCGGTCCGTTGGGCGTGCCCTCGACGTAGGCCGCAAACATGGCCGCGGGCAGGATCAGCAGTCGGTTGGCGAGGCAGTGGTCGAACAGCTCTTGAACGAGCGCGACCGTGTTGGTTGCCGGGCCCGTCGGGGGGGCGGGCGACGTTCGCGTGAAGCGCGGGTGGTTCTCGAGGTTGATCTCGATCCACTGCAGGGAGAAAGATGCGAGAGGATAGAAAGGGGATGAGCGTCTTGACGCGGAGGAGAAAAGAGTTGAAAAGAGGGAAGGGCGCACCTGGAACATTCCTCCGCGAGCAGGGACGGTACGGGCGTACTTGGTGTCGCAGAACTTAGCCCTGTGGTCGATCAAGCGCTTCAGTGAAGCGAGCTGCGAGAAGGAGCGAGCAGTCGTAGGCCAGGAGGGAAGCGACGCACAAGTTGTCGCAGAAGAAGTCGCGCTTCCTCTCGTACTCGCGCCGGACGCTCCAGATCCAGCGGAGCATGCCGCCCATGCCCCAGCCGACTGTCGGGTCAAAGTAGCTCGCGAGCATCGACTGGCCGAGCCCGTTGGGCGTCTGCGTGTTGGTCTCGCCTACGCGGAGGTAGCGCTCGGCAAACGAAGAGTTGCACGTCACCCATCCCTGCGTTCCAAGAAGAACACGCCCGATCGCATGCAAGTCAGTCGGCCGTCTGCAGGCGAGAAGCAAAGAGTAGGGGAAATGGACGCACAGTTCGGCATCCGGGAGCAAAGAACTTTGAGAACGTGTCGAGTCGGGCAACCCGGCCGTCGACGTCGCGCGAGAGGAAGCTCTTGACGCCGGCGTACTCGTTGAACGGCTTGAGGATCGCTTCGATGTCGTCCTCGGCGGGAGAGGCACCCGGCGCAGGGACGGGGAATTTGGCGTGGCCTGCCGCTCGCTCTTCGAGGTTGGGCGTGTAGTGCTGGGTGTCGATACGTGCCGTTCGATCGGGTCAGCCTACGGGCACGGGGGGCCAGAGAGCTCGAAAGAAAGGAGAAAGAACGGACCTGGAACTGGAGCCAGAAGTAAGGGTCGTCCTCCATGATGATGAGGTCGTGCTTCTGGCAGATGGCGTAGATCTGGGCGTATCGCTCCTCCGACAGGACCGTTCCCGAAGGGTTCTGACCGCCTAGCCACGCAAAAAGCAGGAAGAGGATGTTCAAAAGAGTCAGTGTTGACCGTCTTGACTAAAAGAAAGAACCTGCAGAGGGCAGAACGACGCACAAGGGATGGTGTAGATCATGTGGGGCTTCTTGCCCTGCTTCTCCACGCTCCACTCGGTCATGATCCGGTCAAGCTCAGCAGGGACCATCCCGTCCCCGTCAATCTTGACGCCGTGGAACGTGATCCCCTTGGCCCGTCCGCTGTTGAGCGACGCCGAGAAGGAGAACTCTTCGCACAAGACGTTGTCGCCCTTTTCGCAGAAGAGCGTAAACGTCTTTGAGACGCCGTCGGTGCAGCCGAGCGTGAGGACGGTCGTGTGGTCCTTGTACGGCGGCTTGTGGACGAGCTCGGTCAGATCGTGCAGGGGCTTGATGAGCTCCTCGAAGCCTGCGACAAAAAAAGAGAGAAGACAAAACCGTCAGCACATCTGCCTCTTTGGACGATTGTCGGTTGAGGCGGCGAGAACTGACCATTGCTAAGTCCGTACTGGAGACCCTTGGTCAGGTCGATCGCTCCTCCCTTGCGGCCCTTGTAGAGGCTGAGCTCCATCGTCTCGCCCGTTCCGCTCGCCCAGCCAGCGACGTCTCCGAGCGTGCTCGGGTGGGGAACGGTGAACGTTGCCTGGTTCATGGGGAAGAGCGAGGCGTGGGGCATGCCGCCTGCGAGCGAGACGATGGACGTGTCGCCCAGCAGACGACCCATGGCCTTCATGGCGCTTGGCGTTCGGGCTCGGACATCGGACGAGAGGTGGTCTGAGCGAGCGAACGAGAGGAGAGGGGAAGGGATAGAGGAAGATTCGACAAGTCAGGATACGAAGGCGCGAAAGGGACGGCACAGAGCGCCTTGGTGGAGAGAACGCACGGTCGAGGTCGATCGAGTGAGGCAGCTCCAGCGAGACGGGCATCGTGTGCGAGTGTGTGCTTGTGTCGAGAGAGAAGGGAGGGTAGGAAGGGTAGGGTCGCAAAGACGGAGTGGGCTGAGGGAGTTGGAGGGGAAGACAGGCTCATCGGCCTCAGGCGATCTGTGACTTTGAGGCGAGCGATCCAGAATCAGCTGCAGCAAGGAGTTTGAAATATCATCCACGCTTGAAACGCCGTGCCCTGCTGCGGAGGTTCCTTGTCTGCCCGCTATCGTCGACCGTTGCTGGCGAGAAGAGGGCGTCCAGAAGGGAGCGCTATAGACTCGAGTCAGAACGAGTTCGTCTGTTGTAGAGGGCTGACATCTGTTGTTGGGACCACGCGCTGACGACCATTCCAGGTCAGCTGTAGCTCACGGACCCCTTCTCTGCAGTCACTCGTCTCAGTCAACCCCAGTCTGTACGATGTCAGCGTCCGTGTGTTCAGACCGTCAGTTGGAGAGTCAGCATGGCTGTTGGGAGGGAGCTGGCAGAGGGTGTTCGTTCGTGCAGCTCTCTCCGCCGCACTGCCCCTTTTTTCCTTCTTCTGCTCAGACCCTCTCCTCCCTCCCCTCTCCCCTCCTCTCTACCCAGGATGAAGAGCCTGTTCCACAAGAAGAAATCAAAGCGAGCGCAGTCCTCGACGTCGACGTCGTCCTCGCCCCCGCTGCCGTCCCTGCCGGCCGGGTCTCTGCTGTCCGACTCGCCGCCTCTGCTCACGCCGCCATCGCCCCTCCCTCCCTGGCCTGCGCCCTACCCGACTCCACCCCCAACAACGTCCTCCTCAGGCGCACACCCATCGCAGACGTTCCCTTCCTACGCCTCCTCGTCAGTCGGTCGGTACGGTCAGCCTCAGCAGCAGCCGATTCAGGTCGTTCGTCCAACGCCCGTCCCGGTCGGCGTCGGTGCGAGCCTCGGTCGAGGGCTGATGGACGTCCGTCCCGCCTCGTCCAGCACGTTCCCTCTCGACCAGTCGAGCAGCTCAGCAGGAGCGGGAGGAGTTGCAGGAGGAGGATTATCGGTCGCGTTGGACTTTGGGACGACGTTCAGTGGGGTGGTGAGCGGTCCCTTTTGCCTTGCCTTCCTCGAGGTCTCCGCTGACGCGCTCGTGTGTCCCCAGGCCTTTGCAAGCGACAAGATCAACAATGGACAGGTACAGCAGGTCCTCAACTGGCGTACGCTCACCCTCCTCATCTTCCACCTTGATCTTTTCGCGGACGTCTGAACCCCTCTGCTCGTTGCTGGGTGGGCCGCTCGCAGCCGGGTCGAGCGAGACGTTCCGCAAGATCCCAACGTGTCTCGTCTACTCCTCCTCTGGCCAAATCCTCGCCTGGGGACTGGAAGCGAAGGCGTACAATGTGTTTGCGGGTGTGGGAGGCGAGATGGGCGAGTGGAAGTGTGAATGTCCGTCCGTTTCCCTTCCGCCAACCTTTCACCAAGGCGATTAACTCCCTCTTTCGTTTTTCTGTCGGCTTGCAAAAAAGGGTTCAAGCTCTTCCTGGAGCCCTCCGTTCTCCGTCGCCCGGGAGGAGGACTGCAAGCGGCGTTCGGCTCCGTGCTCGACTCGCAGACGGACCCTCGCCTGCCCGGTCTTCCTGTCCGTTTCCTCCCCTTCCTCTCTCCATCCCTTTCTCGGCTGACACTGCTGACCAAGATCAACTGTGGAAGGGACTTTAGCCGGGGAAGACACCCCTGAGCGTGATTGGGGATTTTCTGAGGTGTCTTTGGAACCATGCCAAGGGGGAGATCACGCGCGAGTTGGGCGTCGTTGGAGCGTTGGACGAGGCGACTGTCTGGCTTACGGGTTCGTCGCATCGCCCTTTCTCTCTCTCTGTTTCTAGTTGACAGGTTGACAATTCTCGTGTGGGTTTTCATGTGAGTGAAGTGCCGGCTGCGTGGGATGCGAAGGGGTGCGAGGTGATGCGAGAGGCGGCCATTCAAGCCGGGTTGGTTCGAGTGAGTACCTTCCCAGCCCCAGTTCACCTACCACTCCCTTGCCGACTGCCTTCGTGACGCTGACCTTGCTCTCGCTTACTTTGGATGGGTGTCAGAGCACGGGAGCGGGAGACTGGAAGTGGCGAGACAGGCTGAAGATCATCTCGTGCGCTTCTCTTTTTCTCAACTTACCGTCCTCCCCCCGCAGCCATCTGATTGATCAACCCTGTACCCGTACGCCAGAGAGCCCGAAGCGGCGGCTGTCCATTGTGCTGCGCTCACCGAGCTGCACCATCTGCAGGTCCCCCAGACGTTCATCGTCTTTGACGTGCGTCATCTTCCTCTCCATCAAGGCCACCCTTTCCCCACAACTGACCCGTTCTCCCGTCTTTGAACATTCTTACAGGGAGGGGGAGGAACGTGCGACCTGGCGACGTACAAGCTCCTTGGCTCGCTCTCGTCACTCGAGATCGCCGAGGTCTGCGCCCGATCCGGCTCGTCCTGCGGCTCGCTCTTCCTCGACCTGCGCTTCCGCTCGCTCGTCACCCACCTGCTCACCAACCACCCCGCCCACCTGGACGGAGCCAGCCTCGCAAACTTCTTGCATGCGTTCAGCGAGGGCGATAAGTTGCTGTTCAAGGGCGGCGAGGCGGATGATAGGACGATTTGGAGGTTTGGGTGCTTCAATCAGGAGGACGACACGGATCTCGAGTGCGGTCTGGTCAGTTCCTCTGCCTATTTTCTCAATTGATTCCCTTTGGTCTGATACCAGCTCCGCTGTACTTCCAATGTCTCCAGATCAACGGGGAGGTTGCGATCCCGGGCGTCGTCCTTCGCCGAGAAGTCTTTGATCCAGTCGTCGACACCGTCCGTTCCCTGTTTTCACTCGCCGCTTGCAAGAGCTCGTGTCAATTACTTGTATTTCTGTTCTTCCAGGTCCTTGAGCTGATCGACACCCAGATCAAACGCAACGTCGGACCAGTGGACGCGCTCCTGCTCGTCGGTGGCTTCTCGGCCAGCGAGTACCTCATGCGTCGGGTCGAGGAGCGCTTTGGGCGGGTTGTCAGGGTGATCGCTCGACCGGGCGACTGCGACGTTGCAACGGTTCAGGGCGCCGCGCGGTACGGTCTGACGAAGAAGGTGCTGGTGTCGAGCGTCGTCTGTCCAAAGGCCTACGTCGTGCGTTCCTCATTCCCTCTCAGGCCAGCGAGTGCGAGAGAAGCTTGCTGATGATGTGTTGTTCTCCTGTTTGCAGATGAAGGTCAAGCTTCCGGCAGAGGCAGAGGGTGCGCACCTCATCTTTCGCCACCATCATGCTTGAGTCCGCAGTACTGAGCGACTCGACCGTTCCCTTCCGCAGACTACAACCTCCGACCGGCCTACGTGACGATGAATAGTGCCGGCATGCCTGTCTGCCAGAACCGACTCCAGTTCCTCGCTCACAAGGTGCGACCTCTCTCTTGGCACTCCGTCAGAAGAGGAGACTTACTCGACTGCCCTCCAATTTGGTCGAATCTAAGGGTGCGATTGTGAGGAAGGGTCAGCGTCTTCGAACGTCCTTCTGCAAGGTGCGCTGCGCGACGGTGCAAGGCGTCTCCTCCCGTCCTTTCATGTACTGAGTCTGCTCATCCTCTTCTACCCTCTCAAGTACTCCAAGGATGCCGAAGACCGACACTTCACGACCGTCATCTTCACGTCCGACTCTGACCGTGCCGCGCGCTACGCCGACGAGGGCCGACTGGACGAGCTCTGCCGGTGGACAGTCGACCTGTCCGCCCTGCCGTCGTTTAGGCTCAACGCAGAGTCGGGCAACCAGGGTGGGTTCTTCACCGAGTTTGAACTTGGGCTCGAGCTGGACTCGGCCGAGGCGAGGGGCGTGTTGTTGGTTGGGGACCAGGAGTGGGGGCAGGTCGTGTTTGACTTTTATGACTGAGGGGGAGTGCAAAGAGGGTGCTTCTTGAGACGATCCTGCATCGCTTTCACGATACTTTATGTCTTTCTCTTGCTTCGCTTCCGTGGCATTCATTTGGGTCAGAATCATCGCCATGCAAGTGTGTTTTGGAGACAACATGTCCGGGCAATGTGGAGGAGAGGATGGCGCCAGGCAAGATCAGTGGGTTGGAACAGACGTGGTAGAGTACAAATGATAGTGAGGCAAATCTTTCGGGAAAGGGTATCGATGAGAAGGAGATGGATTTTGGGATGAAATGGTGGTGATACAAGCGAAAGATTGGAGGAAAAAAAGGGAACGGGACGACACTCTAGAGGACGAGTCGCTCCCACCAGCCTCGAACAGAGAACTTGACGTCGAGGAATGACTTGACGAGGGGTTCGAGCACGGCCGTCCAGACCTCCTCGATGTCGTCGTTCATGCCGAGCGAGACGATCGACCAGTCCATCGTCAGGCGCTCGACGAGGCCGGCAAAGCTCGTCGGCGAGGTCACCCTAGAAAAGGAGCCAGAATATCTCACGGTCAGTCGCCGCACGCAACAAGAAGCAGACAGGAAGTAGGAGACTCACATCGAAAAGAGGGCGTTCGTGGAAGAGTCAACAAACTGGTACCGAGCGATCAAACGCAACGACCACTTGCGCAGGTCGATCTTCTCGTCTGGTTTTGACGGATTCGTTCCGGCCAGCACGTCGCCCAGCGCGAACTTTGTCTCCATCCACTCGGGCGTGATGGGCATGTGAGGAGCCAAGTCGAAAGGAACGTTGGGCGAGTGCTCGACGAGAGAGTCGGCCGGGATCTGGTAGGTGATGCCTGCTTCGGGGAGGAGCGACGAGAGACCGTAGCCTCCAGAGTGGGCGATGACGGCGTTGAGCATGCAGTCGCCGCACTTTCCTCCGTTTAAGAACGTGAGACGCTTGAACATGTCGACGGCGCTGACGGTGGCGAGTTCACCGGTCCACCAAGGGCCAAAGCATTCGTTCAGGTCCATCTCACACGGAGCCTTCTTGCCCTCCTTGCCGGGAAGCGTTCCGTCGAGACTCGCTGAAGGGTTGCAGAAGAGTGAGAAAGTCAGTGAGTGAGAAAGTCAGTCTCAAGTGACTGGGGAGTTGGGGTAGAAGAGTGAAGCGGAACGCACACCAGCGGTAGTGGGTCGCCTCGGGACCTTGCTCTCCAAAGCCCTCGAACGCCGTCTTGATCGTCTCCAGCGCAATCGTCCCCCTGACAACCCTCCTGACGAGCGCCGTCCGAGGCTCGTCAAACGTGCGCTTAGCGACTGTCGTCCCGTTGGACAACGGCGCGAAGGCGAGAATGGCCCTGACCTTGTCACGCTCGGCCGCACCCCAGACGCCGTCGGTCCCTCCGAGGTTGGCGACCGCCCAGACCCAGAGCATTGACTCGCGCGCGCGCTCAATCAGCAGGAAGGACGACATCCAGCTCGTGTTGAGGTCGCCAAACCGGCCCGTCGCCGTCTCCCTGAACCGACGCTTAGCCGCCTCGGCGAACGCGTTGGCCCAGATGGCGTGCATCTCGTACATCATCGGCTTCGACAGCGTCTTTGCGACATGCTGGAGGTAGCCCCGGTCCTTGAACCCGAACCGACGCGAGAGTAGCCAGTTGGACCGGAGGAGGGACGACCACTCGTGCTCGCACCCGACGAGAGGCTCCTCAGCGCTCGGGATCACGTAGGCGGCGGGGTCGCCCAGGCGGAGGACGGTGCCGTACATTGGGGACCCGAAGTCGCCCGTCGTGTGTTTCTGCAGGATGGGGAGAAAGGGTAGCAATGAGGAGGGTCAGTCCTCTAGCCAGTCAATGCAGCCGTCGAGTGAAGCGCACCTTGAGGAGGAAAAAGTCGTCGTTGTGGTAGGCGATCGTGTTGCCCATGTCGTCTCCAATGTTGTGCAGCTGGCTCTCGATGGCGAACGAGTTGAAGTTCGGCAGCGAGTCCCTCAAGTACTGGGTCTGGGCCTCGGGCGTGAGCGACGTCGGGGAGAGGAAGATCTCGGAGTGGTGGTGGACGTGGATGCTCGTCGTCTTGTTGCCTCCCTCGAGCGAAGGCAGGGGCGAACCGACGAGGGACGTCGAGGGAAGGTTGCCGTTCCAGTTCAGCCAGCCTGGAACCTGTCCCCGTCGCGAGAGAGGCGCCTCCAGAGCCGTGTCCTCCCAGTCACCAAAGACCAGGTGCAGCCGCTGCGGTGGGGGCTGCATGTGCGTCATCACACTTCGGACGGAGTGTCGAAGCTCGTCCTTTGTTGATCGGTAATGGCGGGCAGGAGGTGCGATGGGGTAGACGATGGTGCGGTTGAGTATCGAGTCGTGTTCTTGCTCCCAATGCGAGTCCGAGCCGTTGACCCACGTGAAGACAACCTGTTTGATACGGCAGAGTCTCGTCAGAGGTCGAGATCTTTCCTAAAAGACAAAGAGGAGGACGTACATCGAGCTGAGTGGTTGGCGGCGGGCCGTCCGATTCGATGAGGTCCCTCGCGCAGGGCACACCCTTTCCAATCCCTGCGAAAACGAAAGCCCAATCAAGCGGTCAGCAACTAGAACTGACCGAGCAGGACAACAGGTGGACTTACAAGACTCAAGACACGCATCGTTGAAGATTTCGACGGGGATGAAGCGGTCTCCCCTGCCTTCGCCGCTCACGTTCACAAACGCCGGTTGCTCGAACTTCCTCCACAGGTTAGCCTCCTCCCATTCGCCCCCTACTTCCGGCTCCACGGTCGTCGTCGTCGTCGTCTCCGTCGTCTCGAGGTCACTTGACGACGTCCACGAGAGCCATGGCGAATCGGACGCGCCGACCGACGGCCAGGCGCCCGTCAACCACGAGTCGGACGTTGAAGGCGGCGAGTCGACAATCTCGAGGCTCGAGTACACGCTCTCGGCGGATTTTGTCTCCCCCACTGTCGGCCGGGTGAGGTAGAGGGCGACGAGCGTGACGAGGCCGACCGAGAGAACGACGAGGGCGAGGATGTAGTTCCTCCTCCGTAGCAGGCCGGTCGACTGCCGCCGGGCGACCCTCTTACCCTCCTTGTCGAGAGGGTCCGTCTTCTCGCGCAGGCCTGCGGGCGAGGCGGACGGACTCTTGAAGACGTCGGGCGAGAAGATGGGGCGGTCGGTGGCGGTGTTCTTTTCGGACCCGCCGGGCGACAGACCTCGACTGCCGGGACCCAGCAGCGGACTCCTCGCTTCGGGACTGCGCAGGTGGTGGTCCTCTTTCGGTCCGAGGAGAGGAGCGAGCAGGGCGAGAGAGAGACGGCGAGGGAGGGACGAGACGGTCTGGCCGCCGTTCGAGGGGAGAGTGTCATTTGGGCCGAGGAAGTCTGACAGGCGGCGAGGCAGGGCGGAGACCGTCTGAAGGGGGTGGAGCGACATGCGTCGGATGGAGTGCATGTTGGAGAAGCCGTGACCCTGCTGGACCTTTGGAGCAAGAGAGGGTCTGCCGAGGCGAGGACGAAGGTGAGGCTGAGGTCGGGTGAGAGGTGGCCCCCTGAGCTGGGAGGGGGGAGGTCCGTGGAAGGCGTGTAGGTGATCAGAGAGGGCGGAGCAAAGGAAACTGAGAGCGAGTGCCTATGCTTGGATGGCGAATCTGCAGCTGTCGGATGATGGGTGTCGAGCCGGAACGAGCTGTGGCAAAAATGGGATGGGGGAAGGTGTCGTGAAGGAGAGTTGAGCCGCAGCAGGGGCAAGTGACCTGGATATAGCAATCGCCCCCGAGTCTGCTAAAGAGCAGTCGATTAGAGATAGAAACGCCGTCCCAAGGCGGGGTGTCAGCCAGAGACGTCGAGCGTTTGGTGTGGCCAAAGCCTGATGGAGGGTCGTGCGAGACATGGCCTGTCCGACGTCGACAGCCAAAAGTGCGGTCGACGATTGCGGATGAGACCTCAGCCGGCTGCACCTGCAACCTAAAGGTTAAATCCTCTCTCTTCTTCAACCACCGCAATTAGCTCGAATCGACGGAATCAGTGTCGCCTTCGTCGTTAGCTGGTTGGATGCTTTGGTGGGGCTGCAAGGACGCTTGTACAGTGCTCCAGCTTGAGCCCTGTCGGTCTCACAACTCCGACACAAGCAGCGATAGCATCTGAGCGGTCGCTTTTGGCCGTCTCTCCTTTCGCTCTGCTTAGATTGTGGCTGCAAAGTAGTAAAAAAAAAAAGCGTATGATGAATAGAGTCGTGGTTGGGGAGAGCCGACAAAAGAGGAGGAGGAGTCGAAGGAAAGGGGGAGGAGTGCGCTGCGATACTCGCAAACCCAATGTTTGGGGCAGTAAACCCCCAACATGGGGGTTTTACTGAAATCCGTAGGTCGTGGCAGGAGAGTCGCGGGCGGACGAGTGGAAGGCCTGCCAGCCCAACCGCCCCGCCCTGCCAGCCATGGGCAAGACCGTCAGGGCATCAAGCTCAAAGAGAGACAAGAAGCAGCAGGTATCAGGTACGTCCCAAGCCCGTCCTCCTCCTCGAGGTCCCAGGTACGATGGGCCACGACGGACGGCCGGTCCTCCCGTCGATGCGCCTGGGCGAGGGGCAGCTTTTTCCTTCGCCCATTCTCGCGCAGCAGACGCACGCGAGCTGACCCCCCCTCCCCTTTCGGCCTCCCCTGCCTCCATGCTAGGTCGACAAAAGACACGTAGCTCAGCCCAAAGCGGAGACCTGCTCGATCCACACGAGAGCGAACGCAATGAGAAGGCGCTGAAGGACACGGTCAGTCGCTGCTTTCTTTTTTGCTCGGGGGGAGGGGGGGGGACAAGGCGCGCGCGCGCGAAGAGAGCAGGGAGCTCAACCAGAGACATGACGACGCGACAGCTCCCCCATCTCGCTGGCCTCTCGTCCTCTACCTGTCTTCTGCTGCTGTACCACGCGTTCTAGGATAGAGGCTGACTGGTTCTGTGCTTCTCGTGTTTCTCTTCGCTCGCTGTCGCGTCCACCCGTCTTCCATCTCTTTCCTGCTCGCTTGGCTCCGAAACCGACCGACTACTTCTCGATCTGCCTCCATCGGACTCCGTCATGCCTTCCATCCGCCCTCAAACGCTTGCCTATTCGTTACCGCAGCTCACGAGCATGGGGTTATACGCCGCTCAGACCAAAGGTACGTTTCTACTCTTCTCCCGAAGGCGTCGTCTGCGCGCGCGCGTCTCTCTCCCCTTTGATAGACGGCTGATGAAGCACTTGTATCCACACTCCCTCCAGGCGATGGAAACTGTCTCTTCCGGTGCGCTTCACGAACCAGTCACTGTCTTCCCTCGCGAATGCTGACCATCTCTCGTGCTCCTTTCTTGCAGTGCCCTCTCCGATCAACTCTGGGGCCACGACCTCTCGCACGCCTGGCTCCGACGCGAAATCTGCGCCTATCTCGTCTCCCACCGACTGCGCTGCGAGAACTTTGTCGACTCTGACGGCGGGTTCGACAAGTACATTCGGGACATGCAGACGACGGGGACGTACGGCGGCCATCTCGAGCTGCAGGTGTGCGCGTGGATTATGAGGGTCAACATCAAGGTCATCCAGCCCACCGTACGTTTCCTCGCTTGTCGCAGGCTTTAGTCTGCACGAGCCTAACTTTCCTGAGACCCTTGCCAGTCCGTCTACGTGATCACGCCCGGCGATGAGTCTCCGTCCCCAACACCTTCCGCCGACTCCGACACAACGTCCGTCCCGCCTTCAAGTGCAGCCACTCTTCCGTCCGACACCACCTCCCAAATCCCCTCCCAAGCGCCCTCTCCCACCTCCTCTCTGAGCTCCCTCACACCGTCGCCAGAACCGATACCACCAGTAGCGACCGACGCCGTCCCGGCCCAGCCCGTCGTCGAGGAGGTCCAACCGGAAGCGAGCTCGTCCAAGATCAATACCATTTACGTCGCCTACCACGCCTACGAGCACTACTCGTCCGTCCGCAACCTCACTGGACCCAAGACCGGCCTGCCGTGCACCAAGGAGATCGAGCGGCCTGCTGCGGCCAACGGGGCTGGTGCGAGGGTGGCCGGCACGATCTCGGACGATCCTGTGCCGACCCAGCAAGAGACGTTGATCCTCTCTTCGCTGCCGTCGTCGGCGTACTCGCTCGTTGATGTTCGGCGAGCGGTGGCGGAGCTCGCCAAGGCCGGAGGAGGAGAGGGGCATGCGTGGGAGTCAGTTGTCGAGGTGTTGTTGGATCAGTTCGACCGACAGCAGGCGGCATTGGCGCATCAGCCAGCCGGAGTTGGAAAGGGTGCGTGGAGGGAGGTCGAGAGACTCGCAGGGACCGAATCGGATGCGTCCGTACGCCCGTCGACGACCACCTCGACCAAGCGGGGGGCAGGCTCGACACGCGCGCGAGGGCGAGGCAGGGGGAGAGGGAAGAGTCGCAGTTCGCTCAGCGAGCGCGTCGCTGGCCGTCGGGCGGGCAGCAGTCCGAGCACGAGCTCAGAAGGGACGGTCAACGATCTCCTGCCGTCGGTTGGCCGACCGGACGAGGACCGACCGTCCTCTTCCACCAGCCTGCCCGTGGACGTCCCCCGCTCGTCGATGGAAGACACGCCGGTCGGCGACGACGGACGGTCGAGCCCTTCGCTGTCTCCCCCGCCGGATTCACCCCCTGCCTCGCCCGACGGGGGGACGCGCGTGCGCCTCAAGCGACCGCCGCCGTCATCCGCTGGAGGGTCGTACACCAACTCGTATCCGATCCACTCGCCCTCGACGACGACGACGAGCGGCCGGCCGGGCAAGGAACGTCGGAAGGAGCGCAAGCAGCGCGTCGATCGCGAGAAGGCCGTCCGGCGGAGTGCGGGCGCCGTCGGCGTCGGACTGCGCACGCGGAGCAGGGCTGGTGCTGGCGGGGAGGAGAAGGTCGGCGAGGTCGAAGGCGGCATCAGGGAAATCCACATCTAACGATGCCTCCCTTATCGACTTTCCCTCTTCCCTTCACTCTACTCCACCCACACACACTCGATCCTCACACCTCATGCACGCCTCTTTCTCATCTCACCTTTACACCGCGCTCCCCTCTCTCGAACATCCCTCGACACCCTACCGTCCCTAGCTCACCCTCATTGCATAGCTCCCCCAATCTTTCTGCTTTTCATCTCAATACTCTTTGTATAGACAACACCCCTCCACTTCACCAGCACACGCACTCTCCTTGTCTCTTCTTTGCAACCTCCCTCTCCTCCTTCAATAACAACGACCCTGCTGTTCTTTTCTCCCCTTTCTTCTCTTTTTATCTTGTGACGAGTCGAACGACGATTGCGATGACCCCCCCTCTACACACTGTCTCCTCTTGCAACGCAAGCACTCCAGCCGATGACAGAAGAGAAGAGGATGTCTCATGAATCGTCCAGAAGCAGTTCTCAAGGAGGACTCATCCCGACTCGTCAAAGAGAGAAGAGGGAAGAAGATGTGAGGAGCCAAGCATAACGCCCTTTCCTTCATGCAAAGGAGTCCCCCGGAGGAGACGAGGAAAAGAAGTAATAAAAGCCCTCTGGGTGTTGGTCTGTCGCACAACGACTGAACAAAGGACGCCCCTATCCTGGCTCTTCATTGGAATGGAAGACAGGAGGGAACGTCGGGTTGTGCGGGAGGTGAAGAAGAAAGATCAAGAGGAGAGGAAGAGAGCGCACACGTCGCTGAAGGAAAGAGGATGATGGGCAAGAAATCATGAGATTGTTCGTCAGGCAGTACGAACTAACAAAGAGGGAAAGAACGAGGGAAAGATGTGCCCTCCGAACCCCTACCCACTTCCAGGAGGAAGCGAGAACGGTTGACGATGTAAGGCGCCAGAAGTAGTCCAGAGGGAGATTGCGGTTGATTCTAGCCTCAATTTTCCCAGGTCGAATTCCTATGGGAGAGGAGAGAACCTTGGATATGCAACTGGGCAGCGTATGGGAGATTGTCGACCGGAGGAGTTGTCGAGAAGGAGGAAGGGGACCGCCTGTCGCTCGAAAGCACCGAGCCAAGGGACCGATGCGACGATTTGCGAGACAGCGAAGTAAGCGGGCCTCAGTCGAGAGGCGAGCTGTCGGCTGAGTTGAGGGAGGGAGAGAAGGGGGAGTGGTGGTTGGGCAGGAAGCAGGACGTGGGCGGTCTTCCTTTTCAGGGCTGACCCTGAAAACCCCGACTCTGCGGCGGATGGATCTCTGCAAATGCATACAACGCAGTTTTTTTGGTGCTCAACCTGTGAGACTGCATCACCACGAGCCCGCCAGCTTTTTTCGCAGAGAGCTCCCCCAACCCTCTTCCCCTCGTCGTTCAAGTCTCACCCTTCAACCACCCCCCCTCAAGTTAGACTTATCAGCAAGAATGGCCGCGTACGTAGCTTGCCTCACTGAGTCGCAAATGGCACTTTGACTGACGTCCCGTCCTTTTCCCTGTGGTCCTCCAGCCGACCCACCATCAGCGTCTTCTCCGAGGCCGGAGAGTCCTCTGGATCCCTCCCCCTCCCCGCCGTCCTCACCGCTCCTATCCGACTCGACGTTGTCGCTCAGGTTCACAAGTCGATGGCCAAGAACGCCCGACAGGCCTACAGTGTCGCTTCCAACGCCGGTACGGTCTGGTTCATCTTTTGAGAGCTTCTGGAGCCCATCCTGATGGACTTTTTCACTTTTCTTGCTCTACAGGTGAGCAGACCTCCGCCGAGTCCTGGGGAACTGGACGAGCCGTCGCTCGTATCCCCCGAGTTGGAGGATCGGGTACCCACCGATCCGGACAGGTACGTCGTTCCCATCTCTGCCCTCTCCCTTTTCCCTCCCCACCTCCCCCTCTCCAGCCCTCTCCTCCTTACCCTCATCCTCCACCATTCTGCCCTCGCATCGAACTGCTGTTGACCTTGCCTCTCTTTTTTGCTCGTAGGCCGCCTTCGGTAACATGTGCCGAGGAGGTCGAATGTTCGCCCCCACCAAGATCTGGCGAAAGTGGCACGTCAAGATCAACCAGAACCAGAAGCGATACGCCGTCGTCTCTGCTCTGGCTGCTTCTGCCCTCCCTTCGCTCGTTCTTGCCCGAGGACACCGAATTGAGGAGATCGAGGAGGTCCCCCTCGTCGTTTCCGACGCCGCCGAGTCTTACACCAAGACCAAGCAGGCCATCGCCCTCCTCAAGGCCACCAAGGCTTACGCCGACGTTGTCAAGGTCTCGAACTCGCGAAAGGTCCGAGCCGGAAAGGGAAAGATGCGTGGACGACGACACAGGCAGCGACGAGGACCCCTCGTTGTCTACAACGAGGACAAGGGTATCGTCAAGGCCTTCCGAAACCTCCCCGGTGTCGAGCTCGTCAACGTCCGACGACTCAACCTCCTCCAGCTCGCCCCCGGAGGACACCTCGGTCGATTCGTCATCTGGACCGCCGGTGCCGTCGGTCTCCTCGACGAGGTCTACGGAACCTTCGACAAGGCTTCTGCCCTCAAGAAGGACTACTACCTTCCCACCGCCAAGATCGCCAACGCCGACGTAACTCGACTCATCAACTCTGACGAGATCCAGTCCGTCATCCGAGCTGGAGGACCCAAGATCGTCCGACGACCCTGGTCGCAGAAGAAGAACCCCCTCCGAAACGCCTCGCTCCTTGCCTCGCTCAACCCCTACGCCCCCTCGGCCAAGCGAGCTGCCATCAAGGTTCAGCAGAAGGCCGCCAAGGCTGGAAAGGCCAAGAAGGCTACCGGCCAGGCTGGAGAGGCTTTCCTCACCACCCTCCACTCCGCATAAATTTCTTTCAAAGGCTCGTACCTGCTTTTGAAGTGATTTGGTTGGTGTGTTTTTTGGGGTTGTGTTGGATCAGGAGGAGTGCGTTTTTCGGTCTGGGGAACGGGGGAGTCGTGCGGTGTCTGACGACGGGGAGTTTGCTGCCTCGTTAGAGTCTACCTACCCATGGCCCTCTTTTCTCGGTCGGTGCGCCTTCTTTGAAGCCACCTTCTGCCTACCTCAATCTACCCTTGCCGTCTTGCGAGACGTGCGTGCAACCTGCAAACTGCTCGACTCGGTGTGTGCCAGCCTGCGATGCTTCGTTCGATGGCTGCCTAAATGTAAAAGGGTACCCGAGTCCTGGGAATGCCGTCGCTCGTATCCCTCGAGTTGGACGATCCCTCCCACACTGATTCAGAACTTCATATCCATCTTTCTCGACGTGCCCTGCGCGCTGCTCATGCGGAAACTTGAAGGCCTGTCCGAGGCTTCCTCGACCGTGCGCCCCCTGCCGCACTGTGGGTCGGGTTGCAGCCAGCGCTCGCATGTAAACTCGATGTCTTTTCCCGTGACTTCGTGGAGGATGTTCGCTCTGCCCTCTTTTACCTGCTCGCTCTATTGAGTCGCGAGGAATGGTTGCGAGTGGAGTGCTCTCGAGGACCGTACGACTGGCCCTTTGGGCTGAGACGCAGAGGCAAAAGCCAGAACCGCCCTCCGACCCGCCCCATCTCGCCCTGGCACTCTCCTGCTGCAAGCCCTACGACAATCTTACACCCAAGCTCTCCTTCGCTGTCGCTGTCGACAACCAGCAAACGACAGTCTCTATTCTTGCTTTTGACTAGGGCTCTGGAGGTCTGAGCCCTGGACCCAAAGATGTCGCACGCCCTCCTGTCCGTACCTCTCCCTCCTCGACCACTCGAGCAACGGAGCTGACCCTTCCAACCTCGGTGACCACCAGACTCCGGCTGTTCTTATCGCCCTTCTTCTCGGTTCATGTCGCCCTCCAGTACCTCAAGCTCTACCCAGAGAACATCGGCATCACGCACTACCTCACGTCGCGCCTCCGAGGGATGCCCACGAGGGAGGTCGAGTTCTACTGGCCCGAGCTCTGGTGCGTCCGACCCTCTCTCATCGTCGCCTTTGGGCTCACCTTTCTTGAGCTCTGCGGGACGCGCTGCTGACGAGGCCTGTTTGCTTTCGGGGGAGGACAGCCATCTGCTCGTGACGAGACCAAGCAGGAGTGTCGCGCTCGAGCACTTCATCCTCGACCGGGCTGAAGAGAGCACACACTCCGCCATGCTGGTGCGTTTCTCTTTCTGCTGCTGCTGCTGCTGGCCTGCGTGCTGCTTAAGTGGGTCTGAGCATGTCTGATTTGACGTTCACTACGCCTTCCTTGCGACGCCCCCCTCTGCGCCCTTCCCACCTTCCCCCTTCCTACGCCAACGACCAACAGACCTTCTGGTTCATGCAAGCAGCCCTGTGCGATCTTGCTCCCACCCGATCGCTCAATCCCCAGTCGTTCAACATCTGCCAACGGGTCCTCCTCAAGTGCCACGAAATCATCTTCGCCGACCCCCCTCCTCCACCCTCCTCGAGGTCTCCCTACTCGCCCCGCCGGATCTCGCTCGACGGCGTGAGGAAGAGCTTGCTCGCGTCGACCGCGTCCATCGCTTCTGGGCTCGAGGGCCGGAAGGAGAAGAAGAAGTTGAAGGTCGCGAACGTGGAGGCGGTCGTGCTGGGCCTGGGGTTGATCGCGGGTGCTGTAGGAGGAGAGCGGGCACTAAGAGACATGCGGCAAGTCGCTGTCCTGCAAGGTCAGAGAGGGGGGGAGCCGAGACAATCACTCGTCGGGTCTCTCGAGGAGGAGAACGGCGAGGGAGGCTCAGGCGGAGCGGACGGGCCGACCAAGATGGGCACAACCCAGGAGGAAGACGGAGCCAACATCGGTCAGGAGAGCAGAGAAGGGTCGGCGGACGACCTGAACCCCGACTCAGGCGCTCAGACGGCAGGGCCTTCTTCAGAAACGCCGTCCCCGGCAACGGCTCCTCGACCGACGTTCCTCATCTCGTCGGACTCTCCCACGCCGCCGTCCCAAAGCACCTTTTCGGACCATCTTCAGCGGATAGCAGCGTCCACGTCTCCCTCCCTTCCCATCGCTCCGCATCTCCTGCGCCAGCAGTCGACCACCGACCCGTTCTCGCAGCTCGACGACCCGCCGATCGGTTCGCCCTCCCCCTTCTTCTCCGCCCTCCGTCCAAAGCCACTCGCCCCCTCCCAGTCGACTCCTTCCCTCCCATCACTCGGAAACGGCCCCGCAGCGAAGAACGACCCTGAGGAACTCCTTAAGCTCTACTCGCCCAAGGACCAGGAACGGCTGTTGCGGAGTCATTACTGCAGGAGCGAAGTGCGCTTCCTCATCGCGCTCGAGGAGATCAGCAATCGGCTGCTCGTCATCCCCAAGCCGGCGAGAGTGAGCGCGCTCAGAGCAGAGTTGACGAGCCTCAACCACATGCTGCCTGCCGAGGTGTGTATGCCGACCTGGTGCGAGTCAGACCACGGGCACGAAAAGGGCGGCGAAACCTCCTCCGGTCTCCCTCTGGCCTCTCGCGCGTCCTCCTCCAAGCATAAGGCCCACCATCGAGTTGTCCGGATCTCGCCCGGTGATTCGGTAGTGCTCAACTCCGCCGAACGAGCGCCGTATCTCATCCACGTTGAGGTCCTCACCGGCGATCTCGACTTTGATCCTTCGAAGCGGGCCAACCGGGATCTGCTCAAGAAGATCGTCAGCGGGGAGGAAAAGAAGAAGGCTGGTTTCGGAGGTAAGGGGGCGGGGTCGCCTGCTGTTGGGCCGAATGGGGTCGTTGGGTTCGGTGGACCTTTGCCGGATCCGCTACACCCTCTCGCTGGTATCCACTCCGGCATCTCCAAGGCCGAAGACTCCTCGACGGTCCCCGCACCTCAGCAAACTCTCGAGCCTTACGTCCTGACGTCTGCCTCGACGGGATCGGCACTCAACGGGATCGGGCGAGAGGACTTGCCGGACGAGAGCGAGGAGATGGACCTGGTCGAACAGATCTACGGGTCGAAAGTGTCGGCCGTCGACATTGACCCTCAGCTGGAGGACCGGATCCCGGTCGACCTCAACCCCAAGAACAAGGACATTGACCTGGCCGTCTGGTCGCGGGCGATGGCCATCCAGGACGCATCGTCGCCGTCTGGTCGCCGACGGATGCCGAGTCTCACTCAACACCTGCCCCCCGTACCGTCGGGCGACGTTGGAAGCAGCTCGCCGACGATGAGCGGTTCGCGCTGGGCAGATGGAAGTCCGGCAGGCAGTGGATCGGCCTCGCCGTCGCTCGCTGCGCCCGAGAAGGTCAAGCGCCAACGGTCGGTCTCACACCAGATCCAGTCTGACCAGATCCCGCGGCTACCCAAGACACCTACGCGAGCGAGCCTCGAACCTTCGCGAAAGGAGCTTTCCCTGGACGACTACTCGGACCGGATGAAGACGGCAGCCGTCATGCTCGCTCAACTCAGCGCGTCCGTGTCGAAAGACGGCGCCCAACCCATCGACCCCACAAAGCCACTCAACTCGAATTCTCCGGCAGCGACGGCCACAAAGACGTCTCGGTGGTTCCCTACGCCCAACCTCAACGCGCCGTCCGGAGCTTCTGAGCTCGTCGCTCCAGGAGGAGCCAGGAAACGGCTGCCTCCAGCGGAGGCCGAGAAGATTCGGGAGCGCATCATGGCCGAGATGCTGGCGCTCGAGGAGGAGCGAGTCGAGAGGATGACGGAGAAGGTGAGCGATGTGGGCATGATGGGCCGCCGGCAGTCAAGCCTTGTCGGTGGGGGCGATCAGCCCATGGAGGACGAGAGCATCGTTCGAAGAGAGCTTAACAAAGCGGATCCGTCAGGTACGTCTATCTTTTCGTGTCTCTCGTCCGAACGCTACTCAGGAGGTACTGACAATGAAGTGGTCTTTTCCCTCCTTGCTTGTCCAGCGGTCGTGCTCTCGGAAGCCTGGTCGGCCAAGAAGGCCAGGATCAGGGCCTCGTCGCCTTGGGGTCACCTCGCAACCTGGGACGTCTTCTCGGTCATTGTCAAGACAGGAGCCGACCTTCGCCAGGAGCAGCTCGCAACCCAGCTCCTCGAGCGGTTTGTGCGGATCTGGAAGGAGGAGGACTGCGCGTGCTGGATGCGATAGTGAGTCTCCTCTCGGCCTGCTCTTCCTTGATCCTTTACTGATGCTGCTGCTGCTCGCCTGCTCCGCAGCTTCCGCATCCTCATTACGGGCGACACCTCGGGTCTCGTCGAGACCATCGTCGACAGTGTATCGGTTCATTCGATCAAGAAGGCAGAGTACGGTCGACGGGTCGCCCGAGGCTCGACCATCACCCACGTCAGCCTTTACGACCACTTCCTCAGCGTCAGTCTCTTCTCCGTTCGTCTGTAGTGGACTTTTCGTTTGAAGAGCTGATCCTCTGGTTGCGCAACTCAAGACCTACGGCGATCCGTCATCCGCTCAGTACCAGCGTGCCCAGCGAAACTTCATCAAGTCGCTCGCCGGCTACTCGGTCGCCACCTACCTCCTCCAGATCAAGGACCGACACAACGGAAACATCCTCATCGACCGAGACGGTCACCTCCTCCACATCGACTTCGGTTTCATGCTGTCCAACAGTCCGGGCAACATGGGCTTCGAGGCCGCGCCGTTCAAGTTGACGATGGTGCGCTGCTCGTCGCATCTCTTGAACTGTTGACACCTTCGACTGACCAGCTTCCTCTTTCTTGCTCTTGCAGGAGTACGTCGACATCATGGGTGGAATTGACAGCCCGGGATGGCTCATGTACAAGAAGCTCTTCAAGGAGGGCTTCGAGGCCGCTCGCAAGCACTCAGACGAGATCATCAGTGCGTCATCCCTAAATCACCATCAGAGCTTGCCCTTGCTAACTCCTCCCGTCTCCTCCCGTCTCCTTTATCATCGTCAGCCATCGTTGACCTCATGCAGCACAGTGCGTTCTCGTCTTGATCTTGTGGACGGACAAAAGAGCCCGAGACTGACCCTTTCCTCTGTCTCGCACCAGACTCGAAGCTCCCCTGCTTCACTGCCTTTGGAGAGCAAACGGCTCAGCACCTGCGCGATCGTTTCCAGCTCGGTCTCCCTCAGCAGGCGGTCGATGACCACCTTGAGCGACTGATTGTCAGCTCGATCGGATCGCACTGGACCCGTCTTTACGACTCGGTACGTCTGCTTTCACGATGCACTCTTTTGGTCTGGTCTTTTTCACTGACCATCCATCTTTCCTTGCAGTTTCAATACTACTCCGAGGGTGTCCTCTACTGAGCCATAGTGCTGTCGGCCTGGACGGCGAGACGCTGCGTCAACATCTGCCTTCCCATCCCTCCAAAATCTCGCACCGAGCCACCATCTGTTGTGATTGGATGACACTTGTACAGAGCAGGGGCATGGTTCAAGTCGTGAGGGGCGTCGACGGAGAGTACAAGTACAAAAGCGATCGTTCGTCGTCAGGCTCTCTTCCTTTTCATCCCCCAAAACCATCATTCTTCTCCTCGTCGATTCCGGACGTCCACCTCCCGTCGTTGAGCTCCCACCCGAGCCTCTTCTCCTCGTCTGCGTTCACCCATCCCACCGGCATCTGTTCCAGATCCTTAACCGAGAAGGAGGATGCGCTCTCCAAGGATGATCCAGGGTAGGCGACTCGGCGAGCGAGACCGGTCGACAGCAAGTGTCGGAGGAGCTCAGACGTCTCCAAGCGGTCTAGAACGGGAGCAACCAGCGCTCGGAGATGAAACTGTGATAGAGGGTCACAAGGACGTCAGCAAAGCTGGAGAAATCGCGAGCTGAACGAAGCCGTGGGACGAACCTCGGTCATTCCGCTTCGGTCCAAGAGGTGACCAATGAGCAGCCTGACACAGCCGTCCCAGTCTCCTATGGACACGTCCCCATTGATGTCGATCCAGCGTCTAGGGAACACCATGACCTTGCTAACCTCGGATCCTGCTGAGTCTGCCTCCTCTGTGATAAGGGCACCCTTTCGGGGGATGAGCTGCGCCCAGTCGGACTGGAAGCGACTAGAGACGAGGCGAGGTTTGTCGTATCCCGTCACGAAGAGCAGCGGAGGCTGGGTGGATGCGAGGTCGAAGACAAGTCGGAAGACTTCCTTCTTCGACACCTCTGGGCACAGAGACTGCAAAGGCGGAGGCGTGGCTGGTCAGTACAGGCCACGGAAGGGACGGACAAGGAGACTGCGACGTACGAAGATGGAGGTCCAACCTACGCCGTCTCCGCCAACCTCAGGCCGATCGAGGTGCTCGACGACCTTCATGCCGAACGCGCCTCGTTCGGGATCGTTGGACTCGACGAACGACGCCAACACTGCATCTCGCAGTTGAAGGTCCAGCTCAGCCGGACCGTGATCGAGGTCGAAGGAAGGTGGAGGAGCGCAGGTAGGGTGCTTGTCGAGTCGTCCCGTGAGTCGAGCTTCGATGTGGAACTCTAGCTGAACGTCGTCTGCAAGTTGGAGCGGGGAGTCGAGCAGCTTTAGCATCAGGCTAGTCGCTCTACAGGGAGATCTTAAGGACGCACCAAGCTTCTTGGTGTTCATCAACGCGCCAGCACACAGTTTCTCTAACTGCGCCCAATCGGTCTCGAGCTCCACCTGCACAGTGAAGGAAGGACGAGTCAGTGGTTGTGCCGACCCTCTCAGGAGTGAAAGCAGTAGGCGAGGACTCACACTGCTCTGGGACGAGAGCGTCAGGAGACTAGCAGTGTGACCATCGGACGCGAGCAGCGGCCATCGGTCAAAGCCCTCCTCTATCAACATGTCGTCGTGGTTCCCAGCACCTGCCACCTCAGCTGCGTCTGCGAAGAAGGACGTGGTGTGCGGACCCTCAGAGTACTTGTGGAACCTGAAAGGAGAAGACGAGGCAAAGAGAAGTTGGAGCTGGTCAGAACGACACATCTTCGAACGAATTCGAGTTGAGGACGCACATCTCGGACACTCGGATTCGGCCGTTCACGTCCTTGACGTCTCGAGCCAAGACTCCCTCCTTGATCATGCCTTCCAAGACCGTCGTCGTCTCCTCGGACTTGCGTAGGACGAGGTCAGCCCGCCTGGGATCGAAGTCTTCCTCCCTCGTTGTCGACAGCATCTGCAGGGATTTGAAGTACAGGAACCACACGATGAGCCTGCTTTCCCAGGACGAAAGCCAAAGGAAGGGAAGGGACAACGCACCTTGATCGTAGCCGCAGTGATTCCAACTTCTCGAGCATGCGAGTCGGTTTCGGCCTTGACCTGAGGGACGACAGCCGGGCACTCGATGAGGAACAGGTTGTTTCGGGAGGCTTGCTCCGCCTGGTCGTCCGAGAGGTTCCGCTTCTGCTCGTAGAACCACGAGAAGTCGTAAGCATCAGTCTTTGCGGTGGGAACGTCTTGCAGCTTCCACGACTCCATGTGGCCGACGTGACCTGGCAGAGCCGGCGCCTGCTCCGCCTCTGCCTTGCCGACAACCTGCACGATGGCGTTAGCTCGTCTGGAGATCAAAGAATCGAGGACCCGAGTCAGTTTCACGATGGGATGGACTTTGTCTGGCGGCGGCAGACACGCACAGGAGGTCCTTGTCGATGTTCTTGCGGAAGAACTTGAAGTGGTGGATGCTGTCGAAGTCGCCTCGCGTGTTCTTGGGGTCCGGCAGCAGGTCGGTGCCGCCTACGGTGTTCCAGATGCGAAGGTAGGCTTGCTCGAGCGCGTAGATGTACGCTCCCTGCGACTCCTGCAGCTTGTGGAACCGGTTGCGAATGGTCGTCGTAGAGACGCCAGGGATGATCTTGAGCGCAGGGTGCCAGGAGTACATGTAGCCTGGCGCACTGCCTCGCACGCTGATGATCGCGCCGATGTCCATGATGACGTCGTCCAGCTCGTCGTTGTGTCGCGTTCGGTGTCGTTGGGCGTCGGATCCTGAGCGCGCAAGTAAAGAGGCGCTGCCATGTCAGCGAGTCGAACGAGCGAGAGCAACAGGCGCACGAGGGATAAACCTGGAGGTCGGCCAGCCTGCTTGGTGATCTCGGGAATGAGATGATTGTCATAAGGGGTGACGGCCTCGTACGAGTGCTGAGGAGGTTTGACGACGACCGGCGACGGCGACCTCTCGATAGCCTTTTCGAGCGTGCTGACGTCGATGCCGAGAGCTGCGGCCGCCTTCTCGGACGCCTTCTTTTGGCGGGCTTTCTTCTTCTCGTCTGTCGGAATGATCGAGCCTCCCTTGACCGCTCCCTTGCCAGCTTCCTTGGCCTCTCCCTCGGCGGCTCCCTTGACCCGCGCGGGCTTCCTGACCTTGACCTTGAGGGGTTTGCCGGTCCGGGTGATCTCCTCCCCCAAATCCATCTCGATGATCTCGCGCTGGGCTCGTACCAGAAGCATGTTGGCCTTCGCTGCTTCTGCCGCCTCTGCTTGTTTTCTCCTCAGTCGCGCTCGAGCGTCCTCAGCCGGGGGAGGCGCAGCGTCGAGGGTGAAGTTGGGCGAGGCAGTCGTCGGGAACGGCTCGAGGAGGTGATTAAGCCACGATGCCGGCCCTTCGGGAACGTCGGGTGCATCTTTCGTTGTTGGCAGCTTTAATGGTCCAGCTTCCGGAGAGGGCAGAGCTTGCGACGTAGATTGCGGCTCGGCGGGTGAAGAGTCGTGCACCTCCGCGTGGGATGGACTGGAGAAAGGTTGAGCGCGCTTTGGCACTCGAGGGATCGTGCTGGTCGTGTCGCCTGTCGGAGGGTCGACGAAAGGTTTGGCGGCTTTGGACTGTCGGGAGCCGCTCTCTCTGATCTTCTTCTTGGCCGGGGTCTTCTTGGTCGGCGAGGAGGGAGGAAGAGCTCGTTTAGGGAGAGGCGGATGGGCAGGCCTCTGGCATCCTGCTGGCGTTGTGTCGACGATCAGGAATTCTTCGTTGTCAGCCTCTTCGTCAGGCAACTGAGCCGGGCTCGATGGTTGCGCCAAAGGAACAGATGAGGACGACGGTTCGGACGTTGCGGGCGGAGCTTGGATGAAGAGTGATGAGAGTGACGGAACCGAATGTTCGACGGCCGCGGTTGGAAAGGGTGGAGGAGAAAATGCGGGTGTTGATGCCGACACGACGTTGCTGAGAGTTGACTTTCGCCGCGTCTTTCGAGGAGGGCCTGCCTCGCTTTCGGTCAAGACGTCGGTGTTCGTAGCTTCGGCCTTCGACTTCCTCGGTCGTTTCTTGGAGGCGGTGGGGGTCGATGGTGCCGGACTCGACTGGTTGGAGGAGGCCGTCGCGGTCGAGCTCTTGCCCTTCCTGCCCGTGCCCGGAGTGATAGGTCGAGGAGGAAGCGACAAACCCACTCGAACCGCCCTGCCCTGCAGCCTCCTGTACTCCTCAGGCTTGACCGGAACAGCCTCCTCTCCTGCGATGATGCGGTTGATCCTGGCCACCTGCTTGGCATGCGGTCCCGGGGTCCCATCTGACACCTTCCCCTTACCCTTCCCGGCTGGCCGACCCGCACGCGAGCTTCCTGAGACGAACACCGACCCAGAGAACCCTGACTGTTGGGACAGGTAGGCTCGGAACGTCTCCTTCGGGACGGGCGCCTTGTTACTGGGCGGAACCGGGAGGAAGAGCGAGATCGATCGTGGGTTGAGGAGGGCCTTTGCCTGCTTCTGGATTGGGAACGACGCGTCCCACTCTGCGAGCTGCGAGGCGTCCTCCCAAAGTTCGGTGTTGCGGAGCGACAGGAAGCCGCCGGCCTCGTCCAAGTCTGTGGCAGTGCAGACCGTGGTGTCGATCGGCATGTTGTGGATGTGGCAGAGCTGTCGGTAAGCGTCGACTCCGTAGATGAGGAGCTTTCCGTCTTTGCCGAAAGGGTTGGAGACGATCACGACGGTGGTCTGAGGCAGGTGGGCGGGCGCTCCTTCCCGGACGTGCCACTTTTCGATCAGGCAGTCGATGACCCGGCGAGTCTGGACGAAGTTCAGTAGGAGATCCTGTTGAGAGCAGAAGACGTGGTCCATTTGGTCAGAGACTGTCCGGTCTGCTCTAGTTGAGGAAAACATCTTCGGCAGACGAACCTTGTAGCTTCGTCCGTTCAAACCACCATCCAGAATGTACTTGAGCACCTGATGGTCGACCGTGATGGACGCAGCCGTCCCACCAGCGGGGAAGAAGCGTTCCGGCTCTTCGAAGGTGACCTGGGTCGGATCTGTCAAATCGTCAGAGGGTCAGTTTGAAATCTTTCGGCGGGCTAGGCGACAACCTTCGTCGGACTGACCGTAGAGCGTGACAGCCATCTCCTGCTCCTCCTCCACATCCGGCACGACGTCCCCCTTCTTCTCTTCGTCCTCTTCCAGACCCAAATCTCCAGCCGACATGATGATCATGTCCTTCTCCAGGCCTTCGGCCTCTCCCTTCTCCTCTTCCACCTTCCCGTTGACCATCGAGATGAGCTGATAGGCCGGAATGATGGTGTTACGGTGGTCCTTGGCCGTCGTGTTCTTGATGTTGACGCGTCGGATCACGCCCTTCATCTTGAGGACCTGCATGAGTCGCTTGAGAATTCTCTTGATCGGCATGTCGATGCGGCCTCGGTATCCCTGCGAAACCCATCGAACGGACACGTAAAGATTGTGAGCTACTCGGAGGAAGGAGAAGAGGGGCCAGAAGGGGTGAGGAGAACGCACAACTTCTCGCAGGAACCACTCGTCGTTCCCCAGCACCTGTATTGTCCTCAACAGCCCCCTCGGTTGTTTCTCGAAAACCGCCCGAACTCTCGGCTCCATCACCTCCAGCTGCGAGAGCAGTTGTCGCGAGATAGGGAACTGAGGAGCGTCGACGGGCTGGGTGGACGAGGACGCTCCGCTGTCGGTCGGTGCAGCGCCCTTGGCGACCTGGTAGATGTCGCTCTGCGAGAGGTAGTTTCGGTGGACGAAGTGGGTCGCGTGCAGGCCGTTCTCCGTCGTTGCCATCTTTGCACTGTCGGCTCGCAAGTTGAAAGAGGTTGTCAGGATCCGCTCTTCAAGGATGCAAACCATTTCTGTGGGTCAAAGAGGACGTACATGAGGTTCTGCTGCAGCAACTTCTTAGTGTGGTAGTGGAGGTCCTTCGGCGTCTTGTTGAACCACTTGCTCAGGTCAAGCGAGACGAGTCCTTGAGCTCCTTTGCTCGAGATGGCGCTCAGGATTTCCCACGTGAGGTCGCTGAACGAGAAGAACTGGGACAGGTAGAGCAGAGCAAGAGGGCGGAGTCGTCAGTCCGGGCGCGGCTGGGTGAAATCCTGCCAGGGCAGTGAAGCGACACACCTCCTTTGGTCGACCATCGCCGAGAAACTTGCAGGCAACATCCAGGTTGAGTTGGATGGACAGCTTGTCCTCGTACTGGTCCTGCAGCGCAACGAGCCCGACGTCGTCGTAGGTCTGCTTGCTGATGGTGTGTCGGACCTCGACCTCGCCATTCTTCTCAAACACGACGAGGAGGACGTCGTCCTGCTCCATCAGAACGCCGAGTAGGTAGTTGAGGTAGTAGTCATCGAGCACTTGGGTGAACTGGCCCGCCGAGCGTCGGCGGTGGGAGGAAGGAGGGGTGATGGCCGCCTGCTGGTCGAAGAACTGCTGAGCGAGGGCAGCGATCTTGCCGGGGTTGATGCCTGCAAGTGAAGACCTCTTCCGCGTCAGGCAGGCTCTAGCAGGGACTGGGATGGCAGGAGGAGCGTACCGAGCGTTCCTTGGAGTCCAATCTCTCGAATGAGATGCTTGACCAGGGCGTCCAGCATGGCTGGCGCAGGTCAGTCCTCACAGGAGATGGCTTCGAGCGAACTTGAAGGTTTCAACGAGGAAGGTAAGAAGCACAGTCGATCGAGCTGGATGTCGAGTCGAGAGAAGCGAGCTGTGCTGGAAGGTACGGTAAGGGTGAGAGGGGGTGAGAGTTTCGCGTCGAGGATGGGCTGCCTGCGCGTCCTCCCAAACCCCCTTCTACGGGTCAACTTGCACCCTGTCGGAGTCCTGACCTATCCTGTGCCTTCGCTGGCGTCTAGAAAGCCACAACAGGTACCGAAATGTATTCAAAGTCGTCCCAGTCGAGACGCCGGGTGCGCAGATCAAAACACAGACAGGAAGGGCAAAAAGATTGACCGTGGGGTGACTCGAACACCCGTATCCAGCGACCTGGTGGAACCACAAGCTGGCGCTCTAACCACCTAAACTACACAGTCTATTGGTGATTACGAAAATTTAAGTGCCAACCAATTCTTGCGTTTGATGTAGAAGACCGAACGCGAAATGTCGAAAAGGTGGCGAGTCACGAGAGGGAGCGCGCGAGCGAGCGACAAAGGCGAAAAGCGCCAGACAAAGAAAGTTTGACGTACTTTATTTGAACTTTATTTAGTACTTTGTTTGTTTACAACTATCAAATCTTGGGTGGTCCAATGGTTAAGATGTCCGCCTGTCACGCGGGAGACCGGGGTTCGATTCCCCGCTCGAGAGCACCTTCTTTTTGCCGTTTGTCGTGGCGAGCCTTTCCTCTTTTGTCCGCGACCTCAAGCTCCCCCCTTCCCCCCACCACCGCCCTGCGTAACACTGACGCTCAGCAAGCTGACACCCCCTCACGCTGGTTACAGAGACAGCGACAAAGGGGGATAATCCTCGAGGTTTCGCCTGGGTACAGACACGGCTCACGCGAGGTGTGCTCGAGTTCGCCCGGTTCACTCTTTGTGTGCTCGCTGTCCTTCGTACAGTGTCGTTTGACCGAGGCATCGGTTCCGGATTCTCCTCTTCCATTGACAGAGAGTCGCAGCAGGTCGCAGCGGGTCACCAACCCTCCCTTCTACCTAACTCTCCCCAAATTCCGCTGGACAACTGCTCGACACCGCTCTACAGGGCCAGAGCGGAACCGACGGCAGACAACGGCAGAAGCAGCGTGGATGGGGGCTTCGATACCCGTTTGATGAGGACTCTTTCGAGTCGGTCAAGCCTCCGGGCCCGACGACTCTCGATTGTTGTTGTCCTCGACGTCCTCACGCGTGGGAGGTGCGTGCATGTCTGGGAGGTGCGTGCATGTCCTTCCCGATTCTCTCTCCCTTTTCTCATTCAAGCGTGAAGGCAACGGTGATATTTCTTCTTTCCCCTACCCCCCCCCCCCCCCCCCACCACCCCTCCCTCTCCACTATCTGGCTTCTTTCTCTTCGGCCATGCGCTTTGCTCTCAACTTCGCCCTCGCCTCCTCCCTCGTCGGATCACTCGTCCTCGCCGCCCTACCAGCATCGAGCCAGAGAGGCGATTCGCAGCACCTTCGCCCGGGACGTGCTCCTTCACTTGCGCCCCCAATGGGTCTTCCGGATCCCAAACGTACGAATACGGTCCCTCGTATGGTATCGATCAGACTGCCTGCTAGTGAGGTCTTTTCTCCCTTCATTGTCGCCCAGGCAGAAGATGATTGACTTTGGACACCACCCTGCGTCAGTTATTACGGCGTCACAAACACCGCTACACCCTAAGGAGAGGTCGCGTGCTCGAACCGAACGACGATTGGCTAACTCATCAGCGGGACCGACTTTACCACCACCCCGACGGGTTTCTACACCGCCGGTCAATGTCCCCAGGCCGACAAGCACGGTCTCTGCAACGGTGTCATGTACGTCAAGCGATCTTTCTGGAAGGAGCCCTTGTCCACTCTTCAGCAGTGCGTTCTCTCTCTTCCTCTCTCTCTTTCTCTCCCTCTCTTTTTGGAGGTGAACATTCCAAAGCTGACAAGCGAGAGCCCACCGCCCTTAGGAGGATCAAGGCGCGACAGTGGTCGTCGAAGAAGCCTCTCGCTCGCTCTGCTGGTAATCGTCAGCCGACTGGCATCCTACCTCGTGCGTTTTTGACTCTTGACTGCCGTCAACTCAAAGACTAAGAAGGCTGGCAAACCTACGCTTGTGGTTTCCCAGGACGGCACTATTCCCCTCGAAGGACCCCGCCCCCATGTCCACTGAAACTCCTCACAGACGACCAGCCCGCATCTCAGCATCCGCATCCAACAGCACTCCTTTCTTGACTTGTAGTCGGCCTCATCCAACTCGCGCCTTCGGTCCTAAGATCCCTTCTGCCTTTTGCTCCAAACTCCACAATCGCTTTCCCCGCAACCTGTCTCTACGATGTGTTGTCCTTCTGAAAGTGTGCCAAGCACGAGCTCTCTTTTTACTCCCTCAACACGAGAACGCGAAGCCAAGAGAGAAAGGAGAAAAGGTCAAGGACTACTCTGTGCGACCTTTTCCCTCGACTCCTTGAATGTGACCTTTTAAGGGTACAGCAGAAAAGTTCATGAAAGAACGACTTTCTTCGTCTCGGTCGCCTTACCAGTCATCGTTCGCGCCCGATCGCTCGGCCTTCATCAGTCTGGCCTTGCCTTCGTTCTTCTTCTTCGTTCCCTTGGCCTGTCCCATCTTGCCCGGTGCAACCCTCGAGTGATGCTTGGCCTCAGCCTGCGCCTTGCCGCGAAGCATCTCGGACGTGACTGTGTTCTTGATGTCGGCTGAACCTGGGAGCAGCGACCGCGAGGACGGGGCGACCGACGGTGCAGGCCGGGTCGTGAACGAGACCCTTTGGAAGGCAGACGCGAGGACGGGCATGGATGTCGGCGAAGGAGGGGCGTCGTGGGATGTCGGTAGGGGAGCGAGAGAGTCGCCCTCTTCCTCGTCGTCGTCGTCTTCATCGTTGAGGTCGGTCCGGGGCACGAGTGTCGGCGGTTGCGAAGGTCCAGCGGCCTCGGCGATGAGACGAGCCATCTCCTGCTCCCTCGTCTCTCCACGCTCGTCAGCCTCGTCAACCTTTCCGTCGTCCTCGTCACTCTCCTCGTCCTCGTCGCTGTCCTCCTCGTCGCTGCTTTCTCCCTCCTCTTCGCGAAGCTTGTCATGCTCGTTCAAGAGCTTCCTGAGCTTTCCCTCGTCATTCTTGCCCCACCCACTCGCCTCGACTGCCACGTCCAGCTCAAACCGGGGGACCGACTCGTCCTCGAGGGCCTCTTTGAACTTGGGGTAGTACGGCGTTTCGAACCGGAAGCGTCGTCGGAAGAAAGTTCGGATGCAGGCCACGTCTCGGTTGAAGAACCTAACAGAGAGCCCAAGGTCGCCGTCAGCTCAGCGTCGTACGAGCATGAGAAGAGAAAGAGGAAGACTGACCACTCGGCGTCCGGATGACTTGTGCTCACACACTGGGGAAAGTCGATCACCCACAGCTCACCCTCCTCCCGGCCGATCATCAAGTTGAACTCGTTGAAATCACCGTGCACCAGTCCCGCTCGGGCGAGACGGACGACGAGCTCCATGCATTCTGCATAGAGCTCTCCGGGCGCCTCGTGGTCGGCCAGCGACCGGAGGGGGTAGCCGTCGATAAGCGACATGAGGATCGAGTGGCGCGAGTGGTCGATGGGTGTCGGGACGGGGAAGCCAGCCTCGTAGAGGACCTGGAGAGCAGCGAAGGGGACGGGTCAGCCCAAGAATGGAGGTGGTGGGCGGAAGAGGGAGAGGACGTACGTTGAGGAACGCCCACTCCTTGTGGGCTGCCAGACGAGACATGTACATCCAACTCGCACTCTTCCTCTTGCCCATGTAGTCCCGCTTCTCCTTGATAGCTCGGAACGAGATTCGTCCCAATCTGGAAGCGCTCAAACGAGAAGAAATCGCAGGGTCAGCGGTCAAGTACTCAACCAGTCGAGAAGTGCGAGGTTTGGGTCACGCACCTGTGCATCTTGAGACACTGGCTGTTGCCCTCCTGGTCCTGAGCGATGTAGATGTCACTCTCCTTTCCGACTCCAATCTGGTTGCCGACGGCGTGGATAGTGTCGCGCTTGGTCATGGCGCGCATGGCGAGGTAGTCGTATCCTCCGTACGTGAGTCGGTAGCCGTCGTCTAAGGAAGCCCCAAGCACAACCCACCACAGCGAACAATCAAGCTAGACGTCAGACCGCTGGCTATAAAGAAGACCCGAGCAAAGGGCAGGACGTACACTTGATGTTCTGCACCCTCGCAATCAAGTTCCTCTTTGCGAGCTGGCCCATGAGCTTTGCTCCGATCCCACTCCGAATACCAGAGATGCTCGCAATCAGCGAGGCCGGTACGACCTCGTGGTTCTTACTACCCATCTCGGTCTAGAGAGAGGACGTGGTCGGGGAGGATAAAAGAGTTGAGCACAAGGGTCAGCTGTCTGGAGTGGGTGGGCTGAAGGCTGCGGGGTCAAGCCGAGGGCGGAGACTGCCAGAAAGAGTGGACGCACAGCGGTCAGGATTCGAAACTCGTCCGCCGTAAGGTAGCGCAGGTCGGTAGCGTCAAGTTTCATCCTTGTGCTGTGTTCTGATTGAAGGTTGGGGTCCAAGGGAAATGTTGTGGGTCGCTGTCGTGGTGCGCAGGCCTGTCAGTTCGACTGGGCTCCCCAAAATCTGCCCCCGACAAATTCATCGGATGCAACCGTCATCGTCCCTGACAAGGAACTTGCGCGAGTCTCGAGACAGAACGGCGTGAGCTTGGTGCGCGGTTTCCATTTCAGAGGTGCTTTACTTCTTCCTCGTCTTCTTCTTGCGCTTCTTCTGCCCGCCGCTGGCCTCTCCGCCCGCTGGCGCACTCACATCCACTTCCACCGGCGCCGACTCGTCCTCCACTGCCGTCTCCTCCTTCGACGGGGTTTGATCGACTGCGTCCGGCGTCGATGGTGTCGGAGGAGAGGGCGAGTCCTGAATCGAAGGTGACGGAGGGCGGTCTGGTGGGGTAGATGTCGAAGGCAGCCGTCCGCCCGCGTTCTCCTGCTCCTGCGCCTCTGTCCCTCCAGTCCCGCTGGGTGTCGCGCTTCCAGCCCTAAACACACACCCTGCTCCCTCTCCCTGTCCGTCCGCTAGACGCGTCCCGACTAGCCTCTCGTAGAAGAGCAGGACTACCTCCCCTCGCCCGCCCCACTTCCACACCTCCTCCCCGCCGCCCTCGGGCAGCTCGAGCACGTCGTCGTCTGAGATCCGCAACCAGCGGTTCGTATGCGGCAGAAGACGGTAGGTGATGTAGTGCTGAGCCAGGCGGAGGGAAATATGCGACGGATCAGCAAGCGGGCTCTTGTGGAAAGGTGAGGCGTTGAACGAAGACTCACTCCCGACGAATGACCTCCAAGGTGGTTCACAAATCCGACCAACCGATAGCCCACCCTCTCCATCGCTCCCCCTTCCTTGAAGGCGTCCAGCGTCCCCGCCTGCTGTCCCTCGCTCATCGACAGCGAAGGATCCATCTGGAGCTTGCCCGTCGTGCAGAACGGCGACAGGTCGAGGACGGGCGGGAAGACGACCTGGCAGGCGTTCTTGGAGGCGTAGGAGGTGAAGGACGATCGGTTGAGGTGGATCACGAGCAGGGGCGGAGGGGTCGAAAACATATCTTGTCTTCGAACGGCGAAACCAACGAGGGGTTCAAGAGTCAGTGGTCATTGCTCGACGGGGGCGACAAAACAATGACGCGAGGTCGGACTGACCTTGTCGACACCCCGCCATCGACGAGTTTCCACTGGACGCCCTCCACGTCGTCCTCCCACCGCTGCTCGGCCATCAACCTCTCGACCTCCCCCAGCCGCTCCTTCTCGCGCTCCAACTCCCTCCGCTCAGCCCTCAACCTCTTCTTCTTGCTCGCACTAACCACCCCGCCTTCCTCGCGGCCGTCCTCCTTGTCCACCCCAGCCAACGCAGCAAACGAGCTCCCGGAGTCGGTCTTGCCGTACGACGACGTCAAGGCAGGGAGGGACGCCACGAGCAGACTCGCCTTGAGGCCGGCGTGCGTCTTGACGATCCGGCACTTGCGGCACTGTGAGTCGGTCAGCATCTCGAGCGCCGTCACCTGCTCCAGCAGGCGTTCGAGCGTGGTGATCGACTGGTGAGGCAAACGCGCGAGGAGGGGTGTCAAAAGGCTGGTCAGCCTTCGACGCGAACCTCTTGAACGGCAGAGAGGAAACTCGAGACTGACCGTCCGCTCAGGCAGAGAAAGCGAGACTTCGCCAGACTGCATCAGCCGAATCCCCTCCGAGTACCCGCAAATCCTGCACGCGCGCCTGTACGCCATCCTGCCCATCCACGGCTCTCCCTCCACCCCTCTCTCTCCCCCGTCCGCTGCGAGGAATATCCTCAAACCCGCACGCTGGGAGCGGGTGAGGTTTCGAACGAGCTTGTCCTCCTCCTCGACTGCACCCGTCAGCAAAGCCCACAGCTCGTGCGCGTCCTGCTGCTCCCTCAGCCGACCGAACATGCCCGCCTTCGCAAACGTGTCGCTCTCCCTCAATGCCTCGACCAGCGCGGTCGGTCGGAGCGGACGAGGGTAAGGGGACGGGGAGGGAGTGGCCAAGGTGAGGAGGAACGGGAGGAGGGTCGAGGTGACGTTGGATTTCGGAGGGGGGCCGGGTAGGGTCGAGGAGGATGCGAGGATCAAGTAGGAGTACTCGAGGAAGCGGGGTGAGGACGCAAGGACCTGAAGGATGGTCCGTCAAGATATCGTAGGGTTCGATCAGCTATCCATGAACGGCGGTGGAAGATAGGAGCAGGAAGAGACGGACTTGGAGAATGGAGTTGAGGAAGCAGAAGGTCCCGGACATGTTAACGATCCCTGGATGATAGCCCTTGGCTTGAGGCATCTCGCGCGGTAGGAGAGAAGCATCTGTACCCAGGAAACGATCTCGTCAGCCGGTGAGGAGTCAATAGATCGTCCAAGAGTAGACTCACAGCGCTCGACGTCGCTGGCTCGCTGTCTCCGGTTCTCCAGCGCCCACTCCGGCTCTCCCTCGCCCTCCTTGCCGGCCCCTGCCTTCCGTCCAAAGCCAAAGAGCGATCCGAGTAGACCCATCTTGACATGCACCAGGCGAGCGAGTAGATGGAGTTCGAGCGGCAGGCAGTCGAGCCTGTACGCGAGCCCGAGCGCGAGGACGCAGACGGGAAGGGCGACGAGGAAGCGGGTCGGGTCGACGAGGAGGGCAGACTCGGGCGGCGGTCGGTGGAAGGAGCGTGGCGTTGGTAGAGGAGGAGGGTACTGGGCGTAGTGGTGGTAGGGCGGGCTGACTGGCATCTAGGCGGAGGAGGCCATCGTCTTGAACAAGATCTAGAGGGTCGTCTTCAGAGTCGCTGACGACGGAAAGGGCAGAGGTTCCCACGCTTATATTCGGAGCCAAATGTGAAACGCTTGCCCCTTTTCCCTTGCTCATTTGTTCGGAGGCAGACAGACGCGTCGTGCGCCCTCAGCCAGCCACTCTCATCCCGCCCCTTCCAACGCTCATTTAACCCTGACAGCAGTTTTCATCCTCGTTCTGCCCCCTAACCTCATCCTCCCTTCCCCTTCCTCCTCTCCAGTCGTCGCAGGTCGCCGCTTTTCCTCCCCTCACGCCAGCCATGTCGCCCTCTACGCTCCTCCTCTCGACCCTCGCACTCCTCTCGGCCAGCACCGCGGTCCGAGCCCACATGCAGCTCTCCCAGCCCTACCCTTACAATTCTGCCCTAAACCCCGCCACGCCCGAGGCCAGTAAGGACTACTCGATGACCGCCCCTTTGGTATCCAACGGCCTGCCCTACCCGTGCAAGGTGCGTCTCGTCGATATTGGTTGAGCGTGCACGTCGGCGGAGTACGCGACTGACAGGCCCTTTGTTCTCCCGCTCCCTGTTCGTCGACGCGTTTCTTCCAGGGGTACATCGGAACGGCCGACCAGGGCACCCGGCCCAGCTGGACCGCTGGCCAGAGCGTCAGCGTCAACTTGGCCGGAACGGCCGTGCACGGAGGAGGATGTGAGTTGTCCAGCCCTCTCCTCTCCTCGACGCGTCTCGAGGCGGAAGCAGACCCGCCGTCCTTCAACCGACACACGAACCCTCTCCGACCCGCCTCCCCTTGCAGCTTTTCCTACTCCTTCTGGACCCGCAGACTGACCCTTTTCTCAATGTCTCTTCTTTGCTCCTCGCAGCCTGCCAGTTCGGTCTTTCGTACGACAACGGAGCCAACTTCTACGTCATCAAGTCGTACATGGGAGGCTGCCCGTCCTCGACGACCAGCTTCGACGTTGAGATCCCCTCGGACGCGCCCAGCGGTAACGGCGTCATGTGCGTAATGATCACTTCCTTTCAATGGTCTTGTGGTCGTCGAGAAGATGTGAAGACTGACGAGAAGTCCGCCTGCCCTCCCTCAGCTTCTCCTGGAGTTGGTTCAACAAAGTCGGAAACCGTGAGATGTACCAGAACTGCCTGGCTGCTGGTGTGTTTCCTCGTGCTATCTTGGCGACCTCTTGTGCAGCCCTTGACTGATCCGGATTCGCTTCTCCCCTTGCAGACATCACCGGAACCTCCTCAAAGGCTCTCTCCGGCCCTACCATCATGGTCGCCAACGCCGGCTCCGCCTCGTCCTGCTCCACGACCGAAGGGACTGCCGTCGTGTTCGAGTCTCCGGGAACCAACGTCGTCTACATGGGCGAGTACGCCGATTTAAGCATCGGCAACGGCCTCACGAGCGGGGCGGGTGTTGTCGGCAGCAACTGCTACGCGGCTGGAAGCGTTGGAAAGGGATCGTCGACTGGCTCGACGACGTCCTCCAAGGCTGCTACGTCCTCGAAGGCTGTCTCGTTTAAGGCTGCTTCGTCTACTAAGCCCGCCTCGTCCACCAAGGCCGCCACTTCCACCAAGAAGACCACGTCCTCGACGAAGGTTGCCACCTCGTCCGGCTTCAAGACGACGACCGCCCTCAATCTTGCCGTCCAGACGACCACTACCACGACCAAGAAGGCCTCGAGCGCCGCCGCTGCCGCTACTTCTGCTTCAAGCGAAGAGTGCACGACTGGTGACTGGAAGTGTGTCGGCTCGGTCCTCACTCGTGCGTTTCTCCTCATGTCCGCTCTACTGTCCGGTGACATCTCCAGCTGCTGACGTCGGCGTTCTCCGTTTTGTTGGACATTTTAGAGTGCGCCCAGTCCAAGTGGACGTCCATCACCGACTGCAACCTTCAGTCGGGCACGGTCTGCAACGCATCGACGCCCGTCGGCTGCGTCTGGCCCTTCCAGGTAACTCAGCGCAAGCGAGCGCTGGATTCGCACAAGGCCAAGAGGAGAATGAAGGCCGGACACGGCAGCCTTCAGTAGACGGACCGGCTTCTCTCCCTTCGAATCCTTCCTCATCTGTCCTTCGTCTATCTTCACGTTCAACATCTGTTCCTCGTTTGGGCTCAAGCGTCGCCCGCCTCAGGGTCTCCACTGTATCATCAAATCATTCAAACGGAGAGGCTGGTCTCTTTTCCTCGCTCCCCCCCCCCCCCCCCCCCAAATAAAACTCAAAAGCTCCTCATGCAGGCCATACCCCTTTCTCCCACTCTCTTCTTCGTCGACGACTGGCTCCCTTCGAACGAAGAACCTATCCACTTCTCCAGATTCAGAACTGGTTTCTTGTCTGTTGGCGTCCTAAAATGTAACTCGAGTCTTTTCCCCAGAGGGAGTTTCGACTCGCCTTCTTCCTTTTCTTACGACCAATTAAACGTCCCCTTTTCTACTTAACAAATGCAATGCAACCCTTCACGAAGGTCCTTCTGCCTTTGAACGGCGATCGAGTTGGGGATGTGCACTCTGGCCAGGACGAGTCACTGGTCCGTCTCCGACTTCAGCCGACTGGGTCGCTGGCCGTGGGTTGTTGAGTTTCCGTCTTTCATCCCCGATCTCGACAAGTCCCTGCCCCTCCATCACCCTCCCCCAAACCCCATCTCTCTCTCTTCAGACCTCAGCTAGAGAAGATGCTTTCCCTCTCGGCTTCTCGACGACTGCCCTCGACACTCGCCCGAGCGTACGCTTCGGCTCCCCCTCCTTCGTCGTCTAGCAGCTCGTCCTCGCCCAAGCCGCCGTCGCTCCTCTCGCTCGCCGACCTGACGCCGCTCCAGATCACCAAAGTCATCAACAAATCAGCCTCATTCAAGGCGTCCTGCAGGTACCCCGCCACCGGAGCGGCCAAGATCAACAAGACGCTGAGCGACAAGACGGTCGCGCTGCTGTTTTCGAAGCGGTCGACGAGGACGCGGGTTGCGAGCGAGACGAGCGTCAAGCTCCTCGGCGGACACTCGATGTTCCTCGGCAGCTCGGACGTCCAACTCGGCGTCAACGAAAGCTTGACCGACACGTCCAGGTGCGCGCGCTTCGTGCTGTCTGAAGAGGAGCTGGGGAGCTAAGGAGCACTCTGGGAGGGATGGGCTTATCGCCTGGCGTCTCGCCCCAGCCTCGAGTCACAAGGAAACGTTGCTGACTCCGACTAATTCCCCTCCCTGCCCTTCCCCCACCAATGCAGGGTCCTCGGATCGATGGTAGACGGTATCATGGCCCGAGTAGGCGACCACTCGGAGGTTGAGACGCTCGCTAAGGAGTCGAACGTCCCCGTCATCAACGCCTTGTCGTCCCTCTGGCACCCTACCCAGACGCTCGCGTCCCTCCTAACGCTCGCCCGAATCTACAAGGACCGCAAGCCCTCCTCGACCTCCGAACTCGCTAAATCCGCTCCCGGCAAGTCGGCCAAGGAGTCGTGGTCGACCCTGCTGCACCAGGACCCTACGGCTGCCACGGCGGACGACAAGCCTAAGATTCCTGGCCAGCTGAGCACCAAGACCAACCCGCTCGAGTGCCTCAAGGGTCTCAAGGTCGCGTGGGTCGGAGACTGCAACAACGTCGTCAACGACATGATCGTCACCTACCCCCGACTCGGCATCGACCTCCGAGTCGCCTGCCCTGGAGGAAAGGACGGAGAGTACGGACTCGACCCCCGAGTCTGGGCCAAGCTGTGCGTTCTTCTTCCTTTCAGTCCCTCTTCCCGTTGTTTCATCCGACCTCGTAGCCGTCCTCAGTTGCTGACTCCCTGTCATTACGCTCTCGGCTTGCAGGGAGGAGTTCGGCGCGACGGACAAGGTCCTCTTCACCAGCTCGCCTGAGGAGGCCCTCAAGGACGCCGACGTTGTCGTCACCGACACCTGGATCTCGATGGGCCAGGAGGAGGAGAGTGCTAAGCGACTGCAGGACTTTTCCGGTTTCCAGATCACCGAGGGTGCGTCTTAGATTCCCGCCGCCCTTTCACCCATCCACCTCACTGAGGCCTCCCTTCGTCCCCAACAGAGCTCTGCAAGCGATCCGGTGCTTCGCCCGACTGGAAGTTCATGCACTGCCTCCCTCGACACACGGAGGAGGTCGATGACGAGGTCTTCTACGGCCCCAGGTCGACCGTCTTTGAGGAGGCCGAGAACCGAAAGTGGACCATCATGAGTCTCTTCCAGTGCGTCTCTTCCTTCATTCCTTTCTCACTCGCTCCTTCTGGAGACTGGAGACTGATTTGGTTATTTGTTTCTCTCTCTTTCTTTCCTGGCAGCTCGTTCATGGGCAAGCGATCCATCTAAAAAGAGTCGTGTCACCGGGACGGAAGAACCGGTCGTTGTATCACTCAAGGGGAATCTGGTCTGATGTGCGTTTGCTGGACGCAGGGTTACGGAAGAGGGTTGCCAAGTCGAAGGGTTTTCACCGAGACGGAGGAGAAGAGGACGAGAGCAATGCGTTTGTTTTTTTCTTCACTTTCTTGATCTCATGGTCTGCCTCTCCATCGTTGACCTACCACCCTGGTTCTCTCCCCCGAAACAACTGACCACTGCGACGCAGTCGCTGACTCGTCCTTTCCTGCTCAAAGCGGAACGAGGTGCTGACGAGATAAAGACGTTGGAGAGCGGACGAAGGCGGGCAACGCCTTCGTCGTCATCCACCCTCCTCCCTGCTTTCCGCTTTTAGAGGCCGAAAATGAAAGTGGTGGATGGGTCCAGCTCCCATCTCTCTCTTTGTGGTGTGGTCAACCCACTCAAGATGGATGTCGTGGCTCGAGGAGAATAATCGTCGAGGGCGTTGGAGCAAGGACAAGGGTCGGTGGCTCACCCAAAGGGCAAGACGCCGTCCTCCGATATTTTTGCCTTTCGACCTTCGCGACGGGAAAAGGAGAAAACAGATGCAGCGAAACAGCGTTCCCGGTCCTCCTCTCGCCACACTCGCAGGCGCGCTTCAAGCAAAACATTATGGAATGAAAAGGGAGGATCTCCGGGCCCCTGCACACCGAGGGTGCAAGGAAAAATGGGGAGGCAATAGTCGTGCTCGAAGACTCAGGATGCTACCTCCCTCTCTGGGGATTCTACTTTGCTGACTGGTGCGAGGCGGCCTCTGCTGCTGGGCGAAGCACTGTCAGGACTCCTCAGAAGCCAGCATGCGACACCATCATGTCTCCGTTGCTCTGGGAGCCTTGCAAGATCCACGGCGACGTTGAGTACTGCACTCGGTCCCTCGTGCTCACGACAGATCTGCGTGTCGTCCGTTTACACCGACCACGCCGGGGTTGCAAGGTCTCCCTTCGCTCCAGGAAGTCTGCGAGGCCGTCGATCTCGTCGCTGGCATCGACGATGCTCGAGAAGCGGGTCGGTTTCGCAGGAGGAGGCGCTGGAGGCAGGGAACGCGTCTCTTTCTGTCTGCCATCGGCTGTCTCCGACGAGCTCTACTCTTCTTGCTGCTTTAGCGAGTATGGCGACTCTCCATCTCTCCTACACGTCGATTCGTCTTTTTCCAAGGGAGGAGAGGAAGGACGGGCCGACTTGGGCTTTCTGCTGCTTCCCTCGTTTGGGTACTTGGGCTTAAGTCGGTTCCAGTCCAAGTCTCAAAGTTCAGCCGCCACGTGAGATACTAATCAAGGGTTGGAACGCCACTCTCGATGTCTATCTCAACTCAAACCCCACATCTGTCCGGAAGCCCAGCGCAGCCGGAGAAATGCTTCATTGAGCGAGATTGAGCGACCCACCGAGGAGGGTTGACCCGTCGGAGTCCTCCGTTCGCAGAGGCCGAGCAACAGGAGCAAAGCAGGACGAGAAGGGGACAGCAGCAAGAAAGATATGGGATAATCGTCGGCACGTCTTGTCGGAGAGAAGAACGAGCGCCAGGTCGGCTTGAACGGCGGGTGGCAAGGGCAAGAAAGGGAAAGAGCGATCATGGCACAGAGACCTGCACGCTCGTTTGCGTGGGGCGGCGACCTGGAGCCGGTCCCTCATTCCGCCCTTCTCGATCAATCATCTCTCACTGCGAGCGCACCCGGTTCATGATTTGCCTGCCCGTGTGTGTGGGTTAGAGTAGGGGGGCGGCTCTGGGAGGGAGGGCCTCCCAAGGGAGGAGATTGATGAACGGAGTCCCAACACCCTTCCTTCATCGAGCCCTTTGCTAGTCCTTTGCCACACCGTCAACCCCCATCCCCCTCTCCCGTACTCTTGCCCTACGGTAAAGGCACCGTCCCTCCTCGACGTACGTGCCTTCGCTCGCGCTCGCCAGAACTCTCCTATCCGACAAGCTTCGCTCCCTCGGTCTGAACACGCCGGTGCGCCCCCCGCACATCCAGAGGCAAGATCCTTCCTCCTACTCCCCCTGTCCTCGCAGATCGTCGTTCGACTGGACGCTGCTTCAGGCAGTAGCTCGCACCACCTCGCACCCGTTCAGCCCACCCTCGCTCTAGCAGCTCCGCAGGCTAGCAACTTTTCTGTGCCCAAGCCAACGGGACGGGACGGACAACACACCGGCGGCTCCTGTCTGCAGCTCATCCGGCATCGGGCTTCGCTTCTCTCTCAGCCCCTCTTCTCCCCATCCTGCCCTCCTCGATCCGGCATCGACCACTCGCTCCACCTCGTCCTCGTTCCCTCCAGCCTCGCTCTCGTTCCGGGTGGTCCTAGCGTCCAGACATGTCGACAGCGCCCGACCCATCGTCCTTCCGCGCGTCGCTCGCCCACCAGCCCGGTTCTTCCGCGGACGGTCCCTTTGCTCCCCAGCAGGAGGGAGGGCTCAACCTGACGGGAGATGCATCCAAGCCGTGCTTTACTGGAATCCTCGACACGACGTACGACGCGTTGCTGCTGTTTGAAGCGAGTCGGCGAGGGATGGTGCCGAGAGTCAAGAAGCGGATACCAGAGGAACAGAGGGACAGTCTGATCCGGAGTGGATCCGTCTTTGTGCGTTGCTCCTCATCATCTGCTCTCGGTGGTCAAAGACAAAGTTTCGCTAACGATGGATGGGTCGTGTCGGCTCCTGGGAGATTAGATCTTTGAGGAGGAGGAGTCCGGGATCAAACGGTGGACGGACGGACTCATTTGGTCGCCCTCGCGCATCCTGGGTTTGTCGTTTTCCCCGACGACCTGCACTCGCCTGGGAACAGGACAAGGCTGGATGGCTGACGATGGCTGATCCTCTTCTCCAGGCAACTTCCTGGTCTACCGCCAGACCGAACAACGAAAGTTTGTCGCCTGCCCGTCTTCTCCACATCCACCCATCTGTCCGGCCGGTCGCCTCGATGCTTGAGCACTAACATCGCATGCCTCTGATCTTGTAGTAGTCGAGGAAATCAACGCTCCTCGACGAGCAAACCCGCCAAACCCAAGTCTGTCAAAAGTCCTGAGACTCCCCCATCTCCTACCGCCGAACTATCTCCGCCCCCCAAGGCCGTCAAGAAGGAACCCCTCGTTCGACCCGTGCCGCCGCCCGGCAAGAAGTCCTTCTCCTCGACACCGTCTGGCCTCGACCCTGCGTCTCTGCTCGGTCTCAGCGCACCGCAGGACAGCGGGCTGCAAAGTTACTTTGCCTCGGCTCAGGCGCAGGTCAAGCGGAGGAAGGATGACGGCGACGACCTCATGGCCGAGAGCGACGACGAGAAGGATCTTGAGGAACTCGTGAGGATCAAGGAGAGGAGTCTTGTAGGGAGTTTGACCAACGCGTACGCCTTCAAGGACGGCGGTCTTGTCAAGCGTGTGAGTGCCCCTCCCGTGACCCACAGCCTGTCCGTCAAATCTGACTCTCTCGGCCGGCTTTCGATACTCAGACCATCTCGATGCTCGTCAACGGGAGGACGCAGCATCTTGTCTCGTACTACACGCTCACAGACGGTATGTCTGACCGCTTTCGGACGCCCTCGTCGCTGCCCGAACTTGCGGACTTTGAGATCGACCATCAACTGGTACGTCTCTCGGATGTCGTTCCGATGGACGCAACAGATGGCTGATCTCCGATTCGGATCTTTTTCGTTTGGCAGCTGGCCAAGCAGCAGTTCCGGTTCCCGCCCGTGACCGAGATCGGCCAGGATGGCATCCTTCGCTACGTTTCAGAAGCCGACAACTCGGCGTCGCCTGAGCCAGAGTCACCCTCTCTACTACCCAAGGAGCCCAAGAACTCCTCTTCAGCGCGGGCGATCCCTGTCCAGCCGCATCCATACTTTGGCGAGCACTCGGCCCACCCCTCGAGCTATCCCTATCTCGGCGCGCCCCCCCCCCTAATCGAAACGGCGTACGCGTCCTCCCTACAGCATCAACCTTCGTACGCGCTCCAAGGGATACAACCGCATCATGGCATGGTCGGCTACGGCGTGCCTGCTTACAGCACGTACTCAGCGCCCAGCTCTATCCCGCAGTGGTCGTCTTCCCTGCCGAAAGAGTTCCACCATCCGGCCGCGCTGTCTCCCCACTCGATGTCGTCCATGGCGGGCTCCCCGTTCAGACTCTACAACCCTCCTCTCCCGACGGCCCTTCCGCCAACGAATCCCAACCGAGCCAACTCATTCGGTACTGGGCCGCAACGTCGACGACGGGCAAGTCAAACCTCCGGCTCGGGATCGGGAGCGGAGGGTCGACACTCTATCGCTACCAGCTCGCCTTTGAACCAGGCTAACCGACCCCTCGCTGGCGGCAAGGGTGGCTACCACCCCTACGCTATGCCGTCGCCGACCGAAGGATGGACCGCCTTCCATCCGTCCAGCAAACTCTCCCCGTCAGCGTCGGTTGCTCAGAAGACGTCGTACTTTGAGGTCGAGCCGTCCGTGTTTGCAGGAGGACCTCTCTCGGGCATGGTCAGTGGACCCTCCTCGGCCGGCAGTTCCCTCTCCGCTGGGTCGGGAAGCAACGGTGGTCTCATCCCCCCGAAGCCGTCCCAAACGAACGCGCTGGCACCGGTGCCCTCTTCAGCGCTTCCCCCGTCGAGACGGATCAGTCTCAACTTTCCGCGCGACTCGCCCAAGAGCTTCAACAGTCCGCGACACCGTCGGTCGCCGTCCATGCAGCCTTCGCCGCTGCGGCTTGCGGCTCCTCTGCCGGCGTACGCTGAAGAGGGCGAACTTCACTCGCTGCAACCCCAAAGGTCTGCCTCGGCATCGATGTACTCCCACACGCTCCCGCAACCGCACACGACGTACGCCGTCGCACCCTTGTACGCCATCCCTGGTCCACAGGAGGTCGCATCTCGAGGACACGACGCAACCTGGGGTCAGCACTCGGACGACGTCCAGCACGGCAACCACCACTCGGAACACTCGTCGTCGTACAGCTATTACGGCTCGAGCGGAGACCCTTTGGCGCACTACGCCTCGCCGACGTCGCCTCCTGGCGTTCACTCGATCTCCACCGCCACGTCGTCCTTTTACCATCCTTCGCTCCTCCTCAACCCGCCGACGACGTCGTTCGCAGAGGACAAGCAGTCGGTGCACCTCGCGCTCGACCAGGCGCATCTCTACGACCCGAGTTCGTCGTCATCAAACCGCGAGCCGTCGCCTTCAGGAAGAGGCGACGGTGGAGAGTACCACCAAGTTCCGAGCGGCATGGTCGCCCCAGACGACGGTGGATCGAACGCTGCCTTCCCGATGGAGACGAACGACTACCAACCTCACCCGGGGGCAGGCTACTGGGCCGAATGACCCCCACGTTGTCGCTTTCTTCCTTTTGCTCCTTTCTCTCAAACGTCCGACTCGCTCCGCACGACTATCGGTCAGAATCCTGTCGTACCACAAATTTCCCTCCATTCTCGTCTCTTGTCTTGTACCATCCTGTCTGGCACGTTCTACGCTATACTCGCTCGCATCGAGCGTTTTGGTCTGCTGTGATACCTTTCGTGCCATGTCCCTCTCTCCTATCCTTCATCACCTGTCCTACTTCCTAGCCTCCAAATCTGTCGAGTAGTATCGCTTCCCGCCCTCCTTCTTCTCGGCGTCTACTCTAAAACTTGAGGGGTTTATGATGGTCTTGCTTGTTCTTTTTCTTGAGGGTTATTGACGAACGAAGGCCTGCCGTTCCGCTCTTGTATCGACGTCTCCCATATCTTTTTTGAGATTCGTCGATGAGCAGTGAGCCAATCCTCGCGCACACCCCATCGCAAGCAAGCCAACGACCCAGCGCAAGCACTGCAAGCCTGATCATCGCGTGCGCCCTCGCCGCTCGCAGGGGTAGCTGTAGTAAACAAAATGACGTCGCCGAAAGCAAGGTAGGATAACTGACCATCGGAGTTCTGAACGTCCAGCGCACTCCCCCCCCCCCACGTCAAAAGGCTCCTCCCCTCGACCCCCAAGGCGTATAGAACAAATTCAATGACCTTTCGGAGCAAAAGGTCAAAATAAAGCTGACTGCAGGATTCGAACCTGCGCCCTACAAGAGGAGGTGATATAACGAATTAATTCGAATCAACCGCCGTAACCACTTGGCTAAGTCAGCTTGATAATATTAGAATTGTTTACAAAAATATGAAGACATCCAACAAAAAACGGTGTTTGAGGGAAGGAGAACGCGGCAGGGGAGAGGTTGGGGGTGACTGGGGCTTTCGTGGGGTTTGTTTGGATTGCGCGCGCGCAGAGGCTCGCGCGCAGGTCGACTCGACCTTCACCCCTTCCCTCCTCTCCCTCGTCCCAACTCCTTCTCCTCCCCAGCAGCATCCACTCGGTCATCTCCTCCAGCACTCTTGGATGTCCCTCTCGTCGTCCCAGAGCACGGCGACCGCGTTTCGCAGCTTGACCTGGTCAGGCTCGGTCCCCTTGCAGATCTCCCTCTCGTCCTCTGCCGCCTCGGGCGCTGGCGAAAGCTACTTTGTGCGTTCCTTCCTACATCCTTTCCTGTCGTCCGAGGCTTTGGGGCTGCTCGTCATCTCATCCTTCATCGCGCAATAGGCTGACCTTTGAACTTGGTTTGTGCGACTCGCAGGTCCAGGTGCCGCGAAACAGCTATCTCGCGCAGTACCTCCAAGAGATCCGCGAAGGCCTCGTCGAGCTCGCCCTGTCCGAGGAGCAGCTCGCCGCGAGCAGACAGAGTGACTGGTGGTTCTCGGACGACAACGGAGGAGGCCGGACGAGATGGTGCGTTTGCTCGACCTGCGCTCGTCGCTTGCTCGCGGGGTTGACATGCTAAACCGACCTCTCCTTCGCTTGATCAAGGCACTGGCCGATAGGACTGATCTACGACCACTCGTCCATCAACAACCCTGCACTCTCTATGTCGCTTCCGCCATCCAACCCGTACGTTTCCTCGTCCATTCTCGCCTGACTTTCGCGCCGTTGACGCTGAGCCTCGTCCCTCGTCCTCCCCACAGGCCACCCCTTCGTCTCACCCTCCATCTCATCCCTCAAGACCGCCCAGCGCTCGGTCTGGCGCTGTCCAACTCACTCGAAGCGTGCCGGATCGCCTACATGAGCGCGCTCAAGGAGGGCGACTTTGTGCGGTGGGGGAACACGAAGCGGGTCAACGGGCTGAAGCGGGGCGATCAAGACGCTCTTTGGAGTAGCTTGTTGTCAAGTGAGTCTTGCTCTGTTAAAACCTGCGCCTTCCGAAGTGGTAGAGACCTGACTCATGGACGGGCTCTCCTCCGTTAGACGACTTTGACACCCACCATCGGGTCCTCTCCAAGCTCCTGCCGCTACCCAACCTCCCCCCGTCCGTCCAGCAGCCCGAAACGCCAGGTCTCCCGTCCTCTCGCCCGCCGAGTACCGAGCCCGGCCAGCAGGGCCAATCAAGCATCGGCGTCTCGACCGGCAAGCCCGACTCTGCGTACGCCGTCCGGAGTGTCGCGATGAAGGTCATCCTGCCCGAGGGAGCGGGCGTGCTGCAAGAGGTTGCGCCGCCGTACAACGCGTCGGGTGCGTTTGCTCCATCACACTCAGACTCCCTTCTTCGCTCGCTGACAAGCCTGGTCTGCTTTACTGTCATCTTCTGCCGGATCGAAAAGGCCAACCGACGACGCTCCTCTCCCACCTCCAAACGCACCTCCCCCTCCTCTTCCCGCCCGACCAAGCGTACGCGCTCGCCTTCCCCGTCGTCCAGGGTGTCGTCCCGCCGGAGGGTACCGATCTCGCCTGGCTCGGAGCGTGCTTTGCAGGTGCCGACGGTTGGGTCGGCGTGTGCGTTTGTTTGCGCTAGACGTAGGAGGGTTTGATGAGCATGGTATCTGTTCCTACCTGGTCTTGCGTGTCTGCAAGACACTGATGAGAAGCGCTGGAAGGTCATTCTTCTCTGAGCGTCCACGAATCGGCTACTTGCGATTCGAGAAAGCGAGGACTTGATAAACCTGGAATGCAATCCGAGGAAACAGTGCTTGAGAGTGCGTGGACTACAAGGGTGCTGAGAGGAGAACGTTGCTAAGCTAGACGAGAGAAAAACGAGGTCTGCGAGGTCGTCCGTCCTGCATATGTGCGTATCGACTGACAGAAATGAACAAAACAAGAGAACGCAAAGCAATTCTAAGGCGATCCTTCCTCCTCGACGATGTCCTCTGCGAAACTGGGCCTTCGGTCCGTCGCGCCTTCGCTGCCCCTCCTCGACTGACTGCCCCTGCGCTCGGCCAGGGTCGAGTACTCGCTTGACCGTCTGCCCTCCCCGCCCACGCCGGCTGCGAGGGTGGCTTCGCTCCCGCGCCGGTGCGCCTCAAACTTGCTCGCGAGCGAGCCCTCACTGCCGCTCCAGACGGTGCTGAGCCGGTGCTCGTGCAGGCGAGACGGATGGGCGTTCCTCCTCGGCGGAATCACGAGAGGGACGTCGGCCGTGTTGATCGTGTCGCTCTCGACGTCGAACGGTTCCTCGTCGGACGACCCCGAGGACGAGGCGTGCATCTGGTACGTCGGCGAGAGCGATTTCGGCCGTGACATGCGCGGCTTGGACGGCGTCAGGAGCGTCGGTGAGGGTTCGAGCGGGTCGAGCTCGTCCAGGTCCGCCGCGCTCTGGTCGAGAGGAGGGTCGGCCGTGAGCGTGTACGTGCGCGACAGGACGGCGAACGACGACGTCGGACGGCTGCTGGTGGGCGGACTCGCTGACCGTTCGCTCCCTGTTGGCGAGGCGAGGTTGACCTCGTACCCTCCCTCGCCCGCTTCGAGGTCGACGTCGTACGAGACGGGCTTGCGCGTCGTCAGGGGCGTTCCGGACCACCGTCGTCGCTGCTTGTCCGAGGCGGCGTCGGTGGAGGACGCGTTGCGCGAACCGAGGACGACGGACCCGTTGCCCAGATCGCTGCCCGTGAGGCTCTCGATGATGCTCGAGCGCGCGTTGCTGCTCGCCTGACTGCGGAGCGAGCCCTGTCGGAGAAGTCCTCCCCCCGTGGGCGGGACGTGGGCGGGTTGGTCGTCCTCGTCGGACGAGTACGTGAGGTGGCTGATCATGCTCGTGCGCGACCCACCGACCGAGGGAGGGGGGAGCGGGAAGGCGGGCGTCGTCCATGGAGGCGAGATGGGTGAGTTTTCCGACTCGTTGGGCGACGTCTCTGGCGTGATGAAATCTCTGCGAATCAACACCTGGGGTGTGTGGAGGACGTTGGCGATCTGCGAGTCGACGATCGGTCGCAACGAGCCTGCATCAGGCACGTCTGGCGTCGATGGCGAGCGTATAACGACCATCGGAGGTTGCGCCTGGATGGCACGCAGGGTCGACCCGAACGCGACCGAGCCCTCCTCGATCGTGGGCGACGCAGGCAAAGTCGACCGAAGGTAAGGGGACGTGATCCTGCCCCCGGACGTAGCCGACGGACCGAGGTACGAGTTGCGCTGGCTGCCATCGCCGCCGTACGCGGTCGTGCTCGCGCCCGAGATCGTCCTCGGTCGGTCTCCGCCCTGGACGACGTTGGTCGAAAACGCCAGCGCGGCCCTCTGCGCCTCCTTTCTCGCGAGCCGGAGCATGTCCTCCCTTTCAGCCTGCCACTTGAGCTCCTCCATCTCGCGCTCGCGCTTCTCAATCCGCGCTGGTCGGTTCTCGGCCGACCAGAGCGCAGGCGTGTAGTAGTCATACACTTTCGTGCCCGTCCGGTCGAGCGTCGTCGGCGGCGGCTTGGGCTCGTGCGACGGCGGGACGAACGAGTGCGAGGACGTTGACCGGTGGTGGTTGCCGTTGAAGTACGGGATAGTCGGGGACGAAGGCAGGCGGATGGGCGCTTCGGGGATCGGTCGAGCGGCCCTGACGTAGGCGAGCGAGATGAGAGACTGGTTCGCAAAAGAGCGGACGGCGTCAGCCATCGACCGCCTCAGTCGAGAGAAAGGACAGGTTACACACGAGGACGACAAAGCTCCCAGCCAGTCGAGCGCAGAGGACGCCGAGCCAACCGTCCCACCTCCACCCATCGCAGACCGTCCCCCTCCCCCAGCTGGCGTCCATGTTCCATCCGCACCGGTTCGCGAATCCCGTCGGCGCCTGCTCGTTCTCCCACGACTTGTACACCGCCACCTGGGACGCCGCGGTTAGAAGGGTCAGGAGGGACGAGAGAGTGAGGAAGAGGATGTTAAACGGCCAGGGCGTCAGAAAGAGGAGCGGGAGGGTGAGGATCGAGATGAGCGACGTGATGAAGAACGTCAGGTTCAGACTCCGCTGGACGCTAGGGTCCATCACTGCGTTCCGAAAGAAAAGAAAAAAAAGGTGAACTGATCAGTGGTGGTGGGAGAGGGTTCCAGGACTGCGAGATACGACGCACGGATGAACGCGATCAAGTAGCGCACGGCACAGTACCCAACCCAGCCCTCCATGATGCCGACCGAGAGCCACGCGATCCACCTCCAGACCTTCCTCCCTCGCGCACTGCTCTTGCGCCGCTCGTCGCCCTCGACCTCGAGCGCAACCTGGCTCAGCGTCTTCTCGACGTGCTTCTGCCGCAGCCGGAAGGACGCTATCGACGACTGGGATGACGCTGGCGAGCTCGGCCGGTGGTGGTGCTGGTGGTGCTTTAGTGGATCTTGCTTAGGAGTGGGTTCAGGGGCGGGTTGGAAGGGGACGGGCGTAGGTGATGGGGATCGGAGCGACTGTTCGCGAGAGTGTCGCGAGAGCGTGTATGAAGGGTAGGGCGAGGTCGAAGGCATCTTCTGGCCGTCGTGAGGAGAGGGTCGTGAGGTGGGCAGGAAGGAGATGCCCTTTTTTCACTGGCTCTGGGACACGGGAGGCCGAAGAAGGGATCGGGAGGCCGGTTTGTGAGCAGCAGCAGCTGAAAGGGGAGGGAGAGGGCGGAGCTTGAGGTGAGGTCCAGGAGCCTTGAGCTTAAGACGGGCTGAGGGACAACAGCTAGAGAGTTGAGAGGTCCGACTGGGAGGAGAAGCGAGCCTTCCAGGAAAGAGAGAGAGCAAGTGGGAGACGACGGTCGTTTGGGTGAAGTGAGCGAGAGAGAGAGCTCCCCTCTGGCTTGGGTCGAGTGCGAGTGCGCTAGAGGCCGACGCTCCCCTTCCCCTGCTGTCCCTTGCCCTCGAAGCCCCAACTTCGGGTCAGTGGCTTTGATTCCTGCCAGGGCGTTAGCAAAAAGATCATCCAGCAGCAGCAGCAGGGTGAGCCTCTGGGTCGTTGTGGTGAACGGGCAGGCGGGGAGCGGGAAGACAGCAAGCGGGAGACATGCGGGAGCCAATTCAACTTGCACTTGCACTTTTGACTCCAACTCCGCCCTCCTCCCCTCCTCCGATCCCCTGCTTGTACTTGCTCCGAACAAGCAGCAGATGCAAGATCTGACGCGTCCTTATCAGCACGGATCTCAGGACGCGTCAGATCTTACAATCTAGCTGCAAGAGAGAGAAAGAGAAAGAGAAAGAGAGGGATTGAAGTGTACTATTGCTTGCAAACCCTATCTGGGTTTCTGTCTGGGTTTCGGGTTGGGCCACGCCTGTGTCTCTGTGGCCTCGGCCGCCTGCAACGAGCGCCGACTTTGAGCCCAACCCCTCCGCCCAGTTCCTACAGTCCTCCACTCCAGGTCCAGCAGCAGAACAAGCCCCAGGTCGGACATCCAACAACACAGTCCTCTCCGGTCCGCTCTTACAGCCTAATTTCTCGAGCGAACACTTACACGCACGTCGGCTCGTCGGTTCGGCTCTTCGCTTCATTCCCTCCGCCCTGGATCCAAGACATTCGACCGTTCCCACTGTCCCTCCCTCGCCACGACTCCCAGCGACCTTTCGGACCCCAACCAGCCCCTCCTGCTCCTCCAGCGCACCTCGAGGCTTCCTTCTGTCCATCTACCTCGTTCGGTTGGCAGTCCGATCGCGCTCGATATCGCCGCTCGCCTCCTCGCTCCGAGCTAAGGTCAAAACCTCCTCCGACCTCGATAACCTCATCGCCCAGCTCCCACCATGTCCTCCGTGATCCCTGAAGTCTACTGGGACAGTGCGTTCCCTCCTCTGCCTCACTTGCCTGGTGCTCTGCACCATCCAGTGTCCGTTCTTCGGCTGACGGCTGCTCCTATCTTCTTGCGCCCTTGATCACTAATTGAAAACACCCCACCCCCCCGTCAATCAACCTGCCTCTCTCTCCTCCCATCATCCAACCATCCTTCATCTCCTCCCTTCCGCTCAACTCGCTGTCGAAACCTCTCAGACCAGGCGTACCTGGCCGATTACTACTCGTCACGCTACGTGCCATGGACGGCCAACCCAGGCGTTACTGTCGCCTCGATTCTCGTCTCCGTCCTTGGTTCGTACGCAACTCTCCTCATCCTCGGAAAGAGGACGAGTAATAGGGGTTTCATCAACTGGCTGTTGCTCGCCCTGTCTGCGGGAGCCTTCACCGTCGTCGCCGTCTGGAGCATGCATTTTGTACGCCGACTCTTCTTTGCCCTTGGCATCGGCTCACACAGCTGACACCGCCCATCGGTCTAAACCCTCCACCGTTTTTCCTCAAACAGATCTCGATGCTCGGTCTCCGTCTCCAACCGTCGCCCACGCAGTCGTGGTACATCCAGTTCTCGGCCGGCTACACGTCGCTCTCCCTTTTCATGCCGTTGATCGCCTTCATGCTCGCCTTCATCTTCTGCGGAGGACAGGGAGAGTTTCAGTTTTGGAAGACGGCGCTGTCGGGAGTGGTCATGGGTGGAACGATTGCGTTGATGCACGTACGTCCATTTCTGCTCGCTCGTCTCGTCTTGAGACTGTCCGACCGCTCGGCAGGGTTCTGACGACCTCCTTCGTCCCCACCTTCTTCTCATTCACTCTGGAACAGTACTCGGCCAGTTTCCGAATGCCCCTCTACGTCAACACCTGGCGAGCCTACACGGTCGTCATCTCGATCCTCGAGGCCGCCGCCGCCTCGACCGCCGCCCTGTCCATCTTCTTCAAGTACCGCGCTCTGTGGCAGGACTCGTTCCCCAAGCGGGCGGGCTGCTCGGTCTTGCTCGCTGCGGCCGTTTGCGGGATGCACTACATTGCACTTGCTGGTACGCGCTGGAAGTTCAAAGAGGGCGCGGACTGGAGAAGGATCGACGGCGGAAAGGAGCAGAGTGTCAAGTTGACCATCGGTACGTCCTTACTCTCGTTGCCCGCACCATCACCACTTCTTGCCAGCATCTGACCTCTCTTGCGTGCTTTCGTTTCGTCGCAGCCATCTCGGTCATGTGCCTCGTCATCATCCTCGCCTCGCTCGGTCTGGCCGTCCGCGACTTTTGGCGCGCCCGAAAGATCTCGACCGACGCGCGACAGATCGTCCTCGCCTCGGCCGCGTTTGATAAGATGGGTCGGATGCTCGTCAAGATGGACGGTACACTGCCTTTGGTTGTCATCGAGACCGATGCGGTCCTCAAGGTGCGTTTCGCCTTTCCACCACTCGTCTCGTCGCCCGACCTTGAGACTGACGCCCTTGCCCTTTGCCCCATCCATCAAACAGGACATCATCTCGGAGCTCAACCCGCACAAGCCCACCTTCCAGTGGCTGTTCTCGCTCTCGTTCAACTGGCAAATCCTCATCCCCTTCCACTCGCAGATCGCGGCCGCCATCGCTGCCCGCCGGGGCGGCAAGAAGTTCTCGACGTCGTCCTCGAACCCGACGGCCTTCTACGGGCGAAACGGGTCACGCGCGGCCGCTGCGAGGGCCAACAATAAGAAGGCCAAGGAGCTCGCGCTGTTCCGCTCGCGGTTTGTCGAGGCTGTCTTTGAGCTCGCGGGCGAGACTAACATCCGGATGGAGGACATCGGCGTCCTTTTCGACAAGGTGCTCGTCACCGGTACGCTCGGACTGGGAGGCATCACCGGATCGACCAATGATCCGACCAGAGACGAGAAGGACCGGGATGTCGAGCAGAACCTCCAGCAGCAGGCCCAGTCGGCGTTCAACAACGCGGCTGACAACGAGGGTCTCATGATGGTCGTTGTCCGCGAACTCGACCCGACGACTCTCGATGCGTACATGGCCCATGGGTACCGCCTGGCCGAGATCAAGCACTTTTCGCACGTCTTTTCGTCCCGGATCGGTGTGCCCAAGCTCGACCTCGACACGTTCCTGGCCAGCTGCAAGACATTTGCCAAGCGCGGGACGCGCCCTGTCGTCCAGCCCGCGGGGGCGTACGTTGGCCTGTTTGGAGTTCGCGCCGGAGGCGAGGTCAACGAGGGCGAGAAAGGCGTCGAGGTCTTGACGTACGGGTTCGCCAAGCACCAGATCCCGGCCTACCGCCTGCCGGACGTGTCCTGCCCCATCATCCCCGAGGCGCGCAACTGGCTGAGGACGATTTCGGGCATGACCATCTCGGAGGTGCTGTACCAGTGCGACGAGGAGATCTCCAAGCCCGTCTCGCCCCGGCAGAGGCGGCGGTCCATGTCGTCCCAGCACTCTGGCAACAAGTGGTCCGACTCGGAGGACGACTACGACGACGACGAAGAGTCGACGCCTCTGCTCGACTTTCAGATCGCGCTCTCGATCGCGGTCGAGGCGCTCGGTCAGGCCATGGTCGGTCCCTGGCCCGAGATCAACGACATCGCCCGCCTGTCCCCGGAGATCTTAACGGTGCCGTCCTCGCTGGACGGGTCGACCGAGCCGGCGCAGATGATCGTGCTCGAGGCCGTCCTGCCGAGCATCATGGTCGACGACGGCGGGCCCATGTTCAGGGAGAAGCCAGAGAGCCCCGACTTGGACAACTCGCGACGGGCCATTCGGCCGTTCAGCGTGACCGACAAGCCGCCCGCGCCGTTCACCTTTACGCCGTTCCCACTGTTCTCGAGCGCGCAGACGATGCTCATCAAGGGTCGGGGTGCGAAGGAGTTTGCCAAGGAGGTTCGTCCGAGTTCACTCAACCTTTTCCTCTTTCGCGTCCTCCGAGACTGACGTTGCCCACCTTGCGCTCTTTCCTTTGCAGGTGACGGACCAGCTCGGACCGCACTACGGTGTCAAGGTCATAGGCGCACCCGAACCTGTGGCGGCTCCTCCGTCGGCCAACCCCAACCATCCCTTCGGATCGTCCATCTCTGCCCCTCTCCTCCCTCCCCCTTCGGGCGCCCTCCCGCCGCCTCCTCCAGGCGCACCCGTCGCGCCCCCGCTGGGCATCTCGATGTCGGTCCAATCGTCGTCGTCGCAGACGCGCCTCCCGACGAGCGGGTCGCGCAACTTCTCCAAGCCTTTGGCGGGCGTGTCGTCCCAGGACCCCCTGACGGGCTACGCCTCGGGAAGCCAGGACCACCTCACGCACATGCCTGCGGGCGTCGCGACCGTGCGAGCACCGATTAGGAGGAGCGACAGCGACGTCAGCTTGTCGAGCGCCGGTCCTGGAGGAGCTGTCAAGGACGGCGTCATTGGCGGTCGGGTGGCGGTCGGCGGAACGGACGGGTGAGTTTCCTGCCCCCTCTCATTCCCAGTCGCGTCTCTCAGACTCTGACGAAGACTCTCTCTCTTTTTCCAGCTGGCATCTGCGCGCTATGCGTGACCTCGAGTTGACGCCGCAAGGCCAAGAAGGACTCGTCGGGCTCGACTGGTAGACGCCCTCCTCTCTTCTATACTTGGGCAAATTCCCCTTCATCCTCATATATCCCCTTCATGCAATCATTTCTTCTAGTACCTTCCTATCCAACCCTTCCTCACCTCCCTCCCGGAATCTCCTGTCGTGTTCTGTGCTGTCCATCACGCCCCCTCCCTTTGTCCGGAAGGGCGTCCACACTTTCCACCCCACTCTTGCTTATGTGTTGTGCACACACCCCTTCCTCCTCCCCTCGCCTCCTTTGCGCCCTCTATCCTCGATTATCCCTTGCCTCCTCTCCTCTTTCTCTCTCGCGTCCCGTCTTGTTATTATCCTCTCCAATGGGTGTTGAAAGTGATTATCTCGCGAAGGGGAACCGCTGTGAACCCTCTCATCTCTTCCCATCCCTCTTAACGACAGGCATCGTTTCGCGAGGCAGGTAGCGACGGACAAAAGCAAAAAACAGGTCTCGGTCCAGGGACGATCATCCTCCAAAGCGCCAGACGAGCACGAGCAGCGCAACCTCCAGTCCAGCGACCAGCCCCCCAAAGACGAGCACGAGCGGTCCAGACGTCTCAAACGTCTTCTTCCCGTCCTGTCCTCCTTCTCCATCACTTGTTCGACCGTCTGACGGCGGAGAGGGGTCGGCGAACGACCGGAGGGATTTTTTGAACGGCGATGGGGGCAGGTACAGGCGTGGGCAAGCGGAGACGAGAGGGGACGACGGAGGGAGGATCGATCGGTTCGTCGTCGATGATCTCTTGAGGGAAGCAATCAGGAGGAGGAGAGAGAGAAGGGTGTAGAGGATCCCAACTGACAACGTCGTCAAACAGCGTTGGCTCTTCTTCTTCTTCCGCAGACGAGAAGAGTGAGAGAAACGTACTGGAGAAGTATCGAGCCTCAAAGATCTTCAGCACGACGGCTGCGTAGCCCAGGTTGGCGAGCGACGTTCGCAGCCAGGCGCCTTGGTACGTCCGCTGGGATGCGCGCAGGTCGACGAGACTCTGGGCCGACAGGTGGGGGTCGTGGTAGTGCGGGTGCAAAGGGTGGCCGGAGGTGGGCATGGTCAGAACGAGGGAGGCGCGAGGCTGAGCAGAGGCTTGGTTCGAAAATATCAGCAGCAACGCGAGAGAAGAGCGTCAGTCAGAGGTCCTGGTCAGGTCCAGGGATAGATGCAGGCGAGGAAAGCGATTCGAAGGACGAACACGCTGGGCGGAGTAAGACGACAGGTGGGGAGTAGACGAGGCAGACGCCAGATTCAAAGTGGATCTTCTTGTCGACGGCACAGAAAGTCTCAATCCTGGACGTGGTCCTGACCGACGTGGGCGTTGAGGGAAAGGATGCTCGAGGTCGTGAAGGCTGCGAGCGGACTTGTCGCTCTCGCCATCGGCCTCGAGAAGCACGCAGCAGCCGTCGATATCCAGCCCTGACTCCCCAGCTCAAGAGCTTCCAAGTCCGACCAGATATCAGAGTACAAGCTATCAGCGCGACCCGGCCTGATGTAGTGCTGACGACCTGGGAGGATTTGATCATCATTGGCTGCTGCCTGCCGGACTCCTCCGTCGCCTCCCTCTGTTAGACCATGCGGACCATCTTTTGCTTTCTCTCCCTCAACCCTCAACCCCCAAACCGATGCAGCTGCCCCCCTCGCCCACAATGGCCAGCACTCCTCAGTCCTCGTCTCCGGCTCAAGGCTTCGTCGACTTTGTCAACAGCTCGCCCACGCCGTTCCACGCTGTCGCAGAGGGCATCCGCAAGCTCGAGCGAGCGGGGTTTGTGCGTCCTTCCTTCTTCCCTGCCCTCCTTCCTTCCAGAACTGAATCTTTTCGGGTCTCTCAAACGCAGACCAAGATCTCGGAGCGAGACAGCTGGACCGACCTTAAGCCCGGCGCCAAGGTCTACTTCACTCGCAACGCTTCCTCCCTCGCCGCCTTCCATCTGCCTGCCGACTACACGTCGGCCTCCCCTCTCGGTCTGATCGCCACCCACGTCGACTCTTGCGCTCTCAAGGTTCGACCCGTGTCTCGCAACTCGAAGGAGGGCTGGGAGCGTCTCGCCTGTGAGACCTACGGTGGTGGGATCTGGCGGGGCCACTTTGATCGCTCGTTGGGCATCGCCGGTCGGGTCGTGACGAAGGGAAAGGGCGACGAGTGGAAGTCGAGGTTGATCAAGATCAACAAGCCTATCGCTGTCATCCCCTCACTAGGTACGTCTCCAGCCGATCCTTGTTCATCGGAGAGGGCGCTGATTGACGTTCGACCTCATGCCTCCCAGCGATCCACCTGGACCCTGCGCGGGACTCGTTCACCTTCAACAAGGAGACCCACCTTTACCCTCTCCTCGGTCTCACCTCCCTCCTCAACGCCCCTTCGCCTGCAGTCTCGACAGCTGGCGTCTCTGACTCGATGTCAAGCAAGCACTCGCCCGCTCTCCTCAGCCTCATCGCCAAGGAACTCGACGTGGCGGTCGAGGACATCGCCGACTTTGAGCTCCAGCTGTTCGACGTCCAGCCCGCCCAGATCGGAGGCCTGAGCGACGAGCTCATCTTTGCCTCTCGGATCGACAACCTCATGAGCTCGTTCAGCGCTCTCGAGGGGATGATCGAGGCGTCCAAGACGGACAAGGGCGAGACGGCGCGTGTGATCCTGCTCTTCGACAACGAGGAGGTTGGGTCGGTCTCCCACCAGGGTGCCGAAAGCTCGATTCTCCCGACTTTGGCGACTCGGCTGGCTGGTGCGGGGATTGGTGGAGCAAAGGACGCTCGACCGGAAGAGGTCCTGGCAAAGTCGTTCCTTGTCAGCGCTGACATGGGTCACGGTGCGTCCTGCCCTTCTCAAGCCTATTAACCCTGTCCAGCCAGATCTGACCCTCCCTTATTCTCATTTCGCTCGCAGCTGTCCACCCGAACTACTCTGAGAAGCACCACGACCTCCTCAAGCCGATGCTCGGCGGCGGAGTCGTCGTCAAGACCAACGCCAACCAGCGCTACACGTCCAATGCGCCGACGACGTTCATCATCCGTCGGGTCGCCCACCTGGCCGGCGTCCCGCTGCAGGAGTTTGAGGTTCGGAACGACTCAAACTGCGGAAGCACCGTTGGGCCTGGTTTGAGCAGAGCCATCCGGACGGCGGACGTTGGGTTGGCTCAACTGGCGATGCACTCGATTCGGGAGACTGGTGAGTCTGACGGCCTTCTCTTTGTAGCCTCATGTCCAAAGTGGGGGCTCTGATCGTTCTGGCTTGTCACTCTCTCGTCTTTTTAACAGCCGGAGTCGCCGACGTCCCCCACTACATCAACTTCATGGCCTCCTTCCTGTCCAACTTTGGCGAGGTCGACAAGGGCTTGACTGTCGACTGAGTTCGAGGTTGCATCGAACCCCACAAATCCACACCGAGACGGTTGACTCTACAATGAAAGTCTGGGTGTTGAAGACGTCATTTATTTCGCTCCCCGCAAGGTTTGTGGTCCGTTCTTGTCAGCCTGCTGTCGCTGATGGCAGTCATTCGGCAAACGAGACGACATTCCCTGCAAGGTGGTAGAAAGATCTAGGGAGGAAGCTTCTGCTGATCAAGGCGGTCGCGTAATCAGGTGGAGTCGACGTGCGTACAAAAGCCCAGCTCCTCGCTGTCTCTTCCTCCCCTTCAACCAAAACTCCCTCCCAACCCTCTTTCTATCCCCTTCTCTCCAATCCATTCCACCATGCCCGCCGCCATCGAGTCCCTCGAGCAGTTCCACGAGCTCGTCAGTCAACTTTCTCTCTCACGCGTCCAGCGTCGCGACACGCCCCTCCTCGCCCTCCTCCGATCAGGGCGGGCCACTCTCGTACACGTCCTGACATCTCCCTTACGCGTCTCTCAAGATCAACGGCGAGAAGCCCGTCATTATCGACTTCTGTGAGTCCTTTCGCATCTCTTTTTGAAGGAGGATAGGGCTTTTGACTGACGCAAAACCACTGTCTCGTCCCCTTCCTCCTCCAGGGGCCACTTGGTAAGCAAACCGCCGTCCTTCCCTTCCGACTCTCTCCCTCCTGCACCCCGCCTCTCTCCCTCTTCTTCGGGAGACGGAGGGTGTGGTAGGGCGTGGTGAAGCGAGCCTTTGGGCAGGCTACGGGCGATAGACAGCAGCAGCTCGCTGACTCCCGCTCGCCTGTCCCCTTTCCTCTACTCTCCGACGGATACAGGTGTGGTACGTCGGCTCTTGCCATCATCCTCTCTTCAGACCCGTCTGTGCTGCGTCTCGCCCCTCCGCTTGTCCCTTCGGAGACGGTGGTGGTGGTAGGGCTGGTTTGACGAGTGCTTTGAACGACAAAGAGCGACATCTTGCTGACCCTCCGACTCCCTCTCCCTTCTCACCTCGTTTCAAAAAGGTCCTTGCAAGATGATTTCGCCTCATTTCGGGAAGCTCGAGGCCAGCAACCCGGCCGTGTCGTTCTGGAAGGTCGACATCGACGCTCAGGAGAGGTGGGTCTCCAAACTTCGAACCCGCTTGTCTTTACTGGCGTGCAGAAGGCCAAAGGCATTGACTGACGCGTTTGACTTGGTTTGTCTTTCAAAAGCATCGCTGCCGAGGTGTACGTCTTGCTCTTGGTTGACGCGACTTGAGCGTGAGGCTGACCCAAGAGACTCGGTTTGGACCGTCACAGTGGCATCAAGAACATGCCCACATTCGTCATCTATTACAAGGGAGAGAAGGTCGACACCATCGTCGGTGCCGTCCCCGCCAAGCTCACCGTACGTTTTACCCTTCGACTAGTATGCTTATCGCAAGGAAGAATGTTGACAGAATCTCTCCTTGCCTTGCACCCCACAGAACGCCCTCAAGGAGCTCCCCTCCAAGATTCCCGGTTTCGAGGCTACCTCCGCTTAACTGCACCCCCCTCCTTGCACTAGAGACACCCTTCAATTTGTTACGATCTCATGTATCATTGCGACTCCTCCTTGATCCTCGTGAGCTCGGCCTGGGACGTGACCTCGGTGAACGACACGCGGACCTTGTCGACCGCCTCTACCTCCTTGAGGCGCTCTTCGATGAACCGTCCAACCTTCTCAGCCTCTCCCAGCCCGACGAGCTCGTCTGGTTGACTGACAAAGACCAAGTCGACCTCGATTCTCGCTCCAGCCCCTCCGTTCAAGCCCTTAACGCTCTTCACGACCCACCGTCGCGAACCGACCACGTCCGCGCTCTCCTGCTGGAGGTCGGCGAGGACGCCGTCGAGGTCGCGCAGGATCGCGGGGTCGCACGATGCGTCGAGCAGGTCGAGCGTCGACGTCCACGTCATTGTACTCGACTGCTTGAGCAGCAGGAGAGACACGAGCATGCCGCCAAGCGGGTCGAGCACGGGGAGGCCGGCGTGCGAGCCCAGGATCGACAGGAGGGCGATGAAGGACGTGAACGCGTCCGACCGATGGTGCAGAGCCTGGGTGTCGTTCGTATCAAACGCGCAGAAGGACAGGCACACAAAGAGGGCGTGGCGTCAGTATCCTTCCGAGGCAAAGGCGCAGGAGACTGCGCGACTCACGTTCGCAAGCAAGACGCTGCTGTTCTCCTCGTCCCCGACCTTCTTGGTGATCCTGTACATCCATTCCTTGACGACGACGCTGAGCGCGGCGATCCAGGCCGCGTTAGGGTCGAGCACCATGCCGTTCTCGTCGAGCTCGATGTCGTGCGAGTGGGCGTGCGTGGGCAGGAAGCCGGGCAGGTGGGGCAGGTTTGAGAAGACGTTGGACTCTTCGAAGTGGATCATCGTGAGCAGCTGCAGAGACAAGCGTGCAAGTGAATGGAAAAGCGGTCGGAGATTGTCAACACGACTTCGGGTTGAAGCAAAGGGGAGGACGGAGGGAGATCTCACGTTGTAGCTGTGCAAACCGATTCCGATCGATCCCATGACAAGAATGGCAGAGACGGTCCACATGCCGACAGCGTCAAACTTGCCCAGTCCGTGACTGTGCGGAAGGGGGAAAGGTGGGGACTGGTCGTCAGTATGGATCCTCGGACTGGAGGGTTTCAACCGTGAGTGAGCATCCTCACGGGAAGAGCTTCGTCGGAGGACGACGGGACATCTTGCTGTTTGATCAGAGCAACGAAGGGTCGTCAATATAGCGCAATCTCTTCAGAAGCAGGGAAGCTGGAGACGTACTAGCAGAAGAGAGTGACGAAGTCGCCCAGAAGGTCCGACGCAGAGTGGCCCGCCTCAGCCAACAACGAAGCAGAGTTGAACCGCCTGCACATCCCCAGCAAGCCCAGAGATCGATCAGGTCAGTACTCTGTCAGGTCCCGAGCTCCTCGTGAAGCAAAGAGTGCGGGCGAGGGATGTTGACGTACCATCCTGCGATCAGTTTCAGGCCGGTGAGACCGACGTTGCTCGCGAGCCCGTAGAGCGTGATCCGACTGCCCTGGTCCCCCTTGCCCCTGAGCGCGTCCCGGAGCGAGTCGGGCGAGGGCACGTTGTGCGAGTGCGAGTGACTGTGCGAGTGAAACGGGTTGAGGGAGGAATGGGAGTGCGAGTGGTCGTGTTTCGAGTGCTTGTGCTCCGAGCGAGGGGTGCTGACATTAGAGGCCTTGTTGGGGCCAGCCGCCGCCGCCGCCGACGGCTTGGGGTTGGACGGCTGTGAGGGCTGGTGCGGATCGGACGACATGAAGCGCTTGGACTGAGCGAGGGTGGGCGACGGAGGGCGACGGAGGGTAGGGGCTGGGGGCGAGAGTGAGAGGCCAGCGACTGGTCTGCTCGCTCGGGCAGCGCGAAGGGCCATCCGACGAGGTCCAGAACGCGAAGGGGCGGAAGAGACTGTCGAGAGTATCCGGAATCTCAGACCGGGTGCGATGTTGGATACGAACGAGAGCAGCTCGAGTAGCTCAGAGGCTTTGCGAATAGGGGTTGCTGGGAGGGGTGTCGTGTTATGTCGGTCGGAGAATTGGAGATGGAGGCGACGGTTCGGACGATGTTCCCAGAAACCCCTTTCGCGAAGTGCACCGTCCCCGACCACTCAAATGCACGTAGTGGCAAGGCATGAAATATCTGTATAGTGTAAGTGTACGGAGGCTTGAGAATTGGGAAGCAAGTCCATGGGAAGGAGGAGAGAGGAGGTACAAGCCGTGCTGCGTGCGCGCGCAGGCGGTTCATGACGCGCTCAACGAGTCGAATTCGAGATTTGGGTTGAAAGAGTAACAGAACAGAGGAGAAATAGAAGACTGCGATGCGGATCTAGAGCGAAAGCCAGCGCGCAACGTAGAGTTGAGCAGAAGAGGTCGATGTGGTTGGCTTATCTAGCTTTTGTAGTGGGCAGCTTCCCTCGGACTCGTTCCTCCTCCTTCGTAAGAGTTGACCAGCAAACTCTGCCTCGCCACGTCGGGCGTCGTGTTCTTGGGCAGCCGCATGAGCGAGTCGCGCGTGTTGCTGAGCGTGAAGAGCGACTGGCGGTAGGCCGTCTGCTCGGTGTAATACTGCTCGAGCTTGACCTGGTACTCCTCCCGCGAGCGCTTGTGGATGAAGAAGAGCCCGACGCCGGTGCCGATGATGACTGGAGAGAGCAGGCGTGAGTTCTCACTATGCACGCGCGACGAGATCGCTGTAAGAACACGTACTGAGGGCAATAAAGAGTGCGACGACGACGTAGATCCAAACCGCAGGCGTCCGAGGGGAGAACGACGGCGCGACGCAGAACCCGGTCGTGGCGCAGTTGTAGGACGAGCATCTGGAGTGAGCGGTTCCGTCGTCAGTGTTGGGGTCACGGCGCAAAAAGGGGACGGGCGAACGCACTCCTTGTCGGCCGAGCACGCGGCCTTGACGTTCTTAGTCGCGATGCAGAGCTTGGACGTTCCGTCGCAGTACGCTCCGAACTTGCAGCTGCAGAGTAGAACAGGAGTCAGGGTCAGCAAAAAGCGGAAATAATCGAGAAGACTTCAATGCGACGCACTTGTCTCGACTTCTGATGTCGGGGAACTCGTTGCCGTTTGCGTCCCAGCCGACAAAGACGAGGTTCTCGAGCTCGCACGCCTCGCCGATCGTCCGGTTGTCGTAGTGGCACACCTGGTTCAGGCAGATCGATCCGTTTACGTTGAGCGACGACTTGAGCTCGAGGTAGTTTGACGGCGGGGCGCACTCGTCTGCGATATGAAGAGGGGGCGAGTCCAAGTTCAGTCCTTGAGCTCGCGTGCGCGGTCGCGGAGAGCAAAGGAGGCGGAAGACTGACCGTCTCGATCAAGCTGACATGTCTCGCCTGGTCCGACCTGAGCCTGGCACTGGTCCATCTCGTCGGGGCAAACATAGCCTTCTCCACAACGCATGGGCAGGGTGTCGTTCTCACCGTAGCCGTAGGGGAACTGAGGGGCAGGGGGGGGTCATCGAAGGGGCAAAAGGAAGAGCCTGGTCAGCGCCTGATGTTTGAGCGACACAGCTCGAGACCGCCGTGCAGTCCTCCAGTGACCCTCCAGGCCAGCAAGCTGAAGGTCTGCTCGATCCTGGCGCGTCGAAGAGGGAAAGGCGAGAGAAACTCACCTCGTCTCGTCGGCAGCCCTTTGCCACGCAGATATTGTTGGCCGAGCAGTAGGCCGTGGCAACGCAGCCGCTGTTGAGAGCGAGCGTGGCGACGTCCATGTGGACAGCAGAGTACCTATCGTGGCAGTAAAAAGCGTCAGGAGGATCGTTGGCAGGACGCAGGAGGGAAGGCAAAGGGCTGAAGAGGAGGCAGGAGCGTGACGTACTCGCAGTAGCCTCCAATGTCTGCTTTGGCCGCATAGACCGACGTCGAGAGGAGTAAAGGCGCGAGCAGGGAGAGCGAGGCGAGACCGATCATGGCTGGAGGCGAGCTTGGGATAGGGAGAGGAGAGGAATTTGCGGGAGGTCAAGGTCAAAGGAGGAGGACACTGCGCCCGCCAAAGGAAGGGGCGCGTCGTCAGTCAAAGCACTGCACCACTTTCATCAAGACGACACATCTTGCACGGAGCGAATTAACAGAATGGTCGACGAGATAGTGCGCAGTGGTCATTGGTAATCGAGAATGGGTATATTGTAGATGCGCGATGAAGAGGAGAAGCAAAGAGTTGGAGGAGAGTCGCGACGCGCTCGGTCGACCGATCAGAGCCTCTTCAGTCCCCGCTTCGCCGCCGACTTTGCAGGCGCCTTCTTCTCGACTCCCTGGTGAGCGACCTTGGTGGTTGCGCTGGCCGAGGGGGTAGACGAGGACGTGGCCTGCTGGGTCGAGTTGGCTCCAAGGGGGAGGACTGGGCTGGACGACTGGCTGCTGGACGCGGTCGTGGCCTTGACGGGCGTCGCAGATATGAACTCTGGCGGAGAGCTCTGATAGAAAGCGAAGGGTCAGAAAACAAGTACTCTACAGCGAAGAGAGAGAGGGCGTACCTTGGGCGTGGCGTGGATGGACGTGAAAAGGCGAGCGTGCTTGCAGCTGATGAAACCAGGAGACCTTATCAGACTTACTCTTGCGCAGCTTCTCGAACGAAAGGGAACGCACTAGTCCTCGTAGGCCTCCAGAAGGAGCTTACCGGCCTCCTCGTCGAGAGCCGACTCGGGGTTCGGCGCAATGAGCAAGCACCGGATGACCTGCAGAAAGGAAGTTAGTGGTCAGAAACCGGACGAGGTTTGACAACATCGTGAGCGCTCACACTCAGAATGTGACTGATTCCAGTCTCGGGCGTCCAGCCCTTCTTCAGAGTGTCGACGCAGATCTCTCCCTGCTTCGAGACGTTGGGGTGGAAGATCTTGGAGACCATGGTGCCTGTCGGGACGAAGAGGGTTCGCTCGGGGTCAGCTGGCAACCTGGTCGAACGAAACGGCAAGGGGACGAACACTTTGGAGGCTGCGAAGGGTACGTGTCTCCGAATGCGAATCTGATCTTGAAGTAGCCTCCTGCGTAGGGAGTGCCATCTGCGCATGACGAGGAAGGAAGTCGAAGAAGGTGTCAGCCCGGAGTCAGAGGACGACGCGACGACCAGTGTGACCACCTCCTCGCCGTACAGCCCAACCCCGCCCTCAGCAACAATGAAGCCCACATAAGGACCCGCAGGAGTCCAGAGAGCACCCTTTTCTCGCACAAGGAGACGCATACGGAGGGGGAAAGGCTTGAAAGGCAACTCACCACTGCGCACACGAATAAGCGGATGAACCAACACGGCCCAGGATGCGAGGTCGTCAGCCTCTCGTTCTGCCTACATGAGCTCTCTCAAACGCGAAAGACAAGGGAGAATACGCACGGTCCTGCTACCCAGGCCATGAATTGGGTAATGTCGTCGTCGTCGAGGCTCTCTACGACTCTGCAGCCTTCGGGAGGGTCGTTGCGGAGCTGCGCGAGCTCCTTTGCAATTCGGCGGACGCTGGACGAGGCGAGGGACATGGTGCGAGCAAGAAAAGTCGTCTGCGGATGGAGGAGAAGGTGCCTCGACTGTGCTGTGTGGGCAAGGAAGGGAAGAAGGGTCTGGGGAGGGTTTTTGAGGGTGCGAGCAGGTGTTGGGTGTCGGTCAGTTCGAGCGCTGGCGATTCCGGGCAGGAAATTGGCGGGAAGCAATGCAAATGGCCGTCGAGAATTCTCGCCTCAACTCTCTCTCATAAGGGAAGCCGTTGCAGACGCGAGCGACATGTAAACGTACGAGCGAGAAGAGGCAAGGTGTGAGGGAAGAAACGAGTGGGGGAAAAGTGCAAAAAAGGAGTGCTCTCGAGCGGGGAATCGAACCCCGGTCTCCCGCGTGACAGGCGGACATCTTAACCATTGGACCACCCAAGATTTGATGGAATTGAATGTCAGTATCTATATATATATATAAATGCACAGGTCCAGCGACGTGAGGAATTTACTTTTCTCACAAATCAACTCAGGCAAACCTGAAAACTCTTGCTAGACTGATGGACGTGTTTGTGCTAGCTTGGCTCAGTCTCATCACGAGACTCGACACTAAGATCGAGCAAAAGCCACAAGTGCGTGCACTCCTCGCTTCGCCCCTTTATCTATCGACCGAAACGTACGCGCAATGATCTCCTTTGACAACCAGCAGGACAAGAGTGAAAGTTAAGACTGCATGTTTCATGTTAATCGGCGTCCTCAACTACCTCTGATCGCCCGGAGAGACCAGCAGCCTCCTTCGCTTCTCTCCGTCTGCGAACCACAACAGGATCGAGAAGAAAAGGGTCAGTTCATCATCACCTGGACACGCGAGTTCTCGCACTGATGAAGAAAGGACGAATGAGTGACAGAGAGACGCACCGCTTGACATCGTAGTTGTAGACCCGCGCGAGGTTGACGTCCATGATGGTTGCCTGCTCCCTGATGAACTCCACGTCCTCCGTCACGTGTTCCATGCTCAACTCCGCGCCCGCGAGCTTTGCCGTCAAAAGCTCGAGCGCTTCCTCCAGCGGGTAGGACAGCATGACGTTGGCCTATCAAGCGCAAAATAGCGGTCAGTCTTGGGAGTCCTCTCGTGAACGACGCTGGTAAAGGCAGGAGAGGGGGACTCACACCCAACCACAAGTTGACGTGTCCATCCTCCTCGACCTCTGCTTCGCTGAAGAGCGTGTCGTTGAGCTCAAAGAGGGTCTTGATGGGCATCTGGGGGTCGTCTGCTCCGTCCTCCGAGTCGAGGTCGTCCTCCTCCTCAGCAGGTTTCGAGGCCTACCCCACACGTGAAGAAAGCTCACGTCAGCTCGACCGTGAGCGTTGGAGAGAGCTCATGCTCCTGCAAGTTTGGCGAAGGGAGGACCAGCAGAACGTACCTGTCGCTTCCTCTCGAGCAGGAACTCAACCACCCCAACTGTCTTCCTCACATCCGGAATCTTGGCCTCGAGCCCTTTCCGTCGCTGATTCAAGTTGAGCTCCATGTACCTGTACTTGCTACTCTCCCCCCATCCATTTCGCAATCAAGGTCGAACGTTTCGTCAGCAAGCGAGCTCGAGCAGGGCGAAGGGAAGAGAGGGAAGGGGAGGACGAACGCGCTCATCTCCTGGAACTTTCGCAGAGCTCCTTCGCAGTCCCCATCTGGACCTCCAATGTACTCTTCCACATTGGCCTTGTCACACCCAGCAAGAGAGGCGTCTAGTCAGCTTTTGCCCGCTCTTGGGAGAGTGGGAAGGGTTGGGAGAGGGAGGGGGGACGAACGATGAAAGGCGCTGCGGGGATCCCTCGGGGGTTGCTGGGGATGTCGTTGGTCGAGCTGGTCGCTGTAGGGTAGAGAGTCGAAACGGCCGACTTGGAGCTGGACATGGCTTTGACTGTCTTTCTCTTCGCAGTCGAGGGATGAGAGTCGGGGGAGCTTGGGGAAGGGTCAGGTGGTCGTTGGGTGCTCGGTCGAGCGCGTCCCTCGTCGTCTCGAGGCGAAAAGAGCGACAGGCAGAGTTCGACAAAGTGTGCACTCTCCTCGTTCGTCGCTTTGCTCTTTCACGTCCTTGGATTCGTGCGGTGCGCTGTCTATCAGGGCTTTCAACGGGTTGGCAGCGGCGAGATATTTGACCAAAGGGCTCGGGTTGCCTTCCCTCTGACTCCCTCCCTCCTCCAAACAGCCCAGCCCCTCTCCCGCGACGAACGCGCAAGTAGAGATCCAGCAGGTCATGCGAATCTGTCCTCCGAAATTCCCCTATCTACAAAGCGAGCGATCCGACTCTCCCCCCTCTTTTTCCGGCGTCCCCTGACCGGCAAACCGTCGACACTGCGATGAACAGAAACCGACGTCGTCATCAGCCTCAGCAAAGGCTTGACGGGATGAAAGGGGTGGTAACGCACCTGCCTTTAGTGAGCCGAGGTGTGCTTAGGAAGGTCGGCCTTCATCTCCTCAAAGAGGTCGTCGAGCGTCATCTCGGCCACGACCTCCTCGCCAGACTTGCCAACCTTGGCCTCCTTGGGTGTGAGGTCGACCGCCGTCGACTCGTACGTCTGCAAGTCGGCAGCGAGCGAGGTCGAGAGCGAGGCGGGGGCCTGAGGAGGGGTAGGGGGGGAGAAGGACTTGACGGCAGAGAGGGAGGCGGACTTGGACTGTAGCAGGACGGAAGGAAGAGGATCGGGGAGACAAGCGCGAACGAGGAGAGCAAGATGGAAAGAAGCGATCGTTAGGCTCCTGGGACTGATAGAGACGACTGGATGAGGAAGAGAAAACGCACAGCCTCAGGAGCCTTGTAGGCCTTGAGCTCCTTGATGTAGAGGTCCTGGACGAGGTCTGCATCTCGCACAGACGGGCAAGGCAAAACGCGGAGCATCCTTTGCAGTCAGCCCTCTTCCTTGCTCCCAACTCTAAGGATCCAGCTGGTCTTATGGACGCACCCTTTCGGACGACTGAGGTCGAGAGGGTCCTGAAGGACGAAGGGGCGGCGGCGACTCGGGCCTGAGCGAGGGGAGCAGGTAGGAGGGGGGGGGAGATTTCGGGCGAGGGGTTGCGAAGAGGGCGGCCAGAGCAGAATGGAAAGCGATCCAAGGCGTCAATCTCTGCCGTCGATGGGAGCAGCCTGCAGCAGCTGGCAATACGATAGGGTGTACGTACGGAAACTCGGGCGAACATGGCTGGGCTGAGGAGAGGATAGGTCGGGGGGGTAGGACAGGCAATGGACCAGGGCGCAAAGGGCCCAGGCAATGAGCCTGTCTTCCTGCATCAGTATGCATTTCTGCAGGCTGTCCGCTTGAGACCGGCTCCTCCGCCCCGAGCACACGCACCATCTCGCTTTCCTCGTCTTCGATATCCCCCATCCCTTCACTCTCTTCAACACGATGCGACCCTCCGCCATCCGCCTGCTCAAGCAGTCGACCAACCTCACAGGCTTCGTCGTCCACACCAACCCCCTGCCCGCGCTCGTCCACACCTACCAGGCCACGCTCACCGGCCTCGGACACCTCCCGCCGTCCTCCGCCTACCGCCAGGCGAGCGAGGCCCTTACCCAGCACCGTCTTGCCGTCGTCCAGGACGCTATGAAGGCCCACGGCGTCACGGTCGACAAGTACGACGGCGATCGGCGACCGGGGGAGGGGGACGAGGCCGTGGGAAGGGTCGAGAAGGCCCTTGGGGGACCAACGGACTTGCAGGTCGAGCAGCTACTGGACATCGCTCGGAGGGAGGAGACGCTCGTGGCCAGGATGATCGACTGGAAGGCGTGAGTCGTCGTCTCTGCTGTTCCACGTCGCTCGGAGTGCGGAAATTGACTGACACTCTGTTCGGCCTACCTCAGGTGGGAACCTCTCGCTCATCCCCCGCCAGAGGGTCAGTGGGAGACCTTCAACACAGAGCACTAGACAACAACAGTGCACGTCTACCTCTTCCTTCCACTCTCCTGCCTGCGCTGTCGTCACTCCCTGCGCGACTCCGCTGTCATCGCCGCACATATTCACGACCCGTAACGCTATCTCTTGCACAATATCGCCAGCGCTCCAGACCTCCCTTCGATACTGGACGACTCCTACTCGCTCTCACACTCTCTCCGAACGCGACGTTGCAGGCTAGGACCGGTGGGCTGGGGACGATGGAAAGTTCATGAACGCTCCCGGCGACTCCTCTTCTCTGGCCGTAAAGAAGCGCGAGCAGTACAACGTCTCGCAGCAGAAACGCATCCTCGCAAGGAGACTCCCTGCGTCGTTGCGAGCAGAGGGTTTGGATGAGAAAAAGTGCAAAGGGCGAGAAGTTAGCGAGGGCTGGCGTGTCGAAGCTCAAGCCCCTTTTCCCTTTCACCGTCGAACCCCCGACCCAGCTCCCCTTCCCCCATCTGCTCCTCAACTCACCCTCATCCCTCGCCCATCCTCCAGAACACCATCTCGGTCTTTCGCCGCTCGCTAGCATCAGGTCTACCCGTGTACGTCTTGCGCCTGGAGTGTTGGAGGGGAGAAAGCTTTGGGAGGAGAGCAAGCGGGGTCCGAGACCTGCCTTCACCCCCTACGACGGAGTGGGACGATACATCGCCCTCCTTCCTCGAGCCTGCGACTGGACCGAGTCCCTCTAACATCTTCTCCGCCTGATCTTGTCCTCCAGGCAGTAGGTCTCGAAAGCTCGCCAGATTTATCGCCAGGTCGAACCTCAGGTCGGTCGCCCTCGAAGCACGAGCATCTCCTTCGCACCCTCCCCCCAACACCACCAGCTTCCTTCGCCCCATCGCCCCTCCTCGAAGCCCTCTGAGCAAGAGCAGCTGCCCGTTTGCCAGCATGTCCTCGAACCAAGGACCAATGACGAACGGCACCTTAACGCCCTCAGCCAGCGAGAGCGCAGGAGGCTCGACGACCCCCACTCCTACCTCCACGCTCGGACCTCCATCCGCCGCCCATCCGATGACCTCTCTAGACCTTTCCAAAGGCCTCGGACTCTCCCTTCCTTCTACGCCTACTCCGAACGGACTCTCGACAAATTTGAATTCGACAGAGTTGGGAAAGCCGTTCTTGGCGAGCACGACCCCGGTCGCCTCGTCCTTTGCGCTCGGACGGTCCGCCTCCTCTGGCGGTCCAACCTCCCAGCCAGCTGTTGGTGGAGGAGGAGGAGGATTGTTCGTAGGGTCAAAAACAGTTGTCGGGACGAAGAATGAGCCGTGGAGGGTGAGCGTGGCGTTGGATGAGGGCGCTCCAAAAGGTAGAAAGGGCATGGTGTGCGTCTACGCCCAGTGTACGTCTCACCCTCCCACCAGCTTCTCTTCTGTCGCCGGTTGGGTGCGCGGACTGGACATTGTGTGTATTGACCCTTCCGACTTGGCTTGCGTTTGTGGGTCATGCAGCTGCGACGCACAACTACACGCTGCTGCGCACCGTTAAGGAGATCAAGGAGACCCACGACAAGGTGCGTCTGCAGTCTCGACTCACTTTACCTTCGAAAAACCGACGGCATGAACTGAGTTCGATTACCATAGCTTGTGGCCTCGCTCTCCTCTACGACTCTACCCTCGTTTCCTGCGGCTTCGCTCGCCCTGCTCGACCCCTCGCATCCGGACGAGACCTCCTCCAACCCCCCTCCTACTCCCCGTCGGTCGTCCATCCGGCGAGCCTTTTCCAGACTGCGCGAGTCCTCGCGGGACCGATCCCGCTCGGCCAGCTCGTCGACCGCGGACGCACCGAACAGCTTGGGCGTCCCTGCGCCGCTTGGAGGAGCCGTCGCTGGATTGAGCGGGTCGAAAGGCTCGACGCCGACGATCGAAGAGGAAGACCCGCTCCATCAACAAGGAAGCGAGAAGGAGCTCCCGCCTATCCCTCATCTGAGTCCCCTGATGCCGCCGGGCGAGAACGGGTCGTCGTCGTCCACCAACCTCGCTCGGTCCAACACGGTCAGATCCACCCAGAGCTCCAGCACGACGGACGGATCCGTCTCGGCCGAAGGACGAGCCTCGACTAGCCGGGACGAGGAGACGACAGCATCGCCCGTCGCTGCGCTCTCAGTCTTCCTGACGGTCCTCGCCAACGAGCAGGCCGTGAGGGAGTCGAAAGTCTGGCGCAGGTTCCTGCGTGTGAGGGGCGACGACATGTCTTCGGTCCGAGTCGAGCGCAAGATCATCCGCACGCACTCTGCTCAGGGCCTGCATCAGTCGTCCCTCTCCAGCTCAATTAAGGGCATCGGTCGCTCACTTCGTCCTCCCCGGACTTCCGACAACGGGCAGGTGTCCAGCACGGAAGACCTGGCGGCGGACGATGGGGTTTTGATCGAGAATGAGGAGGAAGGGGGTGTGTTGCCAGAAGTGGACAACTCGGTTCCCAACCAGGAGCTGGAGAGGTCGTTGGGTCTCTCTTTCGGTAGGAAGAAGTCGGATTTGACTGCCGTCCAGGTTGCTAGCGAGCAACGGTCGACGACACCCTCGCAGACAACGCTGCCGCCTGTGGCTGCCGTCTCCCCTCTGGTCGACCCGATTGTGACGTCCTCTCTGGAAGCCTCGCCTCGGCAGGTCGACGACTCGAATCCCTTAACACCAGACACGGCTCAGGAGGCTCTGTCGCAAGCTGCTTTCTCGCCGCCCTTCCCCGACGAGGATTATCTCTCCAGCCATCTCACCCCGCCGACCACGTCTCCTCACCCACCTCAACCCGATGACCTCGCCGAGCCGGACGTGCCATACCACGAGGTCCTCGCCGCTCGAGAAGCCGCCCGACAACAAGCACTGCACAACGCCGAGTCCGGAGTCGGCAACGAACGTCAAGCTCTCGTCCCACCTAAGAAGCAAGTCAGGATCAGCCATCGGAAGGTCTGCATCGACGACTTTGAGCTCATCCGGGTCCTAGGAAAGGGCTGCGCCGGGAAGGTCCTGCTCGTCCGCAAGAAGGGCAAGAGCTCGACCGGTCAGCTCCTTGCTCTCAAGTCGATCGTCAAGCGACACGTCCTGGCCCACCAAGAACTCCAGCACACCCTGACGGAGCAGGCCGTCCTAAGGCGTATGTCGCGCGACGTCAAGAACCCGTTCGTTGTCCACCTGCACTACTCGTTCCATGACAAGGATAACCTGTTCCTCGTCATGGACTTCCACCCGGGTGGGGATCTGGCGACGCAGCTCGCCAGGTGGGGGAGGTTTGGCAGGGACCGGGCGAGGTTTTACGCGGCCGAGATCGTGGAGGGCTTGCAAGGGCTGCACGCTGCAGGTGAGTTCGAAATCACTCGCCGTCACTTCGCCTTGCAGTTCAGAGGACCGACGAACGATGTCCTTCTTCCGTGCTATTGCAGGTGTTATCTACCGAGATCTCAAGCCCGAGAACATCCTGCTCGACGCCGCTGGACATCTCGTGCTCACCGACTTCGGACTCTCGAAAGGTGCGGTCCCTTTATGACCTCCCTTTCCTATCTCCGATCGTTGACGTGTCGTATTCTTGCTCTACCTCTCTTCCAGAGTTCCCGCGTCAAGCCCTGCCCGGTCCCCCCACCGCACTCGCCAACGGAGACGTCGCCGACTTCGACTTTGACCCCGAGGTCGCCTCGGTCCCTCGGTGGATGCAGACCGCAAGCAACGGTCTGATGCTTCAGTTCACCGACCAGGAGAGGATCGACTGGACTCCCACGCGCGAGCAGGCGGCGGATCGGACGACGACTTTCTGCGGCACGGCGGAGTATCTCGCTCCGGAGGTCATCCAGGGCTTGCCTTACTCGTGAGTCGTCTCGCTTCCCTTTCAGAGGTGATCTACGCTGATCAATACTACTTCCTTCTAGCTACGCCGTCGACTGGTGGAGCTTCGGAACGTTGCTATTTGAGATGCTCGTCGGCATGACGCCCTTCTGGGCGCCGAATCACGTACGCTCCTCTTCCGCTATCGCTTTGAGTGGATTGAACTGATCTTCTGCCTCTTCCCTCACTTTGCAGAGCGACATGTACCTCCGAGTGCTGCACGATGAACTCGTCTTCCCCGAGGATCGACCCATCGACCAAGACACCAAGAGCTTCCTCCGCGGACTCCTGCAAAAGAACCCCGAGCTTCGAATGGAGGAGCCGAGAGTTAAGAAGCACCCTTACTTCCAAATGATCGACTGGTCGCATCTCTTCCACCGAAGGTGCGTCGTTGTCTCTTTGTCTGACCAGCCGACCGGCACGCTGACGAAGATTTCTTCTCGGCAACCCCTCCAGGTACATCCCGCCTTACACTCCTCCCATCGACCCGGAGAACGCCATGGACACCCAGAACTTTGATGAGGCGTTCCTCGACATGGACCCTACCATCGATGGCGATGCGGGTGGAGACGGACTCGCTGCCGCGCCTAGCGCAACGAACGCTGCAGCCGCTGCCGACATGGAGGATCGAGCCAGTCTTTGGGGAGGCTACTCGTACCGTGAGCGGGACGCAGCGAGCATCTTCACCGTCGGAAGCGACTACGGATCGTACGGTCGCAAGAGCGGCGAGATCCTTCGGTCCAGCCTAGAGTCGTCGCGGGTCGCCAACGGACAGCCTGCAGCAGACACGCCTTCGCCACCGCCTGACGAGGAGAACGAGCACCCGGTGTCCGCTCCTGTCAAGCACGAGCAGGATGTCTCTAACGGCGATGACTCGTTGGACTCTGTCGACAAGCCACCCCCTGCAACTTCGACCTCACAATCCTCCCTCGACGACGACTCTGTCCACGACCTACCTCTTCCGCTGTCTCCCGTTTCGGTGCACGCTCACATCGGCCGGACTGGTATCGCTGCTGTGGACCGGGATCGCTCGTCTGTGTCTGGATCGGAGGACGAACCGGACGTCGGCGAAGAGACGGACGAGGACGAAGAAGACTGGGACGTCATCGAGAAGCCTCGCCCTGGTCTTCAGGACAGCAACGGCTCGAGGGGCGCAACCTTCTTTGCTCGAGGCGTGGTCGACCGCTACCGCTTTGGTCAGCTCAAGAAGAAGGAGTCTCGTCTTATCTTGCAACGCAGTCCTCCGACGCCTAGCACGGCACCCTCCACTCCCCCACCAAAGGAAGCGTCAACCCCTCCCACGTCCTTCTCTGCTCGTCGAGGCCTCACCTTTAAGGGCGGTCGATTCCGGCGCAAGGTCGTCACGTCGGACACGCAGGCCCTCGGCAACCTCCAAACCTCGTCCTCGGCCATCAAAAACTCCAAGTCGACCCCTTCGTCCCTCAGTCGATCCCCCATCTTCGGCGGGCCGTCCACGTCCCCCTCGCTTCCCGCAAGTCTTGGTACCTTGACCGACGGCTCGGTATCGCCTGTCAAGGCCCAGCCGCCTATCCGCTCGAATGCCTCCTCGCCCACCAAGCCTTCCAGTCGGATGGCCAGCGCTAGCGCCAGCGAAGACGATGGCGGCGGGGGCGGAGGAGGTTCCAAGCTCAAGATGTTCGGCCGATCTGGGCAGGAAAAGGTCATGAACCTCTTCAAGCAACCTTAAACGGCCCCTTCCTACTCGTTCCCTCTCCATCTCGTTCCTCTCGCTCTCAATCTTTTCCTCTCCTTCTTTCGAACTTTAACGACTGCTCGACTTAATGACGACTCGCTCATGGCGTACCACAAAAAGATCACTCGTCCGATCTATACGATTCCTCCTTGTTCCTTCACCCTACCCAATTCTGGATCTCACGCACACCTCCTTGCCCTCACTTCGAAAACGACTTTCCGCTCAGCGCTACGACCCTCATCTCCTCGTTCCTTAGACAATGCCGCTCTCTCCTTGCTTCCTCTTTCCACTCTGCGAGATCTGCTCTCGAAGAATGGAGTCAGGCCCTCATCCTGCTCTGTTCTCTTTCCCCAGCAAGATCGTCTCGCAGCGAGGGCCTTGTCCATGTTTTTGGCATTTGATTCTTCTTGTCCAGGCCGAAGTCCGGTAGAGGTTTGGGAGTTTGGTGCGCAAGGGGAGCAACAGGAAGAGGGTTCTACAACCAGACAACGTTGCAAGAGACGAGAGCGAGGAGGCAGAGATGCGAGCTGCAACTATCAGAAGACGACGAGGAGAGTGATTACAGAGAGGTGCCTCGCGCCAGATCGCTGAAGAAAGAAGGTAAAGTCAGGTTTGTGTTGAGGTGAATAGGACGGGGATTGTGAAGCGGAGACGTACTTGAAAGCAGCCTCGATACACGTCTTGAGATCCCGGTAGCTGACGACCAAACAGCTCTGCTCGTCCCGCGACATCAGCATAATCTTCTCGTCCGACCCAGCGTCGAGCTGAAGCGAGAAAACGAGAGAAGAGATAGTGAACAGCGGTCAGTCAGATTCGGTAGGTTGCGCGGCGGTGCGAGTACATTGAGAGAGGAGCCGTACCTTGTTCAAGCACGTGAGGACATGGCTGAGGTCGAGCACGGGCAAGTTGGACTCGTCGACCTGGTGGAAGACCATATCCCGGAATAGCTTGATGATGTACCGGTCGCCCGACTCGGACCACCTCGGGTCGTGGTCGAACCTGGCAGGAGTGACAGGAGGGGGTAGTAGTTGAGTGAGCGGGAGGGGCAAGGGCGAGACTTCGGGCAGAGGAGATGACTGACTCTGGTCGTTCGTTGATGAAGCCGAACTTCGTGAGGAGGCGGACCAGGCGTCCGTTCTCGAGCTCCTTGCCCATTTCGCTTTCGAGCACATCGTTCCCGCTGCGAACCACCACCAAAAGACAGCGTCGTCAGTCGAGTGTCCATATTATGCTTGAGGGTGATGCACGAGAAGCGCGAGAACTCACTCAAGCGCAGCGTTCAGATCGGCCAAGATGTGAGGACCCAGCAACTGCAGCACGTCCTCGATCGACTTGTTCATCCCCGGCGGCGGACTGCTCAGCAGGAAGACGACAAAGTTGTGCAGCTCCTCAGAGTACGACCTTGCGAGCACGTCGAGCGCATTGGGCACGTTCTGAACCGCGGACGTCGACACGTTTGTCAGCGCGAGCAGTAGCTTGCCGAGTGCGAGGACGTCGTCCTGCTGGAGCGAGCCGACGTTGGTGTTCGACCCGTGGGTGACGACGTCGAGCAGACCGCAGCAGTTCAAACGCAGACTTCATCCAGAAACACACGAGAAAAAGTCAGCTACCCATCAAGCGACTGCCTCTGGAGCAAGTGGAAGGAGGTAGGAAAACGTACCGATTGCGACCTGTCACGAGAATTTTGCTGGGCTCGAGCACCCTCGCCGCCAACCCCTCGTCGTGGACGCGCTTGAGCGCACTTGCCAGCTGGACGGCGTAGCTCCAAACAACCCGCTCGGGGACGTGCATGTCCTGAGGCTGGAACCGTCCGTTGCGGCCGAGCGTCGGTGGGCGGGGTACAAAGTGCTCGTGGAAGAGCGTGTGCGAGGCCGGGTGGTAGTCGTAAGCAAAGACGACCGCTGCAGAATGACAACCACATTCAAGGTGGGAAGGTTAGTGGAGAAGCCAGATCTCGAACGAGCGGAGGGTGGGGAACGGACAGCTGTCACCAAAAGCCCTCGTCGTAAAAGCCTCCCTCACACCCACAACGTTGGGATGGACGATCCTCCTCCAACTCTCGATCGAGCTAAACGCCTGGTCGTGCACAATCTTGAACCCTTCGACTCTGCGCAGGCAGTAGAGGTTGCCATCGACCGTCGAGCTCGCGCGGAACGCCTCGGTCCGCAGACCGCCAAACGCGCCTTGGTCGCCGGCCGACCGACCGTCGACGCCTTGGGACTCGTTCGGTTCGAGAGAGTGGAGCGAGTGGTAGACGTGCAGGGTGCGAGGGAGCGTGGGTATCGGTACCGGCGTCGTCTCGAGCGAGGCGTGCGCCCGCGCGGTGAGCGTCTGGTGTGTTGAGGGCGAGAGGAAGAAAGTGTGGATGTTGGACGAGGCCGAGTGAGAGGAGGACGTGGTGAGAGTCTGGACGTGAGGAAGAGGAGTGACGTAGAGGTTGTAGTCAAGCTGAGCAAACCGGGAGAGAAGGTCCACAGGGGGTTGTCAGTACACGAGGGTCACTGGAAGTGTTCGAGGGGTAGAACGCACCGGTTGCCGAGGAGCGACAGCGAGCTCAGAGTAGTACCCAGCACTCTCATCTGCGTAGTGAACATCTGCCACCTCTTCCAATGGCTGAATGTCGCCCAAGTCGCTCGCACTCTGTTTTGAATTACTAGGGTCAAACGGCGCCGCGCTCTGTGCGTAGGAAGATAGCAAGCGTCCATCAGCAAAGGCGCCTTCCAACCATACAAAACTGTAAAGCTCAACGCACCAGAGAGAGCTTGGTGTAGGCATCGGCTAGACCGTTGGCGAGCCCTGAGGCTGATGGGAGCTCCGTCGAGTTTCGGAGCGGAGATTGGCTGCCCGAGGGACCAGCAAGGGTGAAGGCCGGGGACAGAGCCGAGAGGACGGGGGTGGACCTGGATGTTCCAAACAATTCAACATCAGCAAGTTTTCAGGTTTCCAGGGGTGATCAGGCCAGACGCACTTTGTAGAGCTGGGAGCTTCGTCGACGGGGGATTCGGTCGAGAAGGTAGGGGCGGCAGTGGATAGCGCTCTGGGCACGAAGCTCGGTACGTTCAAGACGTTCTGGACCGAGAACGAAGGTGCGCTCTTGGGCGTTGCCGATGTGAAGCTGGGCGAACTGAATGGCGTACAGGAAGAGACGGGAGGTCAGCTGTGTGAGGTTGAGGGCGAAAGATGATGGACTTGAGGGACGAACGTCGGCGTGCTCTGGGCCTGAGACGGCTGGGCGTCCTTCTGCAAGAGCCAAAGCAGGATATGATCAGTCGCATACGCAGACCTGAGATGCGCACAAGGACGAGGATTGACCGATGGGTGGTAGAAGATGCAGCCGTCGTTCTCGTACTTGCACGACCTGCGAGAGCGTCAGGAGCGGGACAGGGTGAGGAGCACGAGACGCAAAGACAAGTCAACCTCAACTCCTCCAGCAGGAGCAGGATCGAACGACGAGTGGGTACGTACCCGTGAATGAGCTCGTTCCGACACATCTTGAGGCCTGTAAGGTGTGTGAGCGATAACCAGAATCAGCAAGGGTCGTCCTGCCGTGACCAAGAGGCAGCTCGCGCACCTGGCTGGGGGCCTGTCGACCGGAGCTCCGAGGGCTGGCCTGCAGCTGGCGAGCCTGGAGGGTCCGGCGGCGGTGCCTTGATCTGGATGGCCGCGCTCATGTGGGCGCCTGGTTCTTTGAGAGATATGTAGAGTAAGGTAGAGGGAAGGGGTACAGGTTGGAGGTCTGGGAGGGAGAGCGCGTCGCTGCCCCCCCTCAAACGACGAGCCAGATCAAAGATTCTGACAGTACTCAGCACGCATGCCCTTCCTTGACATACCCTCAGGTCCCAGCACGCCGTCCTCGCTCCTGCTGGACGACTCGAAGCTCGCTGCAGGACGTCCGAGGCTGAAGGAGACGCCCATCAGCATGCCCGGAGGGGACGACCGACAGCCAGCCAAAGGGTACGGATTTCTACCCCTCTACTCTTTCTCTGTCTTGAAAACGACACTGACGTCCTCACTCGTACTCTGGACGGACGGCCTCTTATAGGAGCTTGAGGAGTGAACTTATCACGCCCGTGGTCCGTGTCGTCCACAACTCTCGTTGCCGGTCGTAAACGCTGACTCCGACGTCCCCCTCCCTCCTCAGCCCGGCTTCGTCCTCAAATCGTCTTTGGACGAGGAGGCAAAGGTCTTCATCGCGTCTGACGGCAGTAAAGTGCGTGAGATTTCTCGGTCGAATGGTGGAACAACGGGCCTGACCAGACTGTTCCCTTCCCCCTCCAGCCGTCCTACCCAAAGGTGACCAAGACGTTCATCAACGTCGCCTCACACCGTCTCATCCCCGAACCACCGCACGCAGATCCGAACCTGGCAAACCTCGACGACTTCTGGATCCCGGCCGTGGTGGGCGACGTCGGCGTCACCGTTGACAAGGGTTCGTTCCTTCTCCCTACTTTCAACTCCGCCCGGTCCTGACGCTGGTGAATGGCTTTTTCTTTGCACAGCGGGCAAGACGTCGCTCGTGGTCGACGTCATCTTCCACACTTCGGTCGTCGAGCGGGCCAAGCGAGAGTCGCAGTACAAACTCTTCCTCATCCAGGTCGTGCTCGAAAAAGTTGAGGACAAGTTCGAGCTGGAACTTTCCAGAGGTGGGCCCCTTCCCCCCTTTCCTCTGTCTGTAGAGTGTGATGTTGACAACGCTCGCTCTGGTGATGTGAGTAGACTACGCGACTCCCAAGACGCTCTCTAGCAAGGGTCCTCTGGTGGAGCGGACCGTCGTCCTGCCTTCGTCCCAGTCGAAACCCCTAATCGTTCCCACCTCCTCCTCCTCTTCTTCCTCTTCCCGACCATCCATCACTCCTCTTCCATCGCCTCCAACCACTCCCGCACCCTCATCCTCACCGTTACATACGACCTTGACCTACCCATCGAAAACGTCCTTCGCCCTCTCGATCCACCTGCCCCTTACATCACCTCTCCCCTCGCCCTCTCCAACCCAACCGAAAGCCACCACCCTCCATTTCCAGCCTCCACGGACGATCGCCTTCTCCCTTTCGCCCTCGATCAGCGTCCAAAAGGATGTGGGAGTGGAAGGCCATCAAGTGGACGGCAGCACGGTCGAAGCGAGCTGGGTCGTAGGTGATCGGGTGGTGCACGTCAAGGGGTCGTTCCTCTCTCGAGATTAAACGCTCGCTTTCTGAAACGATTCTTCTGCTCGACGCAAGACGACGGAAAGAGGGTGTAAGGCGTGGTCATGAAGACAGAGTGGCAAAATGGAAGAGGGGAGGAGTGTAGGGTTTTTAGAAGATGGGGACAAAGTCGTTGATGCGGTCCCTGCAGAAAGACATCAAGCGTCAGCCAAGACAGTCCGCAATAGGTTCGTTGAGAGAGAACGGGACCAACTTTGCGTCCTGAGCGATGCACCTGAAAAGACGACGAGCGTGAGGGCATCGTGTCAGTCTGAGGCTCTGGGGGAGCGAAGCGGTTGGGGAGAGACCTACTCTGCGATCCAGGTCAAACTTCGAATCTCCTGCTCCTTGAGCTTGACAAACGAGTAGAAGACGCCGTATTGGAACTGCTGGAGGAATGTCTGCTTGTTGAGGTGGACGTCGTAGGCAAAGAACCTGTCCTCGAGAGACTGGCCCTCGTCCCCGCCTCCCTGTCCGGACGACGTGGCCTCAAAGAAAGGTCGGTACTCCATGATGTTGTCGCAGATGGCCTTGACCTGGTCCACGTCGTCTGCCCGGGCGAGCGCGTTGTTGCCCTCGGGGTAGAGCTTTCCGATCGCAGGGAACAGCCGCGCCCGCTGGTCTTTCGACAGGTCGGTGTTGAACGAGTTGAGCGTGATGTTGATCGACCGTCGGTCGGCCTCAAACTGGAGAATCCGGCTCATGATCTCGGACGTTGGTGAGGGCAGGGTAAGCACGAAGGAGTGGAAGTCTTCGAGGTACGACTTGTAGAGCGTGTTTCGGATGATCTCGATGTTGAGGTCGTCGAGGTCCTGGGCAGAGAGACAGTCGCGGAAGTACGGCGCTGGAAGACGAGCAAGGCTCAGACTGCTGCTATCGACTCGATTGAGCTGGACAGAACTCACCTAAAGGCGTCTCGACGAGAACCGACTGGTAGAGTTCCTCCACGTTCGTAGCAACGCACAGCGCAGGCATCGTGTCGAACACACCGAGGGGATGGCATCGGTCGAGAAGCTCCCTCGTATCACGCTCGTGGAGGGTTCCGAGCGTGAGAAGGATGACGTTGTCAATCATGTAGGCGTACCTGAGGGTGCGAAACCGCGAGATCAGTCCAAGGATCAAGATGGGAAGGGTCGTTCGGGCGAGGGCGACACTCACGTCATGTAGTCGAGGAACTTGGCGAGAGGCTCGACAGCGTTCATGCGGAGGTAGTTGAACTCTGACACCAGCTTCTCCGTGGCCTGTAGACATCGCAGATTGGCATCAGAGGGTGGCCAGGAGGTAGGCGGTAGTTGGACTGACCTTGTCGGCGATCGCAGCTGTGCTCAGCGGCAGAGGCTCGTTGGCAAGGAAGTTTCCATAGTCGGTCGACGACAGCTGCAGTCGAAAGTCTGTCGAAGCCATCCAGTCGACAGAGCTGTCATGTCAGTACGGTTGTAGCAAGGGCAGAATCGAAGCGAGGTAGGTGGGAGGGACGGGAGCGCAGGCGATTCAAGAGGGGGGGGACGAGGAACGCACCTTCGAGCGTCTCGCACTGGGTCAAATTGTTGTAGTTGCCCTGCGTCAAGAGTGCGTTCTTGTAGCCACGGACGACACCCTCGAGGAACCCTGCGTCGGCCTGTGGAATGCAAAGAAGAGTAAGGGAGTTCAGCCCACAGTCTCGTTGTGATGGGACGAGCTCGAGCCGCCTGCGGTCGCTCCGTCGGCCAACCCGACCACCACCCTGAGCACCCAAAGAGCGGAGCTGCTACTGACGTTGAAGAAGAGTGCTTCCATCCTTGCGAGTATCAAAAAGAAGCGAAGTCTGGGGAGTGAGTCGTAGGAAGCGAAGGTGGGCGTTGAGCGCGCGGAGGGGAACTCGGTCGGACGGACTTGTCCAGCAAGCACCCACTCTCGATTTCCTACAGATTTTCTGCACACAAGCCACTCAAGAGGCCAACGATCTGCTCAGGGGGCAATACTACGCAACAAACGTATCTCGACATGGCTATCGATCTTGCCCAGGAGGAGGCGGCGGCTTGGCGCCAGGTGGACAATCCGAACTCTCGCGGGGAGGACGAGGACGAGGAGCTGCCTCAGGCCGAGACCGTCCGAGTGCAGGACATGCTGGACGAGTTTGACGAGGTCAACGTACTCGGTACGTCTGCCTTTGCTGGCATTCAAACTTCAGGGACAAATTGGTTGAGGACCTTCCTTTGCTCGCTCTCCCTCCCGCAGCTCCTCTGGTCCGCCACAGCAAACTTCCCTTCCGACACCTCGTCGCCCAGTACAACACGCACATTACGACGACGCCCATGATGCTCGCCGCAGAGTTCGCGCGCAACTCGACGGCCCGACAGACGGACTTCAGCTTCAGTCAGGAGGAGAGGGGCGAGTTCTGGATGGCCGAGCGCAGAGGAGAGGGCAGGGCGCACAACGAGGGCGGAGAAGCCAAGTCGGGACGCAAGAGACGAGTCAAGGGAGCGATGATGGCACAAGTAAGGTTGCACTCGATCTGGAGCGTGTCGTTCAAGAGACTGACCGCAACGGCTCTCGGAACAGTTCGCAGCCAACGACCCCAAACTCCTCGCCGACGCAGCAGAACTCATTCGTGAGTACCCATTCACAAAGCTCGTCTACGCCCTGCTCCTCTAAGGCCTTTCCTTTTCTCTTGCAGACCCTTTCGTGGACGGTATCGACCTCAACTGCGGTTGTCCCCAGAAATGGGCCTATCAAGAAGAGTCAGTGAGAAGTCCCTCTCTCCCTCACACCAAATACAGCGCTCTGGACTGATCGCGTTCGCTTCTCTCACTGCTTTCAGGATCGGCTGCTACCTCCTCCGACAGCCTGAAAAGGTCCGCAACCTCGTCAGGGGCGTCAAGGATCGCCTCGGCTGGGACTACCCCATCAGCGTCAAGATCCGTATTGACCAGGACCTCAAGTCCGTGTCTGATCGCTCAACCGCTTTCTCGCGGTCGTACTGACCCGCTCCTACTACTTCCTTATCTTCAGACACACCGAACAGCTCGTCAATACAGGTACGTGTCCTCCCCTCCTTTCCTGGTCGTTCTTTAGTCGATTCAATTACCCCGTCGTTGGCCTTATTCAGCCATCCAAGCCGGTGCTTCCCACCTAACGATCCACGGTCGAACGCGCCACGAACCCTCGACCGTCCCTCCCTCCCTTCCAGGAATCGCCTTCGCCGTCTCGCTCGCCCACGCGCAGGGCGTCCCGACGATCGGCAACGGCGACATCTGGACGCGCGACGACGCCGTTCTGATGCGCAAGGAGACGGGTGTCAAGGGAGTGATGGCTGCGAGGGGTCTGCTGGCCAACCCTGCGTTGTTTTCTGGGTTTGAGAAGACGCCAAAGGAGGCGATTGAGGTGCGTTTCGTCTGACCCTGCGTGGGACTCGTGCGGTTGTTGACCTCGTCAACTCGCTCGCCGTGGCAGAGCTTCGTCAAGATCTCGGACGACTACTCGCTACCTTTCGGACTCTTGTTCGTCTTTCCTCTCTCCTCTCTTCTAGGCAGGCAGGCAGGCCTGCGACTCACCCTTTGTTTACTTCATCTCGTTCGTAGCCACAAGCACCTCGCGATGATGCTCGAGTCGCACTTCGCCCGACCAGAGCGCATCTGGTTCAACAGTCTGGGAAGCAACGCGTCGGTTGTCGACTACCTGGAAGCGAGGGGTCTGAACTTTGGACGGTAGAAAGACCATTGGCTTGCCTAATCTTCAGGATGAGCAAAGGCACTCGCTCGGGGCGCGCGGACAAGCCCTTCCGCGCAGATATGGTCGTTTCGCAGGTCTCCGATACGCCGGCGGCTCGCGCACGACGTCCCTCTCCTATCCCTCCTCTTGATTCTCAAGGGAAGGGTTCGCACTCCGAGGATTTGCGCAGGAGTAAGAGGGGGATCTTGAGGAGAAGGGGGGACATGTCGTCGTTTGGACTAGATTTCATGGTGATCAAGAGACAAACACGCGCAGATGGTACAAGATGAGTAGCTGTGGACAGATGGACGGAGCGAAAGATCGAGAGGGGTGTTATTCGACGCGTCGAGATGAAGGTGTTGGCAGGCGGTCTACTTCTGGACCTGAAGTTCAAAAAGCGCCGTTCCTCAGCGAAGGCTAAAGTGGACAAACAGGGGAAGCAGACGTACAATGAGAACATTCCACTCGCCCTGAGCAAGACAGTGGTTGCCAACGCTTCCAGCACCGACGACCCGGTGAAGCCTGGAGGATAGGAGGAACGTCAAGCGTCAGTTCTGGGGACAACCTTGGTCTAGTCTGAGAGACGACGCACTTGGAGAGCTTGCGCCGACCGAGGACGATCAAGTCGATGGAGTGGGTCTCGCCCAGTTGACAGAGCGCCTTTGCCGGTTGCTCAGACTGCAGATCAGAAGTCTCTCGTCAGTCTTGGAGGACACGCGAGGATGTTGAGACGGAGGACTGACGTGAATGATGACAGGAGTGATGGCGCAACCCTTGCTCTTCAACTTCATCGCTTCCTCCTTGAGCCTGTCCATCGCCGTCGCTCGGATCTCCTTGAGGATCCGAAGATCCTTCTCGCGCTTGGACTCGTCGTCGTCTGGGGTGCTGACCCCGGAGTGATGACCTTGCGGACCGTCGACGGATGAGCCGTGGGAGGTGGGGGTGTACGTCCCAACAGTGGGAGAGCGAGGGCCGGACGCGAAAGGGTTGAGGATCGAGGCGGAGGACGAGGAGGACAGGGTCGGGAGGACAGTGCAAAGGAAAATGTGGTCGGAGGGGGCAAAGGACATTTTGTTCAGGACGCTGCAGGAGGTGAGGTCAACAAAGACAGCGTCAGCAGTGTCAGACGACTCCGGAAAGAGGGAGAGATGTACTGTTCAAAGGCGAGTGTTGCGTCCTTGGTTGTGCTGAGGAGCGCCAAGCCAAGGCAGCGATCATCAGTAGGATTCCCTGTCTGGCTCGAGAAGAACGACACTCACTCCCATCCCACGAGAACGTTCATCCCTCCTCCCTCCGCAAGGGTGCCTGGAGACGAGATCGTTTCGCCGTAAGTTGGGATCTTGGGGTCGGCGAACTCGGTCGGCGTCGGCTGAGGCTCAGGAGTCTGTCAGGTGGCAAGAGTGGAAGGAGGTGAGCTGCGCAGCATACTGAACGCGACAGAGAGACAAGGCAGCGCACCTTGGAGCGAGTAAGGGGAGACGTCAAATTAAGCAGATGGGCTGAGAAGACAGGGCGGGCGTGTCAGCCTGTCGCTCGATGGGAAGGTAGAGATGACGACGCGCTGGGACCCACACAAGCCGGATGAACGTCGCTCGCGAGGAGGCGACAGAGGCGGCCTAGCCGAAGCACTTAACGAGACGAGGGGTCTTAATCAGTAAGACGGGCAGGGGTCAAGACAGTGCATCGAAAGACGCACTCTGGGGTAAGATCCTGGGACTCAAGGACGGACATCGGAGGGATGAGTGACGCGGGTGAAGAGCTGGAAGACGAGGTGGTTGAGGAAAGTGCTGTTGTGAGGATGTGGCGGGAAGGTAGTAATGTGGGTGTTGGTTGTGGAGGGGGGAAGGGAGTGAGCGTGAGTGAGAGGTGGGGGGGGGGAGGGTTTAAGTATCTGTTCTGGGGGTCAGAGGAGGTGGAAGGTGGGCGAAGAAGTCAACGGAGTTGAGCGAAGCGGAGGACCGCAATGGCTTTCAATAAGGTTATTCTGACAAATTGATTACTTCCAACATCAAGTCTTGGGTGGTCCAATGGTCAAGATGTCCGCCTGTCACGCGGGAGACCGGGGTTCGATTCCCCGCTCGAGAGCACTTACTTTTTTTGCCGTTAGTCGTGGCGAGCCTTTCCTCTTCTGCCCGCGACCTCAAGCTCCCCCCTTCCCCCCACCACCGCCCTGCGTAACACTGACGCTCAGTAAGCTGACACTCCCTTACGCTGATTTACAGAGACAGCGACAAAGGGGAGTAATCCTCAAGGGTTCGACGGCGTACAGACACGGCTCACGCGAGGTGTGCTCGAGCTCGCCCGGTTCACTCCTTGTTCGCTTGCTTCCTCCCTTGCAGTGGCGTTTAACCGAGGGATCGTTTCCGGATTCTCCTCTTCCGTCAACAGACTGTCGCAGCGGGCCACCAAATCTCCTTGTACTCCCCAAATATCCGCTCGACAACTGCTCGACGGACCAGACTGGGCCAGAGCGGACCCGACGACAAAGGCGACGCGCGTGGTAATTCGATGACCGTCTCGATGGAAGACTTGGAGAGACACTTTCGAGTCAGTTTAAGCCCCCGACAACACAATTGTTGTTGTCCTCGACGTCCTCGTGCGTGCATGCCTCGTCTAGCAATCCTAGTATAAAGGAATGAGGGCGACGGAAACTGTTCTTCTTCTCCCAACGTCCCTCTCACCCTCCCGCCTGTCTTCAACCTCTTCCTCTTCGGCTATGCGGTGCCCTCTCGTCTTCGCCCTCGCCTCCACCCTCGTTGGATCGCTCGTCCTCGCCAGCCCTACCAGCACCCAGCCGGAGAAACGGTTCGCAGCAGCGTCTCCCGGGACGTGCTCCTACACTTGCCCTACGTCCGGGCCCGGAACCTTCACCAACTCCTACGACTACTACCCTTCGGGGCAGGCGGACATGACGATCTGCTAGTGCGGATTCCTCCGGTCCTCCAGTCTCTCGCTTCTCGAGTCGCCGGTGCTGACCCCTGTCACGCTCTCCTTTTCAATCAAGCTACGAGAACGTACCCGACACATCACCGGCTGGGCACCGGGTCGAATGCAAGTACACATCGACGACTGGCGCGCTCCTCCTCGGTATTGATCACGACGCAGTCACCGCGTACAGCAACTGCCCCCCTGCGGACAAGCACGGTCTCTGCGACGGTGTCACGTACGCTAAGCGATCCCTCTTCAAGCAGCCTTTGTCTGCTCTTCAGCAGTGCGTTTTCTCTCTTTGTCTCTCCACTTTTGAAGTTGGAAAACTTGAGACTAACAAAAGAAACGGTCACACGACTCATCAGAAGGATCAGGGCTCGACAATGGTCGTCCAAGAAGCTCCTCGCTCGTTCCGCTGCCAAACGGCAGCCTTAGACTGGCATCCTACCTTGTGCGTCTTCTACTCTTGACTGCCGTCAACTTAAAGACTGGGAAGACTGACGGAACTGCGCTTCAGGTTCGTAGGACGGCCCTCTCTCTCTCGACTGACCCCCCCCCCTTTCTCCCTCCTTCTTCTCTTCACACCCGGCAGACGATCAGCCCGCACCCACACCGACCCGCATTTCACCTCTATTCTCTCTCGACCGTAGTCGGCCTCATCCAACTTGCGCCCCAGTCCTGAACATCCTTTTGCCCTTCGTTGAAACCCCACGCTCGCTTCCCATATCTTTCTTCTTACGATGGCTTGTCCTTCTAAAACCGTACCAAAGAAAGAGCGCTCTTCTGCTCCCTCAACATGAGAACGCGAAACCCAGAGGGACATGAGACGATGTGCCCGAATGTACTGTACGACTTCCTGCTCTTGTCGATCGCCCTGGCGCGCGACCCATCTGCCTCTCAAGCGAGTGTCTCTTCGCGTTCATCAACTACCCGCATCTACAGCGTACTTCTCTATCCCTATAGCTGTCCCTCACAGGATGTCGTGGAAGGCCAACCCGTACGACGAGCCGCCCGAGGTCTTTGACGAATGGGTGCGTGTCTGCTCGCTCCGACACGCCTCGCTCGCTCCGACCGCCTCCTTCCCTCCGCCCACTCTGCCGCTGCTTCCTTCGACTAACACTACAGTCTCGCTTACTGCACACGGAACAGGTCGCAGGCATCGAGGCCAAGATCGTCAATGCTCTCCACCCTCCTCGGCAGAAGCTCTTTCCCAACCCTGAGACCTTTCAGCTCCCGCCCCCAGCCCCTCCGCGCCCCGCTCCGACATCAGACCAGACGGACGAGGACGACGATGTCTCGGACAAGGAGATCACCTACCCTACTCTACTTAGCGTGACTTCGGTCGGTAAGGGCAAGAGGAGGGATGACGGGAGGGACATGGGCTACCCTGACGCGCAGGAGATCGTGAGCGAGTCCGAGGAGAGCAGGACGAGCGGACTGTCGTTCATGCACGAGGACGAGGACGAGCAGCTCTTCACGGAAGACGAGGAGGAAGAAGGCACGGAGGAAGACGAGGAGGAGGAGGAGGAGGAAGAGGAGGAAGAAGGCTCGTCTGAAGCTGGTCCGGGTGAGCTCCTTCATCTCTTGTGACCTACATAGCTCGAGGTGCGTGTATGCTGACCCTTCATCTTCCGGTTTCGCAGAGTACGACTCGGACGGCGACCTGATCCCTCTCTCGGCCAAGTCGATACGCCAGCTCGCAGCCCAAGAGCAAGACGTCGAGCCCGAAGACGATGCGTATGCGGACAACATGTACGAGGACGACGACGACGACGCGCTGCCGCCTGCTCCAGCAGACCTACGCTCGCCCTCCCTCGGCGCCCCTCCTCTTCCTCTTCCACCCAGCCAGTCTCGGAACCCCGCAGCTGCCGCTACTGGCTTCGTGTCTGCGCTCAGCCTGCCCCACTCGACCGCATCGCCAACGCTGCCGCCCTCATCTCCGAAGTCCGCCACAGTCGAGGAGGACGAACCTGAAGTATTTGAGTTGAGTGACTCGGACGACTCGGATGCTGAACGTGCTCCGAGTCGGTTGAAGCTCGTCGCTGGGTCGGACGATTCTGATCTTGGCGAGGAGGAGGAGGAGGAGGTTGACTTTGATGATGACGGCTTGGAGGCGTCTCTGGATGAGGACGACGACATGGAGGAAGAGGGCTCGGTCGACAGCGACGAGGTTGGGTTCGCCACGCGGGTCAAGTCTACTGCTCCCGTCCTTCCGGAGACGGACGAGCTGGAGAACAGTGAGAGTGGGGAGGAGCTCGAGGAGTACGACGAGCACGAGTTCGCCCCCTCCGCGCCGACGGTCGCTCAAGCCTTCGACAACGAGGCAAACCCTTCGGCGGTCGAAACGGACGACGCTGCCATGTACGAGGAGGTTGACTACGCGGTCCACCCTCCTCAGCCGGAAGGATACGACTACCAGGCATCCTACGACCTCGATGACGACGCTCAACTGCAGTCCCCCTCGGCTGCCACCACTCCCGCCTTTGAGCTCGATCCGTCCCTGCTAGACGTCGAACCGGTCGACATCTCAAACGCCCAACGACCGACGTCGATGGACCACGCCATGGGCGTCGCCGCGCAGGTCCTCGCTCAGGGCTACATCGACCCGACGACCGGTCTGGAAAGCAGCCTGTTGACGCCCTCGTCCGTCGGCGAGCTCTTCCAGGAGGCAACCTCCCTGCTCGAGCAAGCGGAGGTGTCCGCTGCAAGCAACGCCCCTCCTTCCCCCGCCCCTGTCAGCGTGGAGGAGGTCATCGACATCGAAGACTCGGACGACGAGGCCATCGAGGTCGCGGGACCAGACGCAACGACTGCCGATTCTCAGGAGGATGAGCTCGCCGACGCGTCGGCCTCGGAGGTCGCTCAACCGTCTGTCGACCAACCCAAAACTCCTAAAGATGAGGAGGCCGACGCTTCGATGGACGACATCGTCGATCCAGTCGCGGTACAAGTCTCCGACCTTCCCATCGCTTCCCTGCAAGAATCTTTCGGCGTTCCGGCTGGACCTCAGGACGAAGAAAACCTCGGCGAAGAGTCTGCACCACTACCTCTCGTCTTCGAGTCCCTGGCTCCCTCTCACCTGGCCTCTCCTCCGACGATCGCTGTTGTACCCGAACCAGCAATTGTCACCGGCGAGGCACCACCGGTGGAAGAGAACGAGAGTGCGATGGCGGTCGACGACGCGAGCTCTCCCGCCTTGTCTAGTCCAGCTCTGCCCTCCTCGTCAGTGGAGTATACGCAGCAAGAGTCGGCCACGGTCGAGTCAGACACAGTGCTCGCTACTCAGAAGACTCTTCCTACCCAAGCGGATGAGAAGGTTGAGGACAACAAGAACGAGGAGGATGAGGTGGAGGAGGATGGAGACGTCTCGGTTGACGTCGAGGACGACGACAGTGATGTCGAGGTGGACGGGGAGAAGACCCCGTCTTCGCCGAGCTCTCTGATGGGAGACGAAGACGAGCAGGCAGACGAGGTAGACGAGGGCGACGTTTCGGAACAAGGCACCGCCGAGGACGAGGCCTCGTCCGCTCGGCCGACACCTCCTCCGCCCGCCCGCAAGGCCAGCAACTCAAAGATCGCGAAGGCCTTCGGTCAGAGCAACCCCTGGGAGCTTCTGTCCGTCGAAGGTGGGTCGGATGACGAGAGTGGACGGTCCTCCCAGGGTACGTCGGACGCAGAGGACAACGACCGAGAGACGACCCCCTCGGCCCAGACTCTCGACATACCTGACACGTTTGAGTTGGAACACGACGCAGCAATGCAACCGGCTCACCCTCCAGTCCACCAAGTCGCTGTACCCAGCAGCCCGGTCCTCCCGTCATCACCCCTCGTTTTAGAGTCGAAGCTTGCCCGACCGGATATCGTCGTATTAGATGAGGAGGAGGCTGCAGAGAGCACTCAACTAGAGGCGACTAGCTCAGGCTTCACGGAAGTGAGTTACTTCTCCAAGAGCTTTCTAGAGCGAGTCAGACACTGACGTACGCCTCCTTACACCCTCACTCAGCCGACACTCCCTCCATCACCAATCAACCTTCCTCAGCAGATCGCGCCGTCGCCAAGCTTCGACGCTCCTACGCCCCTTAAGCCATCGGAAGAGGACGGTACCACACCCACCGCAGAGGCCAATGGACAGCCTCTGGCCCACGACACTCTACTGACGCAGGTCGAGACCCCCCTCTCCCTCACTTCAACACCGGTCGACGAGCTCGAGCAAGAGCACGAAGCGGCGATGCAGCCCACTGCAGCCGCTGTCTCGCACGCCCTAGCTTACGAAGACTCCCTCGACTCAGACGCCGAACCTCACTCTGCAGCTACGGACGTCGATGAACTGGACGACACGACCATGGAGGTCGAGATCGAGACTCCCGCCGTCGCTCAGATCAGTCTCAAGAGCGAAAGTCCGCGGGACGATTTCGAGGTCGAGCACGACGCTGCCGTACAGCCCGATCCTGCTGTCGTCCAGGACGACATCTCGCACGAAATGGAGGAGGACATGCCGCAAGAGGAGATCCCGTACACAGGAACGGTATATTCCCTCCTTCCTTCTCGCAGACTACCAAGTGCTTTACTGATAAGAGAAGTCTCCATCGCAGATCGACGAGGACGACCCCTACCTTCCCATCTCTACGCCTCTCCACGACTCAGACACAGTCTCGCTTCCCTCCTACGTCGAGCCTTCGACACCTCCGTCTGACGCTGGAGATCTGCCTGACGCCGCCGCAACGCCCGCACCGACAGAGCTTCTTACTCCAGCGGTCCCGCATGTCGTCTCAGAAACTGATGGTAGCGCCGTAGCAGAGGCACCAGACACCCGGCCAACCTCGCCGGAGGTCCAGCGTCCGACAAGCCCACTACCAGCCCACGATCCTCTGCCTGATCCTTCCCAGCCTCCTCCACCAACCGACCTTCTTCAGCCCGATGTCGAGCCGGACCTTCGATCCTCCTCAGTCATCGACGACAGTGTCAGAAGTGTTGATGGAGAGAGTAATCTTCCTGTCCTGGACCAGGCCTCGACAAAAGACGGCGAAGAGCACCTCGAACCATCCGACCTCGATGCCCCTTTCGCGACTGTGGAGACCACGGATGGAGCGCCCTCAGATCAGCCCGAGCCGATCGAGGCTGAGTCCGCTCAGTCCGACCCCCTCGGCGAGCAGACTGAAGGCTCGAACTCTGGCGAGGACATCACGGACGACGACGACCACGTCGTGATCATCCAGGACCGCAGACTGTCCGACAGCAGTGCTCCGAGGGAGTCGGCACCAACACCTCGGGACCTCCCCGATCGCTTCCTCGCCTCGGACGTCTTCACTGAGCCCCCTCAAGAGCTGCCTGCCGCGCCCGAGGACCCTGATCCGGAGGAAGATTTGTCACGGACCAAATCTCGCTCCCTGTCGTACCACCAGCACGGCTCTTCATCTGCAGGACCTTCTCGCATCTCTCGAAGAGCCGTCGTCAACGCGCACGCCGGAGCCACCACTCCACAACGGCGTCAGGAACCTCTTGCCGCATCGACGACTCCTCGTCGAACGTCCGGTACGGCGTCTCCCGTCAGCGTCCACAGTCCTGTCACTCGATCGCAGTGCGTCTACCACGTCCTCGACATGCCCGGGCCCAGCTCCAGTCGAATCCACTACGCCATCCCGTACTGCAGTCTGGCCGATGCCGAAGCGATCAAGAAGGAGGGCGGAGAGGTTCTCGGAGTGGCCAGTCCAGAGGAGAACGAGAAGAGGAGGCCGATCATCGGGAAAGAGGCTGTAGACCTCGACGAGGCTCAGGATCAGGCACTGACGCGTGTAGTGAGTCTCTTATCCAAGCTGAAGACCAAGCTCCAGTCGATTGACACTTCTTCACTTCTTCTTCTTGCAGGTCGGAATCGATCTGGTCAAGGAGGGGCACTGCTTCTTCATCGAGCAAATTGCCAACCGACGTCCGGCAGAGGGTTCTGCAGCGGCTTCTGACTCTTCGAACGACGAGGCCGAGGACGACGACATGGAGGTCGAGTCCACTCCTCGCAGCAGCAAGCGCAAGCGGCCAGACGGCGAGGAGAAGGAGGAAGAGTCCACCGCCCTCGAGTCGGAACCGGACGCCACGTCGACGGACCCCTCATCATCCGGCCTACCACACGTCGACGACTCCAATCAGGCCTCTCCTAAACGTCCGAAGCTGGACTCGGACGGCGCTCCTGCACCTCCTCGTCGACGCTGGTCGTTCTGGCCGTTCTCCCGTTGAGGTTCTTGTATATCGCATGTATCATCTACTCTAGTACTTGTACAACGTGCGGTCCCTCCTCATTCACCTTTCCCAACTTCCCTTCACTCCCCACTGCTTCTCAAGCCATTTCGCCAGGCGATTGGACGTCTCCTCTGAGTCACGTCCCGCGATGTCGTCGTTGAGGCCCACTGTGGCCGGTCGAGTCTCGGAGGTCGCGACCTTGGCAAAGACCTTGTCCAGAGACTTTTGATCTTGCACCATCGTGAACACCGAGGTGGAGTTGGCTGAGAACCGAAAGTTAAGGCAGTCAGACTGCTAGTTGTGCGAAGGAGGGGTAGCCAGAAGCGAGACTCACAGACGACCGTCCAAGCGTAGCGAGCAATCAGCTGAGCACACCAATCTCTCAGAACGACAGTCTCCCCCCAAGCGGCCTGGTTTATGACCGACTCGACGGAGAAGTCTGCCACTCTCCACCCGGGTGTCAAGGGTAGGAAAGACTGCCCAGGATCTGCTCCGAAGGGGGACGCCCGAGAAGTGACGACGATGTCCTCTGACGGCAGCAGAGAGTTAAGTCCGAGAGGTCCAGAGACTTGGATGAGACTCGAGAGGACTGCGAGAAGGCAAGGGCACTCGAGTCTGGCGTCAGTGTACACAAGTCGAGACCAAAAAAGTCGATGAACGAACTGCAGTCTCCACAAAACGGCAGCTCGAAAGCGATCCGCTTAAATATGTCCTCCGCCGATGCCTTGGGTCGCGACTGGGACCAGAAACTCCCAAAGCACTCCCGGAAGTTGATCGAGCACGCTTGACGAGTCGCACCGAAAGGAGGGGGAGGTCCGTCGAAGAAGGCTAAGGAAAGAAGACGAAGCAGGAGGTCAGCGGGTGATCCCAGCATCAGAGCCTTGGAAGAGAGGACGGACACCAGCCATAGTGGTTGGCCTGAGGTGCTTCTGTACTTAAACGCGAGAGAGAGGTTGAGATCTCGTCCTTCAGCAGAGTATGCCGGTGCGAGCTGCTGGTCTTCGAGACGACAATCTCCTCTAGGATAGTAGCTTGGCCGAAGAGGAGCTCCCAGAGGGTAGGGACGTCGTTTACGCGATTAATCTTGATTTGCTGAGAGGGAAGAAGTCAAGAACAACGATCAGTCGACCGTTGGCTGACTAGAGAAAGGCACTCTAGACTCACCTCCTCTCGCGTATCTACGTCCCAAAGGTCTCTCAAGATCCGTCTCTCCTTTTCTTCCCAAACCCCCTTGATGTCTGCCTCCTGACCCATCTTGGCGACTGTGAAAGTCCAGAGTAGACTCTCCCTCGATCTTTCCAGCAGGTAGTGCGTCCCGAGCCAAATGGCGTGGAAATCTCCTGGTCGTCTTTTGGCGTCCTCCCGAAAGCGTCGTCTGGTCGATTTGGAGAAGTAACTTTGGCCCCAGATCGTGGACACCTCCGATAGGATGGGAAGCAGGAGAGGTTTGGGGACGTGCATCGTTGCCGGTCTGGGTCTCAGGCCGAACCGTGCACCTGTTGAACGGCGAGTGAAGGGGAAGGTGGGTCAGCAGGGAGCATCGACTCAAGGCTCGCTTGGGACCGACCTATCATCCAGTTGGACCTCATCAGGGCCTCTCCCTCGTGGTTGCAGCTCAGACCGCCGATCGAGTTCGCCCCTATCAAACCTCCCGTCCTCCAGAGATTCCACCGGGCCGGGTTGAAGACCTTGACCGTCTCGTTCACAACAGGCTGGGCAGCGTCCGCCTCCGATATCGAGAGCGGGATTACGGGTCCGTAGAGAGGCGAGTAAAGGTCGGAGGTGGAGTGAGGAGCGGTGAAGAAGAAGTCGTCGTTCATGGCGACGAAGCAGGCCTGGGAGACGTTGACGTTAAACAGGCTGCTTTCGATGGAGAAGCTGTCATAAGGCGGGGGGTCAGCCTTGCGCCCACAAGTGGGCAGAGCGCGCGCAAGGAAACGAGATGGACTTGCCTGTTGAAGGTTGGCAGAGATTCGGACAAGGTCTCCCTCCTGGTCTCCCACCCGTCGTCGTTCTTCTCGTAATTCTCGTAGTCCTGCCAGATCTGCGAGTGCCAAACGAGATCCACCCCACTCTGATCCATCAGCCAGGAAGGCCTCTGACCAAGCTGCTTCCCATCGTCCACCCAGTCTCCCAGGACGACGTGGAATCGCACTCGGTCTTGATCGTGTGACTGGGCTGGGAGCGCAGCAGCGCTCCTCAAGGAGTGTTGCAGCTCGCCGTGGTCGCGATAGTGTCGAGCTGGCGGCGTTTGGACTCGTCCGATGATCTGGAACTTGGAGTACTTCCTCTTGAGGTCTCTCCAGCGAGGCTGAGAGAAAAGGACGGGAGGAGGGAAGTATTGCCAGGGTCAGCTCTGGGTGGGCAAGGTTGGGCAGAGGGACGAAGGAGGACTCACATCTGACCCATTCAACCACGTCCAGACAAAGTCGACTCCGGCATCTCCATCTACCTCACAGCCATCCCCCAGCACGCCCTCCGCGATCCATCTAGTGAGGCAGGCAGGTCCGAGCATGGGGACAGGCAGGACGCCCTGGTCCGACGACCTCCGACTGGGGGGAGGCGGCGTCGCAAACTGCTGGTAGATCTCGGACGGCAGACTCTCATCCCGAACAAGAGGTTCCGGAGTGGATAAGAAGCTGGGTGGTGTTGGCGCTTGAGGTTGGAGGAAGGGCGATTTTGGTCGTCGGAGGGAGGTAGGGAAGAGGAGAGCCGTGGACAACAGGGCGAGGAGGACGAGCAGCAAGCACGCCCGTCGGCGACTAAGATGGAACACGCGAGGCATCCAGACGTCCAGTTGGTTTGCTTCGCTCTCCGATGAGCCTCTCGTCGCGTCGCCGGTCCAGAGGAAGAGGAAGCTGAGGTTGGGGTTGGGCTGGATTCTCCACCGCGTCCGCGATCAGAAGGAGCTCATACGCGATAAAGCCAGTCGTGCTGCAAGACACATACTTTCTGACTCGCAGCGGATTCAAGGTTAGCGAGAGAGAGAGAGTATGACAAGACAGATACATTGATCGGGTAGCTAGCTTCCTGTGAAGGCGAGGATGAGCGACGCGTTTGGGCAGATGACTGGCGAGTCGGAGTTCTGGCCGAAGACGAGTACAAGCTTCAGGTTGCCAGGCCAAGTTTGACACGTAGCGTTGACCTAGAGGCCCCATCGGAGAGCCAGCGAGCTGGTAACTACCGAGACGGAGGACAGGGCCATTGCGAGTGCTGACCAGACGGGGGCGAGCCTGGTTCGACCCGCAGCGTAGAAGACGCCCGCGGCCAGAGGCAGACAGACGAGGTTGAAGATCAAGGCCCAGCAGAAGTTGACCTTGGTCCGGGTGAGGACTCGACGACTGACGTGGAGGAGGGCATGGAGCGAGTCGAGGGACGAGTTGAGCAGGACAAAATCGGCCGAGACGACCGAGACTTGCGAGCCGGAACCCATCGCCACTCCGACGTCGGCGGCGGCAAGAGCAATACTATCGTTGAGTCCGTCTCCGGCGAAGAGCACGAATCGATTTCCTTTGTGGCCTGACTTGGATGTGAAGGAAGGAAGGGCTTTGAGTTTGTGGATGTGGTTCGCCTTGCCTTCGGGGAGGACTCCTGCAACGACGCAATGTTCCGGGATGCCGACTGCAAGAGGACGATGGTCAGCCTCAAACAATGTCTTCTCGAGCGAGGAGCTCACGCACCTTGACGGGCGACCGCTTTGGCTGTGACTTCGTTGTCTCCGCCTGAGTAAGAAAAGGACGGAACGCCGTCAGCCTTGAACAACCCTCGAGGCAAGCAAGAGGACGTGAAGACCCACTCAGCATCCAGACTTCCTTTCCCGACTTCTGTAAAGTCCTGATCGTCCCCTCCGCCTCACGTCTCGGAGGATCCGCAACAGCGAACCCTGCGCAGACCTCGTACGAACCCTTCTCGTCGACCAACCCTCCAGGCGAAAGACGTTTAATAGCCAGCAGGACGACCGACTTCGCCCCCTCCTTCCAGTTCTGGATGAGCTTCGTCGAGAGCAAGACCGCTCCAACCGAGGTCATGAGGGCTTCGTTTCCGATGCACACCTCGAACCGGATTGCGGGCGATGACGAGAAAGAAGACGTGACGACGGCCTTGAGACCTCGACCTGTGATCTCCTCGCATGCTCCGGGGGTAGTTGAGAAGTCGACAGTGGCGGGAGGAAAAAGGTGGAGTTGATCGTCGGCGAACGCTCGGAGGGCAGTAGCAAGAGGGTGCGACGACTGCGACTCCAGATCTCGGAGCGCGGTCAAGAGGAACCGTCGTTCGTCGAAAGAGCCCTTCGAATCGTCGGAAGAGAAGATCGAGGAGAGTATTCGAGAGGAAGGGTAGTCGGTGTCGGTGACGGACGGCTTGCCCATGGTCAGAGTTCCGGTTCTGCAGAGGAAAGGCGGAACAAATGTCAACACTCTAGATCTGCAAACGAAGCAGAGAGATAGACCCACTTGTCGAAGACGACGGTGTCGACTTTCGTAGCAGCCTGAAAGGCAGACCCTCCTCCCTGCGCAAGAACACCCTGCTTGGCTGCAAGACCCAGACCGACAGCCGCAGCCGTCGGCGCCGCCAAACCAATTCCACATGGACAGGCAACGACCAGGACAGCGATGAAGAACTCGAAAGCGAAGAAGACGCGGTCGCCGATCGTAGGTATCGTCGGCGATGACTTGATCCAGTCGTCCGGGATGTGGGAAGTCAGAGCGAGAGCGAGCCAAACTGTAAGGACCGCCAGCGAGAAGTACACCTGCGCGGAAGGGCAGCCGACCGACCGTCAGCCTGCCGTTCCTTCACGACTCAAGCTGAGCGGAAGGGCAGAGAGAACTCACGACGCAAGGGACAAACACGCCCGTCACCTTCTCTGCTAGTTCCTCGACCTGACTCTTCCCACTCATCGCACCCTCCACAGCCTTGCCCACCCGCTCAATCATCGTCTCCTCCCCGAGCCTCTCCACACGCACGACGACCGCTTCCCGTCCGACGTTGACCGTGCCGGTGAGCACTTCGTCCCCGACCCTTTTGAGGACAGGCTTTGACTCGCCCGTCAAGGAGGACTCATCAAAGGCTGATTGGCCCTGCGCGATCGTCCCGTCCGAAGGAGGGAGCGCGCCTGGTCGAACGAGGATGAGGTCGGCCAGTTCGAGGTGCGAGACGGGAATTTCGGTCGTGATGCTGCCTGAGAGGACGTCCACGTTGGGTGAGGTTGGAGCGTGCTTGGGGAGAAGTGTCGCGGCGCTGGAGGACGTCACGGTCTGACGAAGCGACGTATCCAGGGCGAGGGTGTCGGTGTCCAAGGCGGTCGAGGGCGAGAGGAGAAGCGCAGTGTCGGGTCGCAGCGTTCCGAGCAAGGCGATCGCGTCGCCCGTCTGTCAAGAATCGTTGTCAGACGTCAGCGTGGGTGTCTGCACGCAACGGAACGAGACATCGTACCTTTGACTTGGCGTACGCCTCGAGAACCCGACCGATCAGAATGAAAAAGATGAGGAACACGGACGAGTCAAACAGCGTCATCATCCTGGAAAGCAGAGGGGCGTCAGTCGTGCATCTAGGGGAGAGCGAACGACGATCGAATGACTGACTTTTCCTCTTCCATCTCCATCCGATGGGACCGAACGTCAACGCCGAGCATGCCAAGCGAAGCGACATACGCCGTCGACGTGCTCATCGCGACCAGCAGGTCCATGCTGCCAAAGGAGAACAGGGCTTTCCACGTCCAGCCCTGCGCGCGCTGGGCAGAGCGTCGACGGAAGCGCGAGATGAGCGGGCGGAACGCTCTCTTGTAGAAGATCCTAATGGTTGTGAAGAAGGTAGAATCCTTCAGACCAAGAGTAGAACAAACGAGGAGACGAGGGAGGCGGAAGAGAGAAAGAGAGAGCGCGCACCTTCCAACGCCAAACTGGACAACCGTCGCCAACACCCACAGCGCAACGGTCCCCCTCCCCGCTCCACCCCAGACCGACTCCTCCCAGTACATTCTGAACCCATGCTTTTTGGGCAAAAGCGTCATCCCCACAATCGCGATCACGAACGTCGGGATCGCAGCCGCGAACGCGATCGCAAAGTGCACGAGCAGGACTTTGGCCTCCTTTGCCTGAATCGCCCGAGCGCGGGTCGAGATGGAAGGCGGCGAGTAGGGAGTCGTCGTGAACGCCGGATCGAGCGCTGATAGGTCGGAGAGGAGGTGGCGGATCGTGAAATCGGAGGAGGGGACGTAGGTGATGGTCGAGATGGGGTTTTTGAGCGTGATAGTGGTCCAAGAGAGGATCTGGCCTTTGGTTTGGAGAGAGGTGAGGTAAAAGTGGACTTTGGCCACGCAGGAGTTGCAGAACATGCCGTCGATCTTGATGCGGACGACTCTGCCTTTGCTCTTGACCTCCTTCTCGAGCGAGGTGGTCGATATCCAGTTGGCGTCGAACCCAGCGTCTTCGATAGTCTCCTTGATGTCGGCCATGAGGAGGGAGGGCGAGTGTTCGATGATGGCGGATCCTTGCAGGGGCGAAATCGCGGAGGAGGTGATTTCCGGGAGGGCGGAGAGGGCCTTGGAGATGGAGCCGGCACATGAGCTGAAGAAGAGAAAGAGGGTGGGGTCAGTAAAACCTCTTTGCTGCACAGGGTGTGGTCTCATATCACAGGGACTTACGCGCAGGTCATCCCTCTCACCTCGAAGGTACTCCTCAAAGTGACCCCTCCTGCTATCTCGTGGGCCAACCCTTTCGTCTCCAGAGGCCTAGTGGCGACGACCTCCGCCCCGTACCCCGTCTCCACGATGACCTCCTTGATCTCGTCCGCCGAAACTCCGTTCTGGTCGTACGTGACTTTGGCAGAGTTGGACAGGAGGATGACTTCGACGTGGGTGACGAAAGAGTGCTTGGCGAGGGCGTCCGTTAAAGTCTTGGTGCAGGCACTAGATAAGATCATCATCCGATCAGTGTCAGGCTCTTGATAGAAAGAGGACAAGAGATGAGAGAGGAACTTACGCGCAAAACATCCCTTCGATCGAGAAATCACTTTCCACGACGTCTGCCTCCCTGATCCCCTGGACGGCCAACTCGAACCCCTCTCCGCCATGTGGCTCTTGACTCAAACGTTCCTCCCCTCCCGACCGCTGACACTCAAGGCAGTTGGCGAGGTGCAGCCTCCTCCGATCTTCCTCCAAAATCTCCCGTTCCTTCTCTTTTGACCGGCCGAACCCGGTCATGGCTCTCTCGACCCACCCGGTTGGACGAACGTCCTCGACGACATCTTCCTCGCCTAGACTTGAAGGTCGGACGACCTCGAACCCCCCTTCCTCCTGGAGAGTGGCCGACACGCGCTTGATGGCTGCTTCGCGGTCGACTGTCGGGGGGAGGACGAACGAGAGGCGTTTGGTGAGGAAGCTGACGGAGGGGTGTTGGAGAGGGACGGGGAGCGACTCGAGCAGAGAGAGGATGTGAGTCGTGCATGAGGGACAGTCTGTTCAGGTCGTAAATGATCGTCAGCTCCACCAAGAGTGTCCTGAAACTTGAGTTGCAGGTTGGAAGGACTAACGGGCGTTTGGGACTGAGGCGAGGGAGAGGAAAGCGGTCAGCCTCTGCCTTCCCTCAAGATCCAAGCACGACAGCAATGGACTCACTGAACAAGACGACCTCGTCCGACTGGGTCCCGTCGACCGACAGGCGAGGAGAAGCGTGGATGGTGGCCATTCTCGAGGGCAGCAGATGCTAAGGCTGTTTCGACGCGAAAGCGAGGGACGGCTCGGGTTGAAGTTCGGAGGGACGGTTGCTGCTGAAACGAGGGCTGCAAGGAAATAAAAGTAAAACGGGCAGGTCTGCTCGCTAGACGTTCAGTGGGCCTGTCGTCCGTCCGCCTGCCTCTTATGAAGGGTGTTGAGGCACATGCTGGGTGCTAACGCCTTCTCTAGACGCCGGCCCTCCATAAAGACCCTCGTCGGGCGCGCAGCAGCCCACGAGAGCAGCACGAGCTGCTCGACCTCGAGGGGCAGTAACCCGAGCAGCAGAGCAGCATGTCCTGCCAACGCGACCTTTGATGGGGCTGCCGTCTGTAGGTATCAGCGCGTGGAAGGGTTTGGGGGAGGAACGGGGGTGACCTGGGCAGGGAGGCGTTCCTGCGGCCAGGGCGGGCATCTGCGAGGTCAGGGCGCGCGAGAGCAGAGCAGATCGCCCCTCCCGACACCATCCACGCCAGCATGTCGGTCCCTCAATCAACAAGCAAAAAGGATCCAGTCAGGGCAGCAAAGGCCAAGGCTCTCAGGCTGGCCAAAGAGGAGGCAGAAGCAGCCGCTCGAGACCAGCACTCGCCGCAACCCTCAGCAGCTCGTCCTCCTCCCTCTTCGTCGTCTGTCTCGGCCCATCCTCCCAGCCCAGCATCGTCCTACGGAGGCCACTCGACCGCCTCGGCCTACTCTGGGACTCAGGCCCACCAGTCGTACCAGGGCGGCCATCTCAACGTCCCAAACGGAGGAGGTGGGTACAATCCCCAGCGGCCCCTCTCGCCCCAGTCCGTGCACTCGACTGCTCCCTCGTCGCTCTCCCACCATGCGCCCGTCCGACCTCAAGCAGGCCCGTCGGGAGGTCGACCGCTCAGCGGCTCAGGTCCGCCAAGGTCAGCGTTGATGCAGGCACCCGTCATGTCGCACTCTGTCTCGACGGGCAACCTGCCTCTCTCAGCGGCGTACAACGTCGACCCTCCCGTCCCTGCGTCAACGCCTCGGCCTCAGGTCCATCCGGTCCCATCTATGGCGCAACAAGCTCCCCTCCCTCCTCTCCCGACGACCAGACCACCGGTCCACCCTCAAGACGCCTACCACCCAGCACCCGTTTTGGCCCCCGCTACATCTCCTTACCCAGAGCACGACTCACGCCGCACAAGCTGGGCGCCGACGTCCTCGCCGCACGAGTCGATCTCGCACCAGTCGTCGGCCTACTCGAGTTCAGCTTACGGAGGACCTTCGATCTCGTCCTTTGGAGTTGTTCAGGGGGGGAACGCTTTGGCTGGGCCTAGTTCGGGAGGAGGAGGACAGAGGGGAGGGGCAGATCAGTCGGTTTCGTCTGCCAAACGCAGCGCGGAGAGTCTGATAGGTGCGTCTTCCCTTCTTGTTCACCCTGTGTTCGTGGTTGGAGAACTGCTAACGAGTGCCTGTACGGTCTGCTGGGGTCAGGTTACGTGCGCAACGTCCGTCAGGTCCTCTTTCGACGATCAGCAACCGACCAACACCTCATCGTCCGTCCCCCTCCCCTCTCTCTCCTTTAATCCTCACTTCGCTTGTCTTACCACAAATGTTTTTTTGTGTTTTTTGCTTGGGTTGTGGATGAGCGCAGAGGACGATGGACATCTTCGCGTCGAACTTGATGGGCCACACGCAGCGCCTCATCGCGCGCGAGATGGAGCTTACGGGAGGGCAGGAGAACCGGGCGTTGGCGAGCATCGCGCGCGACTTTGATAAGGCCGCTGGGTGGATGCAGGAGCACCAGCAGTACGTCCCTTTTTCCTCGTTTCCGTCTGGTTGGTTTCTCGCCTGGAAGTTTCAGACTCTGGTCGCGGCAGGGGCGACCGAGAGTGTGAAGAGTCGGCTGATCAGACGTCCGCTTCACCTCTGCTTGTTCTTCTCGACAGAGACATCGCTATCAACTGGCCTCCGGATCGGTCGATCAAGGCGCTGAAGGAGATGGATGATCGCCTCACAAAGGGTACGTTCTTTACACCTTCGTCTACCTCGCCCCCAGTCCTGAGACAAAGACTGACAGATCCCTCCTTGTCTCTGCCCTCGCAACTCTCTGATATCGTGGCCACGCTCTTTAGCGTTCACCTCCAAGCTCGCCGTCGCGCTCTTCGAATCCGTCCAAGAAACCCGCCAGATCTCCCTCCAAATCTCACGCCAGCTCGACGGGCTGGACGGGCTCGTCTCGGACCTCCCTAATGTGTTGAGGCGGATCATGAGTGGGGCGAATTCGGCCGAGATTGACGCGACGATTTCGCGCCTCCGGATTGAGGAGGATGCGCTCAAACCCGGGAATGGGGTGCAGTCGGGGTATGGAGGAGGAGAAGGTACGCCACCCCCACACACTTACCGCTCCTTGTCGAGAAAATTGGCATACTGACTTTCAAACTCGTATGTTTTGGTTTGTAGCTGAGAAGAGTGAGTTCTCTTTCAGCGTCGACCGGCCTTCCGTACACGAGACGAATCACCCTGCTGACCCACCCGCTCAATCTCCCACTTCCATCTCCGCCGTCTATTACCCTACCTTCCCCTCTCTCCAGCCATTCAATCTCTTCTGGACGCAATGGAGGCAATGCGACTCTCGCAAGCCGAAAAGGAAGCTCGAACGGCCGCCGAACAGCGTCTTTTGAACCACAACGGCTACCCCGCCCCTACCCCTTCTTCGCACCAGTCTCATCCGACGACTTCCTACCGCCCTCTCGACTCAGACCAGGCGTCTGTTCGATCTGTAGGGACGGACCTTTCGTACGCCACTCAAGGAGGAGGAGGGTCGACCTACCACCCAACGACGCCATCCGCAAACGCGCTAGGAAAGGCGGTCGAGAGGTGGCCGGACGAGAAGCAGGATCCGCTCGAGGCAGGCGGGATCTACTTCCAGCCTGTCGATCCGATCTCGAAACTGGAACTCGTCGACCCGGTGCTGGCGGACGATGGGTGCATGTGAGTCTTCGCCCTTTCTGCTGAGTCCCTTTTGGACTTTGCCTGACCATGGACTTCTGTTCTTGACGACCTTACCCTTTCTTAGCCATGACCGGTTCAGCGTCGTCAACCACAAGCCGGAAAACCCGTTGTTTCCTGGTCGGCCCCTTCGCGTCCTTGGAGAGTACGTCCCTCTTACCTCCCTGTCCGTCTTCCTTCCATCCCTACCTCCGGCTGACCTCGCAACGTACGGCCACCTCCAGCGTCATCCAACTGCGCAAGGCCATCTTTGCCAGGTTTCCCGAACGAGAGGACGAGTGCTTCGAACGGCGCGCGGCCTACCTCGCTTCGGCTATCGACGAGTACGACTCGGGCTTCTCGTTCCTCGACATTGTCGACGTCATGGACCGCCTGTCGGCCATCCTCAGCTGGCAGTCGGGCGAGGAGGACACCGGCGTACTCGTCCGACGAGGCATCTTGCGCTGGAGGTTGAGGAACCTGGCCGGGGCAAAGAACGACCTCCTGCGAGCGCTCGAGCTGTCGCCGACGCTGCCGATTCACCATCTGCTCGCGCTCGTGCACTTCGAACTGCGACACTTTGACGAGGCCATGACGTCGGTCGAGCAGGCGCTTGCGAGAGACGGAAGGGACAGCATCGCCTGCGCCATTCGATCGCAGATTCACTCCTTCTACGGTCGAATCTCGGCCGCTACGAGGGACGCCGAAGCAGCATCGCATTCGGTGAACTCAGAAGGAACGGACGACCAGAGCTCGAGGGTTACGAAGACCACTTACTCGCCACACCCGAATCGGACGTTCCCAGACTCGCCACTGCCCGAGTTCCCCGACCTGCCGAACCTTCTCGCTGGCTTTGCTTGGTTGACGTAACTTTTCTCTCTGCAAAATCTCTTCATCTCACCTATGCAAGGGCTCATGCTGTTTATCTCTTGATATCTCCAGTCTCGGCGAGCCCATCCGAGCCTCAAACCACGTTGCCCAGTCCGTCGACCGAGGTGTTCTCGGAGACCCTTGGCCTCGATGCCTCTGGTGTGTTTCCAGCCTTCTCGAGGGCTCACCGAAGTGATCCTTGTCTTGACTGACTCTCGTCGATTCCTGCTCTGTCGCAGGGGCTACATCCTCTCCGTCTCGAGTACGTCTTGCCCACCATTCGTTCCTCTCTCTCTCCGATCTACTCCTGACCAAATCCCATACTCCCACGCGCTTTCAGGTGAGGAATCCGTCGCTCGAACTGAAGGACTACGGGAACTCGAAGCCTCCTGGAAACTCTCGGGAGATGTCTGGAAGGCCGACGACGACGACGGCGGACTTACGCTCGACGCTCGACCGCTTCAGGCCAGCATCGGCATCCTGCTCGCTCAAGCGAAGGCCCAAGTTGACAAGAAGGAGGCCAAGGAGATCCTGATGCAGTCGTTGCAAGCTCAGCACCCTCTGCTGCAGAAGACGAGTGAGGAACTGGGATTCCTGGCCAAGTTGCACGCGGAAACAGGTGCGTCCGGCATTCCTCCCGTCCCACTAAAGTTCTAGTCTTGCTGATCTCGCTCTTGTTCAACACCAGGTGACTACGAGTCTGCCTCCATCGCTTTCGATGAAGCAATCCACCTTGCGTCCAAGTCAAGGAGGCCTGAGGAGAGAGCGGCGTTGTTGGCGGAGAGGACGCGCCAAGGTGCGCTTTGAGATGACGATCTGATGGAGTCTCTTTCGAAAAATACAACGAGCTGAAGGCCGAAGGAACAAGGCTTCCAGATAAGGCGGCGCAGACAAAGGAAACTGGATGGGCAAATGCAACATTTCTTTATGTATTTTTATTCAGGACAGAGAAATAGAGAATATAAGAGAGCGGAGGAGATCCTCCGAAACTCGACACTCTCTCTCCGATATTTCTTCTCGACGCTCGATGATTCAAAGAGCAGGGCATTTCAGAGGTCGTTCGAGGCATGTACGGAAGGGACGAGTTGGGCAAAGGAGATAGACAGAAAAAAGCAGAGTGTTCGTGAAGGCAAGGAGAGCGACGGAGCTACTTGTGGACGGGAACCCGAAGAGGCTCGACGGACCAGATTTCGTCGGCGTACTTCATGACGGCCGCATCGGACGAGAAGGCACCCATCGAAGCGACGGTTGAGATGGAACTTCGAATCCAGGCCTCCTCGTCCTGGTAGGCGGTCTCAATCTCCTTCTGAGCGGCGAGGAAGCTGTCAAAGTCATCCGCGACAAGGTAGTAGTCGGCACCTCGAACGCCGGCGAGGAGGGGCTGGTAGAAATTCTCGCCAAATAGACCCCTCTCGATCACCTTGAAGACGTGGGCCCTGAGAAATGGTCAAGAACGGTGGTCAGCTCAACCTTCGACTGGAGTTTGACGACGCAAACTCACAAGGCAGACGACTTCTCCTCGACGGGTCGAGGGTTCTTTTGGTTCTCCTCGCGCTTCTGCGCGACCTGGGGCGTGAGGTGACCGAAGAAGAAGCAGTTCTCCTCCCCAACCTCCTCTCCGATCTCGATGTCTGTCGATGGACGAAGCACGGATCGTCAGTCTCTGAGGTCACAACGATAAGAAGAGCCTCACTCACTTGCTCCATCGACCGTACCGAGAAGAAGAGCGCCATTGAGTGCGAACTGAAAGAAGGAGGAGGAGATGGTCAGCCTCTCTGTCGCTGCGCGCCGGTGGAAGCAGCGACGGACGACGAACCTTCATGTTCGAGGTTCCACTGGCCTCCGTTCCGGCCGTCGAGATCTGCATCGAGTAGTCGGCGGCAGGGATGATGACCTCGGCGAGGGAGACCGAGTAGTCGGGGATGAAGACGACCTGTGAGGGAAGCGAAGAGGCAAAACGGTCAGACTGCGGTCAGCAAAAGAAGCCACCTGTCAGAGAGACACGCACCTTGAGAAGATCTCCGATGTCGGGGTCGGAGTTGACAACCTTGGCGACGGCGTTGATGAGTCCTGCTCGAGAAAGCATGAGTTACATCAGCGCCAGGACTCGCGAGTACGGTGAATAGGAATAAACGAACGGATGACAAGCTTGGCATCGTAGTATCCAGGAGCGGCCTCTGCAAAGACGAAAATCCTTGACGTCAGTTTCGACGAAGAAGGAAAATGAGATGGGGCAGAGGACGCACTTCCGGCGAAGATGAAGACGTGGGGAACAGGGGACAGCTTCTTTCGCTCGGCAGCACTCAGACCCTTCAAGGTCAAGTATCTCCAGATGATCGCGAAGATGTTCATCTGCTCTGTAGGTCCGGAAAGGAGAGGGAGCAGAAACAGGAGTCAGCCCGATGAAGTGAAAATGAGACAGATCAAGAGGGAGAAAGGACGCACGTCGCTTGTAGAGATGAATCCTCTTGATCTGAGCGATGAACAGTCCGTTGGTGGGGACCTTGATTCCCAGCTCGCTCCGGATCAGCTCGGCCAGACGCTCCTTGTTCCGGTGCTTGATGGCGGCCCACTCGGCTCGGAACGCCTCCTTGTCAGCGGAGGGCACGATCCCCTTGAGGAGGTAGAGGTCCTTCAGCCAGGCATCGGAGCCGAGGGTCGAGGTGAGGAGGGAGGAGAGTTCGACGTTGCACTGGTCGAGCCATCGTCGGGGGGTGATTCCGTCTGCGAGCGAGAGAAAAAGTGCTGGTCAGACGTCGTAGTACTCGATGAGGCAAGGATCAAGTAAAGAACTCACTCGTGACGTCTGGAAGGTAAAAGCAAGTCGAGATCAGCTTTCGCGCCATCATGGTGAGAGCGCGAAGGAGGGACGTACTCGTGAAGTGGTCCGCGCCAAAGAAGTCGACCATGTCGGGGAAGAGCTCCGACTTGACCAGCTCAGAGTGCAGCGCGGCGACTCCGTTGACCTGGAAAGCAGCGAAATGACGGGAGTCAGCGCTCTCATGGGAGTGCACAAGGGAGAAAGGTCCAGCTTACTCGGTGTGAACCTATGACGGCGAGGTTGGCCATCCGGATGAACTGAGGGTAGCCTTCCTGGATGAGCGACATCCTGCCGAGCTTGTCGATGTCCCCGGGGAAGACCTGCTCGACCGCTTTGAGGAAGTCGTAGTTGATGTCAAAGATGAGCTGGAGGTGTCGAGGAAGGAGGTTTCCGAGGAGGGGCACGCTCCACTTCTCGAGTGCCTCGGGGAGGACTGCAAGCAAAAGGGGTGAAGTTCAGATCTCGACACGGAAATCGCCCGTTTTCTAGCAGTGTTCACGGGTAGACGCACCCGTGTGATTGGTGTAGGAGAAGACCTTGGTGACGATGGCCCAGGCGTTGTCAAAGGGGACGTCCTCCTCGTCGATGAGGATCCTCATGAGTCTGAGAAGATTGCGAGCGCGTGTAAGTATCAAGCGCACGTCAAGCCAACGATCTGAGACTTACTCGACGATGGCAAGGGTAGGGTGGGTGCTAAAAAAAGAGGACCAGGAGTCAGTAAACCCTCACCTGGCGAGTGCAGAGACCGGCAAGACTGACTCGTTCAGCTGGATCGCAACAAAGTCCGAAAGCTCCTCCCATCCCTTCTCAAGCTTCTTGAACCGTCGGAGGATGTCTTGCAGACTCGCAGCGCACCAGAGATACTGCTGCTTGAGTCGAAGTTCCTTGCCGGCCTCACTCTCGTCGTTCGGGTACAGCGCTCGGGTGATGGTCTCGGCGGAGCTGCGAGAGAGGAAGTAGAGAATCAGGACAGCCGAAAGCGCCAAGAGATTGGAAGAGGGAACGTTGAGGAGACGCACTTGGACGATTCGACCGAAGCTGAGTAGTTTCCGCTGTTGAACGACTGGAAGTCGAACCCAGCCTTGGGCTTGGCCGACCAAAGCCTGATGTTCGACGTGTTCTTCGTCCCTGCAGAGAGGAAACCCAGACGACTTGCGTCAGTACAAGTGATCGCAGAGTGAGAAGCGAGGCGGACGCACCGTGTCCAGGGATGGGCATGTCATACGCCATCGCAAGAACCTCCTGCCCTCCGTGCCAGACTCCCTTTCCCTTGCTGCCGTCGATCTTCTCGGCCGAGCCGTAGAATCGAACGGGGTACGTGACGTCCAGTCGGGGGATCTCCCAAGGGTTCTCCAGCTCGAGCCATGGGTCGGGAGCCTCCAGCTGCTGTCCGTCGGTCGAGAGGAGTTGCTTGATCAAAGAGAAGACCGTCATCAGCTTGTCAGGCCGGCACAAGAGCGAGTTCCAAGTATGTGAGGGGCTCGAACAAACCTTGAAGATCCCGTACTGGTACCGGAGACCGTAACCCCAGCCTGGAAGATCGAGAGTGGCGAACGAGTCGACGTAGCAGGCGGCCAGTCGACCGAGACCTCCGTTTCTGATCAATCAAGAACAAAGGTCAGGAATCTCTTTGCCAAAGGCGAAAGGTGAAGGGCGACGTACCCGAGTCCAGCGTCTCGCTCGCATTCCAGCACGTCTTCATAGCTGAATCCCAGTCCACCCAGGACAGCCTTGTACTTCTCCTTCATGCCGAGGTTGAGCGTCGCATTGTCGAGCGCTCGGCCGAGCAAGAACTCGAGCGACAGGTAGTAGATCCGCTTGGGAGCCTCCCGCGTATGGTAGACGTTGGTTTCGTTGAAACCTCGGATGAGCTGGTCTCGGACGCTCAAAGCCTGCATAGACAATCCAACTTGGAGTCAGAAATCGGCCGGGACGCAGAAAGGAAGTGAATCACGTACGGTTCCCTGGTAGGCGGCAGACTCATCCCCCACCAAATTGTAAGGCTGTCGGGCGAGAGTCGTCGTGAGCTCATGGACGATGTCGTTGGTGAGACCTTGAATCGAGACGTCCTCCTGAGCGGCCAGCGCAGTCTTCCAGACGGTCTGGTCTCCCAGAGGCCAGCTCTGGTCGACCTCCTGCCCGGGCGCCTGGAGGAAGGCAATGACAGGCACGTTGATCAGCGTCGGACCGCGCGCAGTCGCGAGAGAGATGGAGGAGCTGCACGGACAACGTAGGTTCCTGTCGGACCAGCAACCCAAGGGCAACGCATCCACAAGAGCTCAGCTCGAAGCCTCTGGCTGTCAAAAACTGGGGGGGTTGATGGACTGCAGCGCACCTGTTAGCTGACGCTTTAGGGGGATGGCGACCGGCCGCTTGACCGGCTGATCGAACTGGGCAGGGTCGACGGTCTCTCCGACGAGGGACCTCCTTCGGACTGGGGTGGGCCTCGAGCTGTCTGACATATCGTCAGAAAGTGTTGGTTGATCTGATGGGGAGGGGGATGGGGTTGGGAGATGGGGATGGACGAACTGGGAGAACTGGGGCAGAAGAACGCCTGAGAAGAGCAGCTGACGCACTGTCGGCACGTATGTCCGGGCCTGTCGTTCAACCCTTTTCCCTCTCATACATCACTAGGTAGCGCCTGCCATCACTACATCCGTATCTCCAGCTCGCAGCCTGTCTCAGAGCGCACTGATCGTGCCTTGTGCGATGGAGGAGGGGGACGGAGTTTCGGTCAGCAAAGTGCATTTGCATTTCTTGAGAGATCAGATGTCAAGCAAGCAGAAGAGTTCGCCTAGTCCTCCTCGTGTCTGACTTTCCCCCACGCGTGTGCGGTCGTCTCCCACCTCTCCGCATCAACTCCGCGCGCGCGACCCTCTTCCGCCGTCCCTTTCTACGCTCGCAAAGAACGACATCTCTTTGCTGAAGCTTGCCTCTCGGCTGTAGTTTAAAGTCGCTGACCTGATCGGAGAAGGTCGGTCAGCAAGTCTGGACCAGGCATCAGACCCCACGAACGGGCTGAGAGCTGGGTGACAGGCCGAACAGTGCCCCCCGCTCTCCCTCTTCTTCGCCAGGCCGAATCTCGAACCATACGACGACAAGGGAGAAGGTTTAAGGGAGAGGAAGGGACTGGAAGGGAGGAACGGACTTGTCGTCGGTGGCTTGCACGAGGATATCTGTTGTTGAGCGGTTCCCGGCTCGAGGTCAGGTCCGAAGGAGGAGCTCGAGGTCGTGCTGCAGCCATCCCGAACGACTGACAGCCCAACCCCTTCGTCCTTTCCTTTCTCTCTCTCTTCCATACAGGTCCAACCAGGATCTCCTGTACGGACGCACGACCTCGTCTCCTTATAGCTGCGTCGACGAAGTCCTCCTCCCGGCGCCTCTCCCGCCCTGTCGCTCTCCTCTGGTTCTAGACTCCGCAGCTGGCTCCCCCTCCGCTTCGCTTCACCCTTCCTTCCTCTCGACCTTGTTCGCTCTCAAGCGCGATAAGATCAGCTCCTTTCCACGGTCGACCTTGGTCGACCTACAAAACAAAGCCGGCAAGAGGGTCCAAGCCAAACGGAACGGAAGTCCACCTCCACACACACCCTCAAAAGCCACGCAGCCCAACAACCGTGCCCACCATGTCGCTGTCTCGAGCTGTTTTGACATGTTCGTCGGTTGAAGGACAACACGCCTCCTGTTCGGTCGTGGCCCACCGCTCTCCTCTCTTGTCCTGGGAGAGTATAAAGGGAAGCCGCGGTTGGACCTTGGGTCGACTTCTTCTCTTTTTCATCAAGACCCGTTGCCATCTTCACTTCATCGTCATCCTACACCTAGACCGCGCCCCTCCTCATCAAGGTGCGTCAGATTGCCGAGGTTTGTAGCCTTGAATCCAGACTGACCGCGTCCTTTGTCCTTGCACAACCTCAGCTCATTCAACGCTACAACATCTCCCTTTCCGTCCTCCTACAATGGCCACCGCTACCCTGCCCACTCTCAATCTCTCCGAGACGTTCAACAACACCTGGGCGGACACGTCCGAAGAGGACGGCGAGTACCTGGCTCATCTCGACCCGTTCGACACCTGGTCGCCTCGGGACGCTTTCTTCTGGGACTGGGTCGTCGTCAAGCTCGTCCAGATCATCTCGCTCAACCAGAAGGTGTGTTTTCGCGCTTCCGGTCCTCTCTCCGATTGTCCTTCGCCCAGACCATCGAGACTGACCACCTCTTTACCATCGTTTATTCCGACAGGCCTGATGCGCCCCACCCACCTCCTTCCCCTCCTCTCCCCCTCTTCGTCACCTGCTTTACACGCTCCTTGCCTCGTTCTCTCATCTCTGGACGCTTTAGATCTTCAAAGTAGTTGCTCGATATAGAGGACAACGCTTGCCCTCCGATACCCACCCAACTTGTCACCTTATCCCTCCTTTCCTTCTTTCCGCGTCTCTCTCTACCTCTCCTTTTCTCTCTCTCTCTCTTTCTCTTGGGATCTATTTCCTCGCACTTGCTTGTTTTCCGCTTCTCTCGATGGTCCTTTGCCTTAACGTCTCAATGACAGACATTCCAGATTGCGAGCGAAAGAGCCAGGTCCCGAGAGGGAAGAGAAGGGGGAGGTTGCGATAAGGTTTACACAAGTTACAGAGCAGCAAGAGAGGATGAGGAAAAGCGCATGACGAGGAGGGGGTCGGTCGTACAGGACAAAAAAAAGAGGCTGAGAAGATCTAGAAGAGAAAGTAGGGTGAGCATCCTCCCTCGCAGGGGTTTTACAAAGAGTCGAAGGAGGGCAGAGAGAGTGTCCAGGAGGCGATAGGAGGTAGGCATAGGGGTTAGAGGTCCCTCAGACGTAATTGTGGTTCTTGAGCTGGCTCCACAGATCCTTCAGCGAGACCGGTTTGCTGATGAATGCGTCGAAGCCGTTGTCCAGCGCTCTTGTCTGCACTTCGAGGCTTGACGATCCCTGGACACAGTCGTGAGGCAAAGGGCGGAAAGACGTCAGTAAGGGGGAGGAGAACGCTTCAGAAGGGGAGAGACTGACCGTCAACGCGAAAATGGGCGTCCTGGGGAAAGTAGGGTCCACAGCCTGCCGCGCCCGCTCGTGCGCGCGGATAATCTCAACGCTCTCGAAGCCGCTCACCAGAGGCATGCTCAAGTCCATCAGAACGACTGGGGCACGATAGGGGAAGAGGACCGTGTCAGCGTCATGTGGCTGAAGTCTCATAGAAAATAATTGTCGGAACGCACTAGAGTAGTGTCCAGGAAAGGCCTTGGTAAACATTTCGTGGCCTTCCTTACCGTTGACTGCCTCGTCCAACGGTACACCCTTTTTCTTGAAGAACGTGCGAAGAACGCTCCGGTTGACGTTGTTGTCCTCCACATGGAGCTGAGAAGGCAAGGGACAATGGGGAAGAAGCAAGTGAGCACGCCACACCACAAGACCGAACGCGACCAGCAGAGAAGGGACGCACCACACGACAGATAGACGAAGCAGGGCCAGGAGTCGATGGAAGAGTCGTCTCCTCGGAAGGGGACTGGACGATGGGAGTGGAGGGTCCCGAGACTTGCTCGTCCTTCAGTCGAAGCCTCTGAGCTGTCTTGCCCGAGGGCGTCGCGTCGACCAACGACTGAAGCACAGTCGCGAACTGCATAGGACCGACCGGCTTGAGCAGAACCTGGACAGACGGCTCGGCCGAGACGAAATGTCGATCTGACGTGACCCACAAGGCCCTGTGAGAGGCGTACTGGGTGAGCGTTGATGCCGGAGCCGATTCGTCGACGATGAGGATGTCGCCGTCTTCCGGAAGACCTCGCCGGATAGAGGCCCTCCAGCGCTCAAGCTGCTTTCGGAGGAGTTTTCGGAGCAGCTGGAGGGTCTTGTAGCTCTTGTCGAAGCCGATGAACGCGACAACGATATCCGGGAAGGAGGGCGTGGTTTGAGGGGCCAGAGGATTGCCAGCTCTTGAGAGGTTGAGGGTGATGGTGAATTCGGAGCCTCGTCCTTGGACAGAAGTGACTGAGATTCGACCGCCTAGAGTGCGAACGAGGTTGGACGTGATCGCCAACCCAAGTCCGGTTCCTGGAGAGATGGAGTCCTCCTGCGAGTTTCGATGGAAGGGTCAGACGAGCGAGCGATGGATGAAGTAAACGAGGAGAGGGTACACGTACTTGAGCAAAAGGCTGGAAGCAGCTAGTCTTGACAAACTCATCCGACATGCCCACACCCGTGTCGAGGACCGAGATGACGACATCGTCGCCTGCTACGGCACCACTGAGTGAGATCTTGACGTATCCAGAACTCGTGTACTTGAAACTGCGTGATGTTGGTGATAGAGATGCGTCAGTACGTAAGGCGGCAGGAGATGCAAAAGAGGACCTACGCGTTGCCGACAAGGTTGATCAAGATCCTTCTCAGCCCAATCGCGTCCAAGCAGACGTCCCATCCACCTGGTCGGTCCTGCAGGTCCAAAAGACATTGCACTTTGAGAGGACTGCTCTCCTCACTCGGTTGCGGCGAATTTGAGAGCGGGTCGTAGAGTCCTCCGATGTCCTGGTCGACGTTCCTACTCTGCGTGCTGAACTGGAAGGCGACAAAAGTAGCAGCGACGGCCTCCTCCAAGAAGGATGAGAGGTTGATGATCGTCGGCGTGATGCTCTTGAAGCTCTCTTTGCGACCGCTGAGCGACTGGGCCGTCGTCTTAGAGAAATCGAGAACGTGGTGGATGGTCATGCTGAGAGAGGTGGAGCATGTTTGAATCGCGCGAAGGTTGGCCATCTGAGAGGGGGTGAGGTTCGTGTCCGAGAGCAACTCGCTGCTGGCGAGGATTCCGTGCAGAGGACTGCGTCGAGTCGAAAAAGCAAAGGTCAGGTGTCCGTTCATCTGTCTACGACTGCACGACAGCGGGGACACTCACGTTCGAAGCTCGTGGCTGACGTTACTGATGAACTGAGCCTTGATCTTGTCTCCCTCCTGATGATGCGTCGTGAGGTCAGTCAGAGGCCCGAGGGCAAGCGAAAGGTGGTCGAAGCTGAGGGGACGCACCTGTACTCGTCTCATCAACAGAGCAGAGAGGACAATGCCTGCTACGGCCTGCAAGAACTGGCATTCAGGCTCGAGGAACTCCTGCGCCGGTGAGCAGGTGTAGGCTACGACGAGGGCGACGGGCGCCTGGTCCGGGCCGAGGATGCTGCAAAGAGATAAAACAACGGGTTCAGAGGACAAGTCCCGGCAAGCTTTGAGACTGGTGGGTGAGAGGACGAACGGGGCAAGGTAGATGAACGTCGCGTTCGTAGGGACCGGAAAGCCAGTCCAGAGAGGTCGCTCTTGAGGGCCGAAGAGCTTGCCGTCGGGATGCATGCTGAGGAACTCGGCGACTGAGTCTCCTACGAGCGTCGGAGAACTGTTCACGATCAAAGCAAGCGATCGTCAGCAATCAAGGCGGCGGAAGGAGAAGAAGCCTCTCGGCTCACAAGAAGCCGTCTTGAGGGGCAGGATGGATGGCGATAGGGGGGTCCCGTTCAGACAAGGAAAGGAGGGGCAGAGAGCCGGCTTCGGCAGGTTGAGTTGCCGACGGAGAGAATACGAAGTCCGAGGTGACCCATCGGTAGGCACTCGAACGGTGGCCATCCAGGCTGGAGGAGGTGGACTTGATGAGTTGGAACGAGCTGAGATCTAGCAGGGCCGTTCCCTCGATGTCGAGCGTCTCTCGGATGCACGTCGCTGCGAGGTCGTAGACTTGAGGCAGGTCCGAGGCGGCGGAGAGGTTGCCCATTTCGGCCACTTCTCGAGTGAGCATCTGGAGTGCTGAGGACGTCTTGTCGATCCTTGAGAGGTGACTCTTCGTCATTCTCAGCTCGACCTCCTTCATCGCCAGCTGGCCGAAGTCGAGAAGTGTCTCCTCCTCGTCGACATCGAACTTATCGTGCTTTTTCGTGTCGATCAAACAAAGCGTTCCGAGGTTGAAGCCGTCTTTGGTCCTGAGCTGCGTTCCGGCGTAGAACATGATAGGCTCGGATCCTCGAACGTAGGGGTGGGTCGTGTTGAGACGCCAGTCCTTCGAAGTGTCCAGAATGACATGCGGTGTACTAAGGAGGATTATCGAAGGCAGACAGAGTCAGCCCGGAGATCGGCAGATGAAGGGAGGTGAGGTGTGAAGGGTGCGTGGCCGTCGAAATAGAGATAAGGAGTCTGAAAGCAACGTACTTCCGCAGGATGGTGTGGCCGCAGATACTCGACTCCCTCTCGTAGATCTTGGCGTCGAATCCGACTGATGATAAGGACCCAGGGGCCGAGTATCGTCAGGAACGCCGGTCAGTCAGCACGCAGAGGAGGTCGGAGGGACGGACCTGAAGCTAAAACTGGCAAATGCTCCTTCTCGACCAGCAGGATCACACACGCAGCAACCCCAAACGCCTTCTGCGCCATCTTCGTGATCCGCTGGAACGACTTGTCAAAGTCTCCGTCTGGGTTCGCGTCTGGCAGGACGGCGTGCCTGAAGAGGGCTCTCTGGCGAGCCTCCTCGTTTGGCGGTTTCGGAGGCGGCAACCAACCCTCCTTCTTGAACATCAACTGCTCCGGACCCGAGCTGACGGTCTCGGACGACGAGTAAGAGGGCGAGCGTTCGCTCCTGGGTGCAGGTGTCGTTCCGTTCGAGGAGCCCGATTTGGTCGAGGGGTCCTCGTCGCCGAAGGGTGAAGGTCTTGACGGGTCCCATTTTCCCGCAGAGTACAGCGACAACCAGGCGGCGAAGCCCGGTAGGTCTCTCGAGTCCGAGGCATGGATCGCCCGGATGTCATCTGGGGACATGCCGGCGATCAGGTGGGGTGGACGCTCGTCCTCCTCGCTGCTCGGGCCAGAGTTTGAGTGGGCTGAGGAGTGGTGCGCCGAAATAGAGGCGAACTCGAAGCCAGCGACGCACGAGGCCATGTCGGTCTCCTTCATTGCCATGCTGGGCGACGCGGGAGAAAGTGAAGGAGTAGGGAAGGGGAAGAAAGGCGAAAGGGATGGAGGAGGCGCCCGCGAGCCGTCGCAGAGGGCCGAGCTGAGAGCTGTCCTAGCTAGACGTCCAACTGGTGAGGAGCAGGGCCTCTTGACCGAGAGGGTGTGTACAGAACAGGTTCGAGTGCGAGAGCCTGCTGTCGAGATGGGGTCGGGTCGTGACAACGGGCGTGCGGGAGCGAAGAAGCTTCGGGTCTGGCTCCTGGCTGCTTTGTCGGCCAGACCCTCTGACGAAGAGACCCACCGAGGGCAAAACGTACTCTAATTGGCAGAACCAATTGCAAGCTTAAACATTCGCTCTTCACGGAGGACATCGAAGAACAGGTCGCGAGACGAGATAGCTCATCATCGTTCGCTTGCTCGTCGCTCTGCGCGTCTGCGCAAGACCAAGGGGTCCGCCTGCTAACACCCAATCCCCGCACCCTCATGCCCCGCCGTAGGAGTATTGGTAGGCCTGCGACTGTCCTTGACCTTGTCCGGATGAGCTCGACGTTGACTGTCGTGAGTTCTGCTGCTGTTGTTGCTGCGGTACTTGGCCGTAGGAGTAGGGAGTTTGAGGGTAGGACGGAGGTTGAGGGTACGACTGCTGCATCTGGCCGCCGTTCGAGGAATACACCCCAGGCTGCTGGTAAGGATATGGTGTGGCCGAGTACATGTTCTGCATGACAAGAGGCGCGTCAATCAATAGGTCAATCGCAAACAGAGCGAGAAAGGACCCGGACGTACCTGCATTCCAAGCTGATTCGGCATGCCTCCGTAGCCCATCATCATCCCTGGCTGCTGACCGTACATGCCTCCCATTACCCCTCCCATGCCGTATCCGAAGCCTGCCATCATGCCCATGCCCATTCCGTTCATCCCAAACCCTCCCATCGCGTCCGCCTGCCCTTGCAAGCCTTGCATCATCCCTTGCTGCTGGTACGGGACCGAAGGAGGGTAGGAAAGCGGTGTTGAAGAGTTCGAGGTGTGAGGTGTTGAACGTCCTTGCGTGTTCTGGGACGAGTGAGGGCGACTGGGTCCGCTCTGACCTGGTCTAACCGGCGATTTGGGCCGTAGGTTCTCGACGTCTGAAAAGGGCAGATTTGTCTTGTCAGTGGAAACGACCGAGAGAAGAGTTCAAACAGAGAGATCAGGGAAATTCGTACCTGCTGACGTCGGGTAGACGTACCGCCCGTTGATGAGGGCCAGCTGCTCGTACGCATCCTTCTCAAACTCTCCCCATTCAAGCGTGTCCTCCTCGCCCGTCACCATCTCCTCCAACTTCTCCACAACGTCCTTTTTGACCTTCTTAGGGCCCGGACTGGGCTCACCCGGATGTTCGAAGCCGGACGTGACCCAGCCGGGTCGAGGTCGAGAGCGAGATCCAAAGAGGTCGAGTCGACGCGATCCGAGGCAGAAGTTTTCGGCCAGCGAGTAGATCTCTGGAGGTTTCATCTCGGGGTCTGATTCCAGAAGAGGTGTGACGGTTTGTCAATCAGGGGTCTTCGAAAGAGCGTTCACAGAAAGGAGGACGCACCCTCCTCGTCTCCCTCCCAAACGATGACCTCCGTGTCGACGTTGGTGTGCACCAGCCAGCCGTCCGTCGCTCGCCGTACCGTACCGCGGATGCCCATCAGACAGTGCTCCTTGGTGTTGACGAAGATCGAGTCTGTTTGGTCTCTCTGCAGAAAACCTCAGGAGGTCGTCAGCCCTCTTCCTCAAGCTGATCTCATCTCGTGCCAGAGAAAGGAGGAACGCACTCCAGGTCCACGAACGCCCTTCTTGTTGGTCTTGACCCAGACGATCTCCTCACACCTCCTGAACCCCCATCTCGCCAACGCTTCCCTCCCCCTTTCCAACCCTCCCTGACTCCCCGGCCCAACCCACAGATAACAAAACGCCGGATCCGCACTGATCTGGCGTATCGGCAAACCCGAGATCTCCTCCCAGCTCATCACCGATGGAGGGTTGATGAGGACGGTGTCGAACCGAGTCTGACCGAATTTGGCGAGGAGGGCGGCGTTGAGCGGTCGGACAGAGGGCGGAACGTCTGAATGGGGGACCTTGAACTCTGGTGTCGTTGTTTGAGGTTTCGGGGGCAGATTCGCGTTGATCGGAGGAGGAGTGACGAGGGGTAGCGAAGGCGAGCGAGGTGTGTGTTGGGGTGGGAGGGGTGGCTCATTCGCTGGGTTCGAAGGAAGGAGAGGGACGAGAGGGAGGAACAGGGGTCGGTGAGAGTGACGAGCGAGTGTCTCTTTCTTGAGCCGCAGCAACTTTTTGGACCTGTAAGTAAAGTCCTCCTCCAGCTGTCAGCCTCAAGAGCCTCTCATCGCAAGCTCAAGTTCAGGACGAACCTTGGGTACTCGTCGAAGCGCTTCTCCTCCTCTGCTCCGGCAACAAAGTTGCCTCCCCACTCGCCCGTCACCCCATACCTCGCGGGCAGGTCATTCCGAACCGTCTCTTCGTCCCATCGGTAGCAAGGGTAGAAAGCCTCGACCTTGGCCCGTTTGGAAGGCGGGATGTTGGAGAGGTCGATCACGTCGTGCTCTTCCTGCTTGGGTCGAGCGACGCGAGCAGAGCTTCCCGAGGCCTGCGCTCGAGGCTCAGGAACCGACCCGTCCGACGAAAGGAGGAGGTCTGACCGCGCTTGGCGGCGTGCGGCGACCTGGCTGAGGAGCGTCGTGTGCTGATTCAAGAGATCCTGCGCACCGGCTGAGACGACGGACGAGGAGGGACGAGCCATGGCTGGCGGAGCTGCGCCTCGAGGCGAGGGCGGACGAAGAGCCTGAAGGCACGGCCGGAATAAGCCAGTTCAAGCGAGGACCCTTGGTTCGAGAGAGATAGGAGAGCTGGGCGAGGTCCTCTTCAGCTGTCCGTGAGTTTGAGGTCGTCCTGTTTAAGAAAAGTGGGGTGACCGTACGACGCCTGATCCGGACAGGGCCGACCGTAGTAGATGGACTCAGCTCGAGACCGGCCCCTCCCCCATCGACTACCCAAGATGTCGTACCCAACCTACCCATCCAAGGCGTCGCCTCTCGCGCAGAAACACATACCCTCGATCACGCTCGGTCGGTTTGGACAATTTGTTGGAGGGTCAGTCTGGCCAGCTGCGGCTTCCCTCTTCCCCCTCCTGACCTTCCCTCCATCTCTCTCCCTCCGAGAGCTGACCCCTTCGACCTCTTCTCGCCCTGCCTCGCAGTCACTATGCATCCGTCAACCTCTCTTCCGCTCTCTTCCTCGACGAGAAAGGCTCATCCCCAGCCGTCAAGCTCGAGTCCTGGTCGCCCAAGGCGGGCGAGAACCCCACTTTCGCCGAAGCCGTCCGGGCCAAGTTCAAGCCCGCCAAAGTAGGCGACGAGTTCGGCCCTTCGTGGTCCAACCACTGGTTCAGAGTCACCCTGTCTGTCCCGCGTGAGTGGGAGAAATACGAGAGGATCCAGTTCGAGTTCGATCCATCCTGCGAGGGTCTCATTTTCGACACGGAGGGAGTGCCGATCCATGCAATCGTCGGAGGGAACGACAACCTCAGGAGGGTGGAGTACATCCTGGAAGGAGCGGCGAGGAAGCCTGGAGGAACGCACAAGTTCTACATCGAGATCACCGCCAACGGCATGTTCGGTGTGCCTCAGGGTGGTGCGGAGATTGAGCCTCCCGACGTCAGTCTCACTCCATCATCTCCTCACCCTCCGACTGTTGTGTTTCTAACATTCTCTTCTGCCCTTTCTTCTACTCAGCCTAACCGGACGTTCACCCTCGCCAAAGCATCCCTCGTCGCCCCAAACCTTACCGCGCACTCTCTTCTGCAGTCGTTCACGATCCTCAAGCAGATCGCCGAAGCGCAGACCGACACCTCGCTCGGACAGCGCGCGCTCTACACCGCCAACGAGATCATGAATCAGTTCGTGCCTGGCGAGCCCAAGAGCATCGAGAAGGGACTGGAGCTGGCCAAGACTGTGCTGGGAGACTGGGAGAAGTCGTCATCGGGCGAGCAGAAGGACGCAGAGATCTTTGCTTTGGGTCACTGGTGCGTCCCCTCTCTCTTTAAGATGGTGAGGATGAAACGATGCTGAGACTTCTGGCTGCTCTTGCAGTCACATCGACTCGGCCTGGCTTTGGGTGAGTCTCCTTGCCTGCGCTCGTTCATGCGCGCAGCACCTGAGCTTCGCCCCCTCTTCCTCCTCTCTCGCAGCCTTTCAAGTCGACCGAGAAGAAGGTCGCTCGATCCTGGTCCTCTCAGGTGTACCTGATGGACCACTTTCCCGAGCATCGCTTCTCAGCCACGTCAGCTGCGCAGTACAAGTGGCTCCAGGATCTGTACCCTCTGCTGTTCGACAAGGTCAAGGCCAAAGTCGACGACAAGAAGTTTGGCGTCATCGGCGGAACGTGGGTCGAAATGGACACCAACCTGCCGAGCGGAGAGAGTCTCGTTCGACAGTTCCTCTACGGCCAGAGGTTCTTCGAGTCGAGGTTCGGATCGAGGTGCCGCGTGTTCGTCTTGCCCGACACGTTTGGGTACAGTTCGCAGCTGCCTCAGATCGGTGCGTACCTCCCGCTGGTCTTCTTATCGTTCTGATCGCTGATGAGATCGCCTCTGTCATCGTAGCTCGACTCGCCACTTGCGACTACTTCTTCACGCAGAAGCTGTCGTGGAACAATATGTCTGTCTCTCCTTATCCTGCTCCGCGACTACCAGGCCTGATCATCCCTCTTTACATTCTCCTGCTCAGCAACAAGTTCCCTCACACGTCCTTCAATTGGTCAGGACTCGACGGCACGCAGATCCTCACCCACATGACCCCAGTCGACACGTACGTCCTCCAGTCACACGTCTTTCTCGAGACCTCGCTAGGCTGACTTTCGCACGCGCTTCGCTCCGCTAGGTACAATGCTCAGTGCGACTTTGGAGAGCTCAAGAAGGGTGCCGAGGGCAACAAAAACCTCGAGGTGACGGGCGACGCTCTCTTCCTCTTTGGAAACGGCGATGGAGGAGGAGGACCCACGCCTCCGATGCTGGAGAAGGTCCGTCTTCCCTTTCCTTTGCGCTTTCTCCATCGATCTCTTGACTGACATTCTCTCCGAAATTGACCTCGGATAGCTTCGACGACTAAAAAGTCTTGGAGAGAAGAACCGAGAGGTCCCTCTGATCAGTATGGGGGGGCAGATGGACAACTTCTTCGAGAGACTTCAGGAGAGGACGAACAACGGATCCAAGCTGCCGACATGGTGCGTACCCTCTGCCATCTGTGTGCATGGCGCAGCTGATCTTGAGTTTGTGATTAACAGGCGGGGAGAGCTCTACTTTGAGTTACACCGAGGAACGTACACCTCACACGCTCCCGTCAAGAAGGGCAACAGAAAGAAGTACATCCTTCTGATCCCAGTCTCGTCTCTGCTCCCTGAGTCTGACTCAAGTGCTCTTGTTGGGCTCCAGCGAGTATCTCCTCAAGGACCTCGAGTACGCTGCAACACTGGCGTCGATCCTGGGAGACCCCAAGTTCGTCTACCCCAAGGACGACATCGACTGGTGCTGGCAGCACCTCCTGCTGTGCCAGTTCCATGACACTCTGCCTGGTCAGTCGCACATTCTCGGATGTCTGAGTGTGCGGCCGGATGACTAACACTCGCGCGAGCGCAGGTTCTGCCATCCGACTGGCGTACGACGAATTGGACGCCTGGTACGCCGAGATCGTCAAGCGGTGCACCTCTCTCCTCGAGAAGGCCCACGACGCCCTTTCGTTCGGCACCGCGCTCCATTCGGCCGATCTCAAGCAGAAGGGCAAGATCCTCGTCCTCAACCCCCTCCGACTCCCTCGACAGGAGGTCATCCGAGTCCCTCTCGACTCCAAGGGCTTCCTCAAGACCCAGTGTGGCCAGCTGGCCAAGAACGGCAAGGAGGGCTTCATGCTCGCTTCGTGCGAGGCTGGCGAGGGAGTCGGCGAGATCAAGGGTCTCTTTGCCGACCTTCAAGCCGTCAAGGCCGAGCAGAAGGGCGCCGACGAGTTTACGATCAAGAGCTCCAGCGTCGAGGTGACGATCAAGGACGGAAGGATCGCGAGCCTGGTCGACGTCGCTCTGGGACGCGAGCTGATTCCCGAAGGACAGACGGGAGGACTTGTCATCTTCCGAGACACTCCCAACTACTGTGAATCCCCCTTGCGTCTCACCTGAGTTTTCACCGATCTGACATTCTTATTCGCTTCATAGGGGACGCTTGGGACACCGAGATCTTCCATCTCGAGACGGGCAAGCAGCTCAAGTTTGAGTCTGTCGCCATCGCTGAGGCTGGACCGCTTCGGGCGTCGCTCTTTGCTAAGGTTCGATTGGGAGCAACGAGGTTCAACTGCACGGTGCGTCTCGCGTCGACATAACAATCTGTTAGGATGGGTGGCTGATGATGTGCGCACCTCGCTGCAGATCTCCCTTGATGCCGTCGGTGCTTCGGTCAGCAAGGACGCTCGATCGATGGTGCGCTTCGACTGCGAGGTCGACTGGAGGCAGAGACACGAGTTCCTCAAGTGTACGTTCTATCCTCCCTCTCTTCATTCCCCGTCTGCCGCGTAGTGATCTGACCTCCTTCCTTCTACCTCTTGCAGTCGAGCTCCCGGTCGACATCCACGCCATGGACGCGACGTACGAGACGCAGTTCGGCGTGGTCACCCGCCCGACCCACCGAAACACCTCGTGGGACCAGGCCAAGTTCGAAGTCTGCGCCCACCGGTTCGCCGACCTGTCCGAGTTCGGGTACGGAGTCGCCGTCGTTAACGACTGCAAGTACGGGTACGGGATCGAGGGCCAGACGATCCGCCTCAGCTTGCTTCGGTCGCCGACAGCACCCGACGCAGAGCAGGACCAGGGTCTGCACCAATTCTCGTTCGGAATCGTTCCTCACCTGGGAACCTTTGTCGACTCGTGCGTGTCTTCTTGTCCAAGGTTTGATGGGCTATCCTTGCTGATCGCCTTGTCTTTCACGCTCTGCAGTGACCTGCCCGTCATCGGACAGACGTTCAACAGTGCCGTCCAGCGTGAGTCCGCTTCGTCGCTCTTCTCGTGCCGGGTGACCCTTTGACTGACACTCCCCGTGGTGCAATCAGTCCGACACCAGACGACGGTCGACTCGCTCGCATCCAACTCGATCGCCTCGTCCGTCTACAACTCTGCCGTTACCGTCGAGGGCGCGCGCAACGTGATTGCCGAGACGGTCAAGCGAGGCGAAGACGACGGATTCGCGGCCGATGCCTCGGGCAAGAAGGACAAGAAGCACATCATCATCCGGTGCGCTTGCCACCTTTCTCTGTCGTGTTTCATCCCAAAGGAGAAGACCATACTGATTGGACTTGACCGCCCTTGTTTCTGCAGACTTTATGAAGCGTACGGCGGCAAGGCCTCTGCGACCGTCAAGATCACCGGTCTGCCCGTCGCATCCATCACGCTCGCCAACCTGCTCGAGGACTCGCTTTCGGATTCGCTCAAGCTGACGAAGACGAGAAACCTGGACGGGGTCGAGGAGACGACGGTCAAGGTTGACTTGAAAGGGTTTGAGATCAAGACGCTCAAGGTCGTCGTTGGTAAACCCAGGTGCGTCCCAACAACTGCATGGCCATTTCCTGAGTTTCTCTTGAATGCTGATCACTCCTCTGCTGCCTTCCCACAGTGGCAAGGTGTCGTCCGAGTGGGTCAGGATTGAGAAGCGTCGAGGGGACGCAGCGCCGGAACGGCCGACCCGCCCTCCTTCCCTGCCCGGCTCCCTTCTCTTCCCACCCCCCACGTGAATTTTGTAATACTCCGGTCTCGCCTGCTGCTCTACTTCTCTTGACTACTGTACCCATGTCGATACTGCCTTCGTTTTGACGTGAGGAAAGGAGGGAGAGAGAGGTGGTAAGGAAAAGGAAAGTGCATGCGCAAGTCCAATCAGCCATGACGACGTCCGTCCCGGCTCGCGTTCGTTTCTGGGAGATCGCCCTTCAACTTGAACAGAGATCTCACTCTGCTTCCTCCAGACGCAACGGATGAGTGCCAGGCCGTAGTACACGCATCTCTCCTCCTCCTTCCTACCTTCCGAACGTAAGTCTGGTCTTGCTACTCTGGAGTGTGGCCTCGCGATCCCTCGTCCGGGTCTCCCTCCCCCTCTAGTGCGTCCTGAGTGCTGACCGATCGGTGCCCTCTCTAGCCGCTGCTCTTTCGACCTCCGCCGCACCCGTCAGACTCGATCAAGACCGACCCTCACTCTCCCTCTACTCTGCTCTCACGAGGAGGTCGATCGCTTTGATGGCCAAGAAGAACGCACCCTCGACAGCTGGGCCGTCCGGCTCGGCCAACTCGCCCCCGTCCCCCACCTCGTCAACCGCCTCTCACCCACCCTCCGCTCACGCGTCAGGGTCGTTAGGAGGACCCGACGAGGACCCAAAGAAGGCAGCAAGGAGGGAGCGCAACCGGTTGGCTGCTTCAGCTTTCAGGAATCGCAAGAAGGAGCGGCTGGAGGGTCTCGAAGGCAAGATGACAACACTCGAGACGGAAAACACCAACCTCAAGGACGAGGTCTCCAAATTGATGGAGGCCATCGGACAGCTTCATCAGCAGGCTCGGGACCGAGGGATGGATGTCGGACCTCTACCGTCCATTCCTTCCTTCTCGAAACCGACCAACGCAGGCCCTCCCCCTCCCCCTCCTCCCCCGCTTCCTCAGACATCTCTCCAATCATCTTTCGCGCCCAACAACGGCCCAGTTGCATCCTACTTCGCCCCCGCGGGCTCTCAGCCTCAAGCAAGTCATCAGCCGGCTCTCCAGTACTCGTATCAGCAACTTCACCAGCCGAACATGCCTCCTCCTCAGGGCGCCTACTCGCAACCTGATCCTTACGACGCTGTTTACGCCCCTCCTCCTTTCCTTCCTCATCAGCAACACCAACCGGCTGCCAACGAACCGCCGAGTCAACCTCTCCCGAAGAAGGAGTTGACATACAACCATACTCAGGACCCACACCACCCCGAGTCCTACTTCCCAACCTTCAACGCTCCCGCCCCAGCAGAGGACGTCAAGCCAACCGCCGACCAGATCTCGCCTCCCGATCGGAAACGCAAAGCGTCCGAGACTCCCAACTCGACGGCCCCATCGACACTCCCACCTCGCCTGCGTCGTTCAGCGCGAGGGTCCAATATGTCTGGAGCAAGCGCGTCCTCCCTGGGCGTGACTTCGACCGAGAACAGTCCGTTGGCGGCAAGTGGGGAGGAAGGGGAAGACGGGAAGAGTTTGAGTCCGGACACTCCGGTTGGGTCGATGGGGCAGGCTGCGGCGAGGGCTTTGCCCGTAGGAACTGCACTCGCTGCCGTGCCCATCCATCTTCGACGGGGTAACGCTGGGCAGGTTGCGACTGAGGGGAGCGAGAGGAGCGAGGTGCTTTTTCCTTTCTTTCAATTCACTCTCGACCAAGCGCTGAAACTTTGCGTTGCGCTTGACTTGCTTCTCCTGCAGCCATCTGCCATGTTGCCTCCTCTACCCTCCTTTCCCGGCCGGATGTCGAACTCCACTCCAGGTCATCTCACGCCTTCCTTCCCTCTCCCGACCTCGCTCTTCTCGCCCAACTCGCTCGCTGCTGCAGGACGGTTCCTCTCCCAGCCCGGCCCTCCGCTGTCGCCGTTCATCAACGCCAACGGGTTCGCCTCTCCGTTCGCCATCGGACTCGGCCACATGCCCATGGGTCTCGGCTCGGCAGGTGGAATCGCTGGTGCGAATGTGAGCGACATCCGGACCCCAAGTCCGGGGACGAGCGTAGGAGGCGGAGATGGTTACTTCTGGGGTAACTCGAGAGGTTGAAAGAAGGGACACCTCAGAAAATGCAAGGGACATCCCTGCCCAACATACCTTCTTGACCACCACATATAACTGTAGCAAATAGTTCATACCGCTTTCACATTCCTTTCTTGCAGTATCTCATCTTTGCCCCGTCTTTGACCCTCGCAGCTCTCCATACACGCACACAGTCCGCGCCCTTAGACGTTCTAGCAACCCGAACACTCTTCAGTCCCCTCCCCCCTGTCCAACCTTGTATCGATGTGTCTGCCCCAAGAGACTGCTTCATAGTGGGAGAACGGCTTCATGTGCATCGCGCAGGATTGCTCGACTACTCGTCGTCCTCCATCTCAATCTCGTCCTCGTCCTCCTCTCCCTCAATCTCAAAGTCTCCCTCGCCTCCTTCGTCGCTCTCGTCCTCCTCGGCGCCTCGCTCCTCCCTCGCAGCCTTCTCGACCTCGCGTCGCTTGCCGTCCCGGACCTTCTTCTGCAGGCGCCAGTACGTGCCAAGGGGCGTCTTGTCGACGCTGACGTCCTGTAAGAAGTGGTCGACTCCAGCCCGGTCGCGAGGCGAAAACTCGACGTTCTTGCGCTTGTCAGCGACAAATTTGGCGTTGAGCTCCATCTTCTCGACGACGAGCTTGAACGCGGCTGTCACCTTGGGCGTCTTGCACTTCTTGATGAACTTTCGGAGGTAGAGCACGACCGGGATGGCCAGCTCGGGGAAGGCGATCGACGTCGATAGGAGCGCCTGGTGCTCGAGCATGAGGAATGCGAGCTCCTCGCCAAGACCCTCCTGGTAGACGCGCGTTCGGGGATACTGGGCTCCAGCTCGGATGGCGTACTCAAAGTCCAACGGCGTGAGGCTGGACGGCTTGGGCTTCTGGGTGAACTCGGACGAGGAGAGAGGCTCGAGGAGGGAGGGCGTGAGGGGGATGTAGGTCTTGGTCTGGGCCGTCAGTCGGAGGAGCGACCGGATGACCTGGAACCGGAGGGGGAAGAATCGAGATGTCGGGATGAGTCTGCGAGGAAGGTTCACGCGCGATGGTCAGATTTAATGTCGAAAGGCTTTGGAATGGCAAGCGAAGACGGTAGCATCTTACCGGATGACTCCGAGCGCAATCTGGACGAGGGGGTAGATGAGAGGCTGCAGTTCGCTCTCCTCTCCACCCCGGGCGAGCTTGGCCTCCCGGCTGCACGCCGTCGACAGGACCAGACTCCAGAAGTCGATGCAGTGGACAAACTGCCAGTTGTAGACAGCCTTATACGAGTCCTTGGTCTTGGTCTTGATCGAGTTTCGCAGGTGGACGGCCAGCTGTCGAATGTAGCCGAACGCATGGCCGTACGACGTGGCCTGGTCGATCGTGTAGACCTCCGAGGCAGAGTTCTTCATAAGGTTGATCGAGGGCAGGGTGTGGACCGTCGTCGACTTGCAGCTTCGAAGGAGGGTAAGGTACATGCCCTTGAGGACGATGTCTCGGACTCCCTCGTCTCCGGCGGCAACGAGCTTTCGGATGGCGAGGAAGCAAGCGATCCGGACGCTGTCCGTACCATTCGACCAGTTATCGAGGAGCATCTAGGAGGATTGTCGTAAGCAGCTCGTTAGCATGAAATTCACCTACTCAGGATGGATGATCGAGAATGACTGACCTTGAGGTATGCTCGAGCGACCTTCCTTCCACCGACGATCCAAGGGACCATCCTTGCACTCTCCCTGATGCAAGTTCCAACCAGTCCGTCGACTCCCTCAACATCCGGCAGGGTTCCGATGAGGTGAATGAGGTTGCTCATGTACGAGAGGACCATCTTCATGAGTGCTGGAGGAGGGGCCTTCGAGAACTTCGGTCGGCCGGTCTTGGCGTTGGTGGTGTAAGGGGCGTGCGTGGTGAGGAGGGTAGGAGTGTAGTGGAGGGTGGTGAGGAGGAGTTTTGAGTAGACTGGAGGAGCACGAAACGTCAGCGCATGTCGAGACGGGTGCAGAGGAAAGGAGGGACGCACCAGCAGGGTCATCAATCTCGTAGGCGAAGGTCTGAGCCTTGCCGCTGCTGGACTGCGCCTCGTTGTTGTTGTAAGCGGCGGCTCGGAAGGCCAACAGACAACGTCGAAGCGACTTCAGCGACCGTTTCTGAGGTGCGAAAGACGATCAGGTTCAGCCTTTGCCCTGGGCGAGGATTCTCGGGACTGGGACGTACCTGAACCATGCCCTTCTGCCACTGCTTGAGCATCTCCATCGTGACCACCTGGGGCTCCTCCCGACCCTTGCCCTTACCCTTGCTCGAGCTACCCATGTCCATGTCGGGCTCCTCGTCCTCCTCGTCCGTGTCCGGGGCCTCGTACTCTTCCAGCGCCTCGAGCTCCTCCTCCGGTTCCGGCGAGGCCTGCTTCTTGCCCTTCTTGGACTTCTTGGGAGCCGGCGTGGGCTCCTCATCGGACGATGCGGACTCGTTTCCGAACTCGAGCAGGTCTTTGTCGTTCTCCTGCAGATACTTGAAGAACTCAGGGTCCGTCTTTGCGAGGTTGGCCATGGCCTCCTTTTGGTTCTTCTCGAGCTCTGAACAGACCAAAGCAAACAGGTCAGCTGACAGCCCAGCAAGAAGAGACGTAAAGAGAGCGTACCCTCAATGTCGTCGAGCTCAGCAAAGTCGTCGTCCGTGTCGTTCTCAGCCTCGTCGACGTCCTCGTCGTCCTCGTCCTCGTCCTCACCCTCCTCGACCTCCTCGCCCATGAATCCCTCTCCCATGATGTCGTCGTCGTCCTGCTTTCCCTGCTTGCCCTTGACGTCCTTCACGTCGTCCTCGTCCACGTCTGATCCATCCTCGGCGTCGTCGTCGCCCTTGACCTTGGGAGCGTGAGCCTTCTTGGCCGCCTTCTGCTTCTCCCGGCCGTCGATGAGCTTTCGCTGCTTCTGGTGGGTTCGTCGAGAGGTGATGACGTCCCTGAGCTTACCGGTACCGGCGAACTGTTCAAACCAAACGACCATAAGCAGAGTGAGCAGGTCTGGTTGTAGCAGGTTGAGGATGAGAGAAGGCGCAGACGGACCTTCTTGAAAGATTTCTGTCGGGCCGCAAGAGATATTGGATCAGTCTCTTCCTCTCGAGCAGACGACAGCACGAAGCAGCAGGCGACTGACCTTGGCCATCCTGAGTACCGAGAGGGGGATGTCTGATGAGGTAGGGAGAACGGACTGGCCTCCTCTCCGTCGCAGGGTCAACTTCGCCGCCCTAGCAATTCCAAAGTTTCAAGCGTACTTGCACTTTTCTTTTCCACGCGTGCGAACCTTTTTCTGCCTGCACCTAGACACTCTTAGGACACCTTCTCTCTCAACTGCACGTTGTGGGTTCTTCTGTTCAGAGGACTGAGAATTGACTCTGACTGACAGCCTCCCGCTTGTATGTGGGACTGTTGCTTTGCGGTGGCCGCTAGAGGGCGCACTGCTGTCGGACTCGCTGATCTCGGAGTCGCGCGAAGCAGGTGGACCTCTCAGCTGCTGGACCGGCGAAGTGCAAGATCCGCGCATCTCATCCTTCTCTCGAACGCGTGGAGACGACTCTGAGCGTTCTGTCCCAATCGGATCCGAGCAGAAGGAGGGGTTGAGTCCCGACGGCCGAAGGACGATTTGGCCCATCGGATAGCTGGCCTTTACAGGCACCGAGCAAGGGCTTGGGACGACGAACCCCGCGACAGTTCTTACCTGCTCTTTACTCCCACCCTCTCGCAACATCAACGATGCCCTCGACAGTCCACGACGACGTTTGGAGCTCGGACAAGACCATCCTGGTGCTGGGTGTCAGCTACGGAGGCCTGCGAGCCGCCCGACTGCTCGCCGACGAGCTTGGCGAGGACGGAGGTTGGAAGGTCGTCTGCGTCGATAGAAACTCTCACTTCAACCGTAGGTCTGAGCCTGTCCTCCTGAGGTCTGTAGCTCTGACTGACTCGCGTGGAGTTCCGTTCGATCGACAGACCTTTACCTCTTTCCGAGGGTATCGGTTCTGTCTGAGCAGGCCAACAAGGCCGTGCGTCCTCGACTCCTTCCTTTGCGTTTCTGCTCTGCAAAGTCCGACTGACAACGTCTCCTGGCACCACTTGCAGTTCATTCCTATGGCACACATGATCAAGTCCCCACACGTCTTCCTCCAGTCGACTCTTGTTTCCCTCACGTCAACCCACGCCTCCCTTCTCCTCCCCTCGTCCAAAGAGCCCGTCTCCGTCCCATTCAAGTACTGCATCTACGCCCTCGGAGGTTCCCTCCCATCACCTATCGATCTCTCCCTCGGATCGTGCTCAAAACCAGAAGGAAGGGAACGGCTTGCGCTCGTGCGGTCGCGAGTCGAGGAGATTGGCGAGGGAGGAAGGATCTGCATCATCGGAGGAGGTGCGCTCGGTATCCAGTGCGCGACCGACATCAAGAGCCAGTTCCCCGATCGAGATCTCACTCTCCTGCACTCGAGAACGCAGCTGTTGCCGGCGTTCGACATCAAGCTACACGATGCAGGTGCGTTCACTCCGATTTCCCTTGCACAACACTAAACTCACGCGCTGAAGTGCGGCCGTTGATCCTAACCATTCACCGTGATCAGCACTCGCTCGCTTGGACGCTTTGGACATCAAGCACATCCTGGGAGAGCGGGCTATCCTGCCGCCCCAAGGGTACAACGACCTGTCCACCCATCCCAAAGTTGTCAGCACTGTCTCCGGCCGACTCATCCCGACCGACCTCATAGTGCGTCCTCGGGTCACAGCAGCGCGACCTTCTCGATACTCTCACTTCTCAGCGCTGACTCTGCCCTTTCACTGCCTTGTCGCTTTTTCAGTTGACGTGCACCGGCCAGGTTCCCCTCTCGCAACACCTCGTTCCCCACTTCCCTCACTCGATCAACGCATCCAACAAGCGCATCCATGTCCTGCCTACGACACAAGTCGCTAACGGACCGGAACTTGTCGAACCTGCCCTGGAAGGTCGACTGTTTGCAGTTGGAGACTGTTGCGACGCAGGCTCCATCCTGGCTGGCTTTAGTTCGTCCCTTATCTCCCCTTTCTCACTACTGAATCGCACTGACAGACCATCTTCGATCTCCTTTCCTCACAGCGGCCTACAACCAAGCTACTGTGGCTGCCAAAAACATCCTCAAGCTCATCTCCTCGTCGACCGACTCGCAAGCCTCCGAAGCCATCCTCGACACGTACGAGATCGACGCGCCCGAGATCAAGCTCACGCTCGGCCTGCGCGACTACGCCGTCCAGAACGAAGCGGGCGAGGTCAACACTGGGACAGACGGGAAGCACGACTTGGGTGTAGAGGGCATGTGGAAGTTTTACGGGGTTGAGAGGGACGACCCGGAGTACATCGAGGCGTTCGGACAGCATAGACCATAGATGGACTTTCTACGGCAGCAATCGGAAAGAGACGTCTAATACCCACAAGCGCGCACACCTCTTGGAAACGATGCTCGCGATGTGCCAGAGGAACTTGACCTGAGTGCCTCGGGCATGCGTTCTGTCGGGGCTGTCTCCCGCAAAGAGTCGATGGACTCTCTCTCTGCCTGCAACCGCCAACAAGCTCGCCTCTCCCTCTTATCAGGCTCTTCTCGGACCGACTGTACTCAAGAACTAGAATGAGATCCCCTCAATCCCTGTCGAACGCTCTGCGAGGGCTCATGCGGCGCGTCCCCCAGGTCCGTCTGCTCTTCGACCTTGGCCTCGTCTGCCTTCCTACCGAAAGGCTTCGCTGACAAGCCCACCGTCATACTCTGCAACAGCCGGTATCGGTCGCAACGGTCAAAATCGAGTCTCCCTTTAAGCATTTTCACGGAGCGACCCTGTCGAGCTTGACGTCCGTCTCCCTGGCTCCCCTCCCTCTCGTCACCTTCTCCCTTCGCCTTCCCTCCCGTCTCGCAGCAGCCCTCGACGCCCCTACCTCCTCGCCCGAATCAGCAACGAGCTCGACGACTCCCAAAGACGCCAACATCGTCCTCCACTACCTCTCTTCCGCCCAAACTCCTCTCGCGTCGGCATTCGCAAAGGCCCTTCCTGCCCCCACGCCCTCGAACACAACGTCATCATCAACTTCCCCGTCGCCCTTCTCGACCCACCACCACTCGCTCTCCAAAGAGGGCATTCCGATCCTGGGAGGATGCATAGGCGCCATCTCGTGTCGCGTTCTCGGGTCGATACCTCTGTCGGCCGAAGGGCTCCAGTCGGTCGGGTTCAGCACGGGCAGTCTGGGCGAGGACGGCACGGGGTACGAGGGCGAGGCCACGTCCGAGCTATACGTGGCGGAGGTCGTGCGGGTAGAAGAGTCGTTGCCTTTGCCGCCTTTGGTTCAGCCTGAGTATGTGCTGGAGGGCGTCGGGTTGAAGGTTGATGAGGCGGAGGGCAAGGGTCTGCCGCTGGTCTACCACGACCAGCGGTACTGTGGTGTAGGAAGTATCGGTCGACCTTGAGAGAATGATGGAGATGGAGTCGAGTTGGATGATCAGACTGAGCGGGTTCTTCTCCCATTTCGAGAGTCTTTTGAACAAACGCTCTTGCCAGACGCCTCTGGCTGACCCCCCACCCACCTCCCCTCAGTCAGAACAACCTCTCGACGACGCCCTGAGCGCCAGCGCAATCAGTGCTCTCCTCCATGGGCCACATTTCGCCGTCCAATTGGCAAGACTGTACAGATCAGCGCAGGCGCCCAGCGGTTTGAGTGGGCCGGGGAGGGCGGACACCAACTACCGACGCTGTCTCCTCTGGGGCCTGCCGAATCAGATGCGCATCTTTGACGTAATCCAAAACTCGTTCAAGGTGCATGCCAGACAGTTCACTCGGTCGAAAGACACTCAAACGCGTCCCGCAAAACCCTTCTCCTTCAACCACCCTGAGACGACCTCCATGAATCCGTCCGGGTTCTCCTCGGGAATCCAGTGGTTGGCGTGGGGAATGATCTTGAACTCGACGTCCGTCGCAAACTCGTTGCATTGGTCCTCCATGATCTGTTCCACCGTTCGTCAGCGTGTAGGGTCGAGAAGAGGGAGAAGGAGTGGGACAACGGTCAGGACAGACGTCTTTGAACCCCGAATGATTCCCCGCCAGCGTAAGAACGGGCAACCTGAACTTGTCGTGCTCTCGTAACCAGGCCCGGAGGTCGTACTTGTCTTGCAGGTAGGCTCGGTAAAGTTCGAAGCCTGCGCGCATGGCGCCCGCCTGCGAGAAAGCAGCGGCATCTGAGCAGACATCAAGACCTCAGCTCTCGCAAAACCGCAGACAGACAGAAGGAAGGGGGAAGGAGAGAAGACGTACAGATGTTGACGTCTGCGTCGGAGACGAAAGTAGGGTCGTAGCACTGCGAAGGAGGAAAAGTGTCAGAGTTAAAAGGAAAAAGGGTGCATGCGCAGAGGGAAGTACTAGGCGCGAGTAAAAGCTGCTGATGTACTGCTTCTCCCTCCCTTCCGTCAACATCTGATGCCGATGCAGCAAGGTGTCAGCTTCTCTTCATCGCGCTTGTAGGCGAGTGCAGGACTACGTACATCTGCCAAATTGTCCGGTGCGTTGTGAAAGAAAAAGTGGAAGACTCGATGAAAAGCAGAGTCGGGCTCCGACGTGACCTTGTCGAAGCCTGAGGTGCCCGCGATCGGTGCCTCTGACAAACGCAAGAGAAGGGCAGGTCGGTCAGGCAAATGCGGTCGGAGGTGCGGGGAAGGAGTGAATGAAGGAAACTCACCAAAGACAACGAGCCCTTCCAAGCTCTCCTCGAACTGAACGGCGAGCGAGACAGCCACCTGCATCCCAACATCGTACCCGACAGCGATGGCCTTCTCTACTCCCAGATGCTGACGAAAGAGCGTGTGGATGTCTCGTCCCATGGTCATCTTGTCGTACCCGTCCCGAGGCTTATTCGACCCTCCCGCTCCTCGATAGTCGGGCAGGATGACTCGGTAACCTTGATCGGCAAACCTCTGAGCGACCTTGCGCCAGCAGTAGCTGGTCTCGGGGTAGCCGTGGATGAGAACGAGCGTGTGCCCGATTGGTGCCGAGGGGCGGATGTCGGTGTAGTGGAGGACGACGGAGGGGGCGACTTCGACCTTGTGGTGTATCCAGTGAGATGGCTCGGTGAAAGAAGACATGTTGGGGGTAAGGTGAGAGGTGGGAGGAGATGGTACTGAGGGTACAGGTGAGCATCATCGTCGAGGGACCGGTGTTGGAGCGCATAATGGAGGAGGTGGAGGGTCAGGAAAACTTCCAGATCCTCGGACTCGACCTGACTTGTGTCAAGCAGTGACCCTTCGAAGGCCTCGGAGCGCGAAACTAGCTTTCTATAGAGCCTGGATGGGGAGGAGAAGTGAGAAGGAGAGGAAAACAGGACAAGGCAGGCCATATCTTATCGCTATCTTGGTTTCTTTTATCCTTCGACTTTTTTTCTGCTGGCAGACTTGCTTCAACGGGCGAGGCTCGAGTCCCTGACTTCGACCCACAACCTCGCCCTACTCGACCCCCAAGCACTCTTTCTCGCCCTCCTCTTTCCCAACAGCTCGGTACTCTCCTCTCCTCTCTTCAGAACCACTTATAAATCCCGGACCGCCGCCTGAGCCATGCCTCACAAGAGTCAGTCTTAAACCCCCCTCCCTCCCCCCTCCTTGACACGCTCTTACTCCTTCCCGAGGACTGATCTCCTCTCTCTTGTCCTGTGTTCTGTTCTAACGCTGTAAAGGAGCCAAGAAGTCCGTTCGGGACTCGACTCGCAAATCCTCGTGCGTCCATGCCTTTTTTCGAACTCCTGTTGAACCTCCTCCTCACCGTCCGTTCGCTCCCTCTGTTCCTCGCGCAGCGGTTTCAACCGCACCCCCAACATCACGGACGAGATGGACGAAGCTCCCAAGTCGGCTCTGCGGATCCTCAACTCGATGAAGGTCCAGGCCGACTATGGAAAGCGCAAGCGTGGGGAGCTGACGGGGGAGGAGGAGCGGAAGGGCAAGAAGGGAAAGAAGGTCGAGGGTGGGGAGGGTAGCAAGAGCGAAGGAGACAGGAAGTTTGAGGAGAGGAGGCAGAAGAGCAAGAAGGTGCGCTTCCAACACTCTTCTAAGGGTAGACTTGAGAGCTGACCGCTTCTCGCTCGCACCTCTAGGAGTCCGCCCCGGCCGACAACGGACTGAAGATCCAGCCCAACGAGTCCCTCGCCCACTTTAACCGACGAGTCGAGGACTCCCTTCGATCGACAGTCGTAGCGGCCTCTCGGAAAGCCATCAACTTTTCGACCGAGGTTGCTCGAAAGGAGAAGGAAGAGCGGATGGCCAAGCACGAGGCCAATCAGAAGAAGGGCAAGGGCAAGGAGGGCGAGGACGGGATGGACCCCGAAGAGGAGGACGAGGCGGATGTGGAGGCCAAAAAGGAAGCCAAGAAGGAGGAGTCTCGCCTTCGAGCTGAGGCCGCTCTGCAGAAGAAGCGAGACGCCGTTGCGCTGGACTTTGCCCCCAAGGCGTCCTCGTCGGCCCCGAAACGGCTCAACGACATCGTCCAGGCACCGCCGCAACTCACGCTCCCTCGACTGTCGACCAAAGTGCTGGCCAAGAAGGAGGGGCAGAGCGAGCACGGCGCGGCTGTCAACCGACTGGGACTCAGTCCGGCGCAAGCGCGGATTCTCGAGGAGGAGAGGGAGAGGGTCATCAAGCACTACCGAGAAATGAAGCAGAGGAGGGAGTACAAGAAGGACGGAGGTGCGAGGGGAGGCGGGGCGGAAGATGAATGATCCTTCCATTTTCGTTGACGGACTGCCGCTGCAGCTAGCGCTCAGTCGCAAAGAAGATCGTTCATTTATCCGGGCGATGACGCATCTATGGAAGAGTAGTCTCTGCGCTATGAAGAAAGGGTACGGCACGCGAGCAGGGCGGTAGAGGTTGGGCTGTCAGTATCTTGAGAGATTGTAGAGGAGAGAAGGAGGATGTAGGGGAAGTCTATGGCGAAGGCAGTCGAGTTCGATGGGTCAGCGCCCCACCCCTTCTTCAAGTTGTCTTCCTCTCGAGGTTGAGCCGAAAAGTTGAGGCTGGTGAATCGCGAGGAGTCTGAGCCTGGCCTGCTGTCGACCGACTCGGTCTTGCTTCAGCTGAGCGTGGTTCCTTTAACCTGATGAGCCTTAGGGATATGAGGGGAAGTCATCAAAGCTGGCTAAAGAGTGGATTATAGTTGGAGGGGACTTTGCAGGCTGCAGTGGGGCGGAGTTGTCAGACAGACCAGCAGACCCTTGCCCCATCCCCAGACTGCCATTCTCAGCCGAGACCACAAGTAAGATATCAGCATGGATATCCGTCCTTCAGTCTGTGTGCAAAGTGAGGTAGGGAGTCGGTCGAGCAGAGACCCCTGCTCAGCCTGCTGGCATGCCTCTTGCCGTCGTCGCGCGCGCGGGCTGTTGTCTCGCCCTCGACCTCGACCTCAGTCCCGACCTCCTCCTCCCGTACCTCTTCCTCCAGCACAAAGGATGGCCGACCCCGCTCAGGGCCCTTCAGCGTCTACCAGTCGGAACCCCTACATGCCCAGGTCCTTCTCGTCCTCGTCCGTCACCCCAGCGACCGTCGAGGCCGAGGAGTTCGAGCTCGCTTCCCCCCCTCGACAAGCTCACCGACGAACTATCGGTTCGCAGAGCACGGCCAATCTCGCAGACCTCGGAGACTCCCCGACGAGGACGACTAGAGGACTGTCCATTCACCAGCTCGCTCGACAGCCCACGTCATTGCTCTTCTCGCACTTTCACTCGCCCACGTCTGCTCGACGCGCACTACCCCTCAACTTCACCAGCGAGGATGAGCCACCACGGCCGGCTCGATCAGGAGGAGCGGGGAGGACTGTCGGGGAGACGGAGGAGGAGGAGGTCAGTCGTCGAGCGAGCGGGGTGCTGCATGGGTTGGGGATGGACGACGAGACGTGGGACATCGCGAGGGCGATGAAGTCGAACTGGAAGCGAAAAGTGTTCCTGCTCATGGAGGAGCCTAAGAGCTCAGAGGAGGCTCTGATGGTACACTGGGGTGTGACGTTCCTGATCGTCTTCTCGTGAGTTGCCTTCCACCTCGTCCCAGCTCGCTGCCTGGGACACCAGTGCTGACGGCCGAATCACCCGGCGCAGCGCGATCCTCACCGTCCTCTCGACCTTGCCCGGATTCCACACCAATCAGACTCTCACACGGGTTCTCTTCGGAATGGACACCTGCGTCGTCGTCCTTTTTACAGTCGAGTACCTCCTTCGGGTGCGTTTCGCCCGCTCTCCTGTCTCTGCTCGTGCCGCGCTCGGACTTATGATCTGCCTTCCTTCGGTCTCGCTCCAGCTCGCCGGCCATTCTGACTCCTGGCCCATGTTCTACGGCTGGTTCGCCTCATTCTTCGGTATCACTGACCTCCTCTCGATCGGACCTGTCAGTCGCGCGTCCTGCTATCTATGTCGCGCGCGGATCTGATCATCATCTCTTGTGCCCGCAGTACTACATCGAGCTGCTCGTGCACGCGGACACGTCCGTCCTCTTCAGGTTCTCGATCCTCAGGACTTTTCGACTCCTGCGGGTCTTTCGGGCGTTCAGGTACTCAAACACCGTCATCTTGTGAGTTCTCTCGGACCGACTGCTAATGCTTTTGACAGGAGACTGAATTCCCACCAACGCTTTTCGCGCTTTGTAGGACTATCGAGGTCATGCGGATCTCGATCAAGCTCTCGCAGGATGCTCTCCTCGCCTTGGCTTTCTTCATCTTGATGGTCAGTCTGGCTCTGCCCTGCTTGTGCCCTTTCAAAACGCTAACCTTGTCAACCGTTCTACTGCTTCAGGTGGTCATCATCTTCTCCACCTTGCTCTACTTCGCTGAACGAGGATCGTGGGACTCGACATTGAACGCCTTTGTCGACGCCGACGGAGACCCGACCAACTTTGCCTCGATCCCTGCCGCCGCTTGGTTCGTCCTGGTCACTCTGTCCACAGTCGGCTACGTGAGTTTCTTCCTGTCTACTCAACCCTTCTAGGATCAGAAGTCTGACACACTCGCCGCTTGGTCGACTGGGTGTGTGCTCACCAGGGTGAGATCACGCCTCGGTCGACGCTAGGTCGGATCTGCACCGTACCCTTGCTCGCGTTCGGCCTGCTGCTCATCGCCCTGCCATCGTTTGTGCTCGGCCGCAACTTTTCGCTCGTGTGGGACCACCTGCGCAATGCCGACCAGGGGATGATCTACCCTCGAGGTGACGACCGTTCGGCTCGAAGGTCGCTGGACGACGAGGTCTTTTCGAGCGAGGGAACGCACGAAGGAGGGGAGACGAGGGGGAGCGGAAGGTCGAGTACCGACTTGACGCCTTTGCCTACGACGGCCAACGGGTACGCCAGTGTAGCTGGAGGACAGTCGACCGGTTTGTCAACCTTGCCCATGGGATCGCCAGACGCCTCAACCACAGCTCGGAAGCGCGTTCGGGTCGGCCCTGCGTCCACCGCCGGAGCAGGGTCGGATCTGACCAACATGAAGCTCGCGCGGAACCAGGAGGCGTTGAGCGCCCAGATTGACGGGCTGCGGGAGACGGTTGAGGGTCAGGGGAGGTTGATCGGGAGGCTCTTGGAGGCGCTTGAGGAGAAGGGCAAGAAGGACGAGAGGGGGGGCGTGATATGAAAGACTACTTCTTCTCTGTCAAGTTCGCTTTCCCTCTTTGCCCGCCGTAGGATTTGAGATGGCGAAAAGAGTACATGACAACATGTCGAGAGCAACAATAGGCGTTCACCCGCCCACCTCAACCCTTCTTCAATCACTCAACTCGATGACCTCCACCTTCTCTTTCCCTCCCTTGGCACCCCCCGACCCAGCTCGTCGCGATTTCGTCCACGGGTTGCTCGTCTTCCTCTCCAGCCCGAAGACCTCTCCTCCAGCCTTCTTCGGTCCGGCTTTTGAATTTCGTCGGACGAGGGGATTGGCAGAGGATGAGGGGACGGGCGAGGAAAAGCAGAGGTCAATCACTTCTGCTTCTTCCTCTTCGCCCTCGCCGACGACGACGACGACCGAGCTGGTAGATTGAGCGCTGACCGAGAGGTGTTTGAGCGGCGAAGAAAGTTTCGTCGGCGACGCTCGACTCGACGACGGCGCTCGTCCTGCAAGCCTGTCCGTGGAGGACGTCGACGTTCCCGGCGACGACCTTCCCATGACGACCGATGTCGTCGACGAAAGTGCGGTCCGTCGGTCGTCGATGAGGGTCTTGAACGGATTGGCAGGGAAGAGCTCGGCGTCGTCCTCGTCCGAAAACTCAACAGGCGCACGGCGGGCAGCAGCCGTCCTCGACTTCCTCGGCGATTTTTTCGGGGACGGGTTGGCGGAGGACGAGGAGGAGGAGGGCGATTCGGTAACCGGTTCTCGACGGGACGGACGAGCAGGTGAAGTTGTGCGCGCGGGAGGTCGAGAGGAGGGTGCGGGCGGGGCGACATCGGACTCGGACGACGAGACAGAGACGTACGTCGGCTTTGTCGATTTGGGCTTTGACGGCCGAGGAGGGTCGGGTGGTCGACCCACCAACCGAGGGACATCGGACGAAGGGATGCTGGCCTGGGACGACGTCGGCGCAGCGGGTCTGCTGAAGACCTCCTCCCGAGCAGAGGACGTCGTCTTCCCACCGATGGACAGCGTTCGAGCGTTTCCCTGGACAACTTCTTCCTCCCCTTCCTCTTCCGAGCTGTATAACAACCGCTCCTTCCCCTTGCCCTTCCCCTTCACCTTCTTTTGCTTTTCCTTCGCCTGCCCTCCGGCCTTCCCAGCCGTCTTCCCAGCCGCCCTCTCCTCAGCCCGCTTAACCTTCTCAGCCTTCCGCTCAACTTTCTCCAACTCGCGCCGCTCATACTCGGCCACCAAGGCCGGATGGGCCCGCTTAAGGTGTTTGTGAGGGAACCAAAAGAGGACCGGGTCCGTTGGCTTTGGAGGGTCTTTCGAGGATTTTTGGGACCCTGAACTTGGGCGCGAGAGGTCGTCGTCGTCGTCGACGTTTTCGTCAGAGGAGGAGGACCGGTCGGTCGACTTCCGAATCGTTGTAGACGTCGACGAGGACGAAGGTACCAGCCGGACGGAACTCGGCGCGACGTGCACGGCGAGGACGGCGTCGACGAACGAAATCGGGTCGATTTCGATGCGGTACTCGAGCACGTTCCCGGTCGAGGGGTGTTTGCGCCAGCGGGTGATCCCCTTGACGAGGTCGGCGGATGGAGTGGTCGTCCTTGACGTGGGAGCTTGAGAGGATCCTTGGAGGGTGGAGGAAGACTTGACGCTGGACCGATTGCTCGCAGCAGATGAATGACCGATCATGTTAAAGTGACCGGTCACTTTCCCTCCCCCGCCCGAGGAAGCCTTCTTCCTCCGCTGCTCTCCGACCGAGTTGAGGATGGACCGACAGACCAACCCCTCCCAAAGGGTCGCCCGAAACTTCTTCAAACACCCCTCTTGAGACCACTCGAGCCACCCACGCAAGAGCTTGGTCAACCGTCCAATGTCGACGCCCTCAAACGTCCCCGGAAAGTCCTCCAGTTCGTCCAAGGACGAGACGAGCGGACGGAGGTACCGTTCCAAGACCTCCAGGTCGGGAAACGTTTCTGCCTCTAGGACCTCTTTGGCGAGCTTGACGTACTTCTTCCCCATGACTCCATCAGGATTCGTCCGAAGCATCTCGGCCACGTCGGCGCGAAATGACGGCAGAAAGTCGGCGATGAACGTTTGTCGGGGGAGGCTTTCGTACGCCTGGATGAGAGAAGTGCCGAAGCCTTGCTGAGCGAGGACGAACGAGATCGATGGTCCACACCGCACCACACCCGTCTGCCAACCCCACCAAGAGCAGCGCGCACAAGCGGAACCTTCAGCTTCTCATCTCTCGAACATAAGAGAAATGAGTCAGACGGACCTGATCGTAGTCTCCCCCAGACATCAAACCGACCAAAATCAACCCCTTCCGATCCACACCCAACTCTTGCTCAATCTTCTGCGCATCAAACATCTGAAACGCCAGTTGATCACCTTTCGTATCCTCCATCTTCCTACTCACACCCAAACCCCAAGGGAATTTTCAGTGTCAGCGTTCAACAGAGAGGGAGGCAGGGGAGAGGGGAAGAGGGCGGACGGACGTTCGCAGAAGAACTCGACGAGAGTCGAACAGGAGCGCGTCAACGTCTTCGGAGACGACGAAGTCTACCTTGCCTAGTCTGTTGAGCTGGCCTAGTTCAGCCTCTGCTTCTCCCGGTGCCTAGGCAGTACGAAGGAGGCAGAGTCAGAGGCTGAGCCACGGTTGAGTTGAGCTGCCTCCCCTTCCGCCCGCCCCGCACTCTGCCCTCTACTCAAACAACCCACCCTTTTGACAAGCACAAGGAGCCACAATAGAGAAGAGCAAGAGGAAAGAACGCACAGGCCACACGCCAAACCCAAACGCCTTAACAAGCTCCCTAAACTGCCGCTCTCCCTCGAGTTCACCCCCTCGGACCACCTTGCCCCGCTTCGAAAGCCCCGCTCGTCCGGGACCGTCAAAGACGAAGACGACGTTGAGCGGTACGCGGAGGAGGGCGGAGAGCTTGTGGAAGAGGATAAGGAGGTGTTGGTTGGGGTACGTAGGCTGGCAGATGGCGAGGGTTTGGATCTAGCCCGAGAGGAGGGGGAGAGGGAGGAGTAAGCGGAGAAGAGGAGAGCGGAGCAGGGAGAGGGGTAGGGATGTACGAGCCAGATACTGGAACATGAAGGAATGTCAGTCAACAGGCTGTCTCTGTCTGTCTTGCTGCTCTTGTACGGACCTTGCGTCGATCCCGAGTGTAGGGTGGGTCTGCCATCCGAGCTGGTGGACAGAGACTTTGTCTCCTGCACTGTCGAGACGCTCCCAGAGACCAGCCACACCCTGCAGGTATCACGTGATACTTGTCAGCCCAGAGTACACAGCAGAGACAAGAGAGAAGAGAGACGCACCATTCTTCTGCTGATGCTGCAGACGATCGGTCAACAACCGAGGAGAGGTTTGGGGCTGCTGCTGCGCGCGAACCTCGTTCGGGCTCTTTTCAGCTTCCGAATCTGGCGTGTGGGGGGCACCCTCCTTCGCCAGACACGATCCTACTCTCTCCAACCCAAACTCAGACACGATGGCAGACCAGGACCAAGGTAACACAGCTCCTGCCGATTGCGGTCACTGCGGTAGTGGACGCTATCTGACTGACTTGCTGCCCGACGACAGACAACCTCGACCTGTACGGACCGGACGACGTCAACGACGAGACCCTCTGTCCGTCCCGTCCCTCCTGCCACACACCTGCCTCTCTCAAGGTCATCAACGCTGACCTCCGCTTCCCTTCTTTCGCATCTCGCACAGATGGAGACGACGAAGAAGAAGCCTCAGCCCCTCTCGAACCCTCTTTCACTGTCGACTCCCACCCATCCTCAACGACCGCCGCTCCCGCCACCAACCCGCCGCCTCCGTCGTCAAGCACCAGTACCCTGCCGACACACGCCTCCCTCCCCGCCAACCCCAACTCGCTTGCGTTTAGCAAGAAGATTTCTCCGCCTACGTTTGACGGCTCGCTCGAGTCGGGTTCGGCTGGAGGGAACGGGGGAGGAGGCCCGACGTTGAGACCTAGCGAGATGGAGGGTGAAGGGTTCGTATTCTTCCTGCCTTCCTCTCTTGAGCTTCCTTTTCTTCGTCTTCGCCCGCACGGAAGGGATCCGATCTACGGCTTGGAGTTTGGGAGGGTGTCGCTGGTGGGGTTGGCGTAAAGGCGAGGAGGGGTGGGAGTGCCGTGCTTTTGGAAACTTCCTCCCCTCCTTCTCATAGAGCCACTGGCTTTCATCCCCCCCAGCGCGTTCTTCGATCTACCTAGACGTCGTACCTCTACGCTTCAGAACCTCTCTCTTTCGGCCTATCCAGACTTTCTTTCACAAAGAGCAGTCGTTTAGCAGCCCTCCCTCCCCCCACATCTTCCCCTCTCGCTTTTCCTCTCAAGTTTTTTAAGTCTGTAGAGCAGGTTGACTGATACTCTCCTCTCTTCCCCTTCCTTTTTTCGCCTTCTCTTCTGCCTCCCTTTCTACTGATCTTTTCCTTTTTTAAACAACTCCTACGCTGTACCTTGCCGTACACCCTCACGTCGCTTGCTTCTGCCCGACCCCCTTGTGACCCGTCGTACGCCTTTTTCTCTCCCCCCTCCTTACGATACCTAACGTCTCTCTTCTCCTTCGCACCGCCGCACTTGTGCATGCCCATGGACTCACCCCATCAAAAACGAACGCGCGTTGGTGGCTCTTCCAAACCCACGCAAAAACACACTGATGCGCAAACAAACGACTCCACATCTTTCCTTCTTCTTTACTTTTGAGGACGAATGGAACAGGAAGATGTTCATTGGCGGTTTGAACTGGGAGACGACCGACGGTCCGTCCCTCTTCCCCCTTTTCTTCCCCCCTCCTCTCTCCCACTTCACTGACACCCCCCCCCCTTCCTATTCGCCCGCAAAAGAAACCCTCAAGTCCTACTTCGAGAAGTTCGGACCGGTCGAGGCGTGCACGATCATGCGCGACCCGACTGGTCGGTCGAGGGGGTTTGCGTTCCTCACTTTTGAGCAGGGCGAGAGCGTTGACAAGGTCCTTGGGGAGCTGCACGTTGTTGATGGGAAGCCTGTGCGTTTTTCTCTTTCGCCCTTTCTCCTAATTTGCGGACTCTTAAAACCCTTTGGCGGGGTCTGGTTATCGAGCGAAAAAGCTGACTTTTTGGTGCTGGTCTCCTTCTCTTTTTTTTTTCTCCTTTGCGCGGACGATCCAGATCGACCCCAAGCGCGCGATCCCGCACGACGAGCACCGCAAGGCCGCCAAAATCTTCGTCGGCGGCCTCCATGCGTCGACCACCATCGAGGTCTTGAGGCAGTTTTTCAGCTCGTACGGCCAAGTGCTCGATGCGCAGGTCATGCTTGATCGGGAGAGCGCGAGGAGTAAAGGGTTTGGGTTCGTTACATTTGCGGATGAGGAGGCTTGTGAGAGGGCGTTGGCGGTGGGGAGGATGGAGATCGAGGGCAAGCAGGTACGACTCCTCCCACCTTTCTCCCCCTCTCACTCTCAGCGCCCATGTCCCCGCCCTCGCTCCCTCCTCTTACCTCGATATGTTCCCCCTTGCTCAACGTTCAATCGATCTGACTCCTGGATACTTTCTGCTCTCGCCTTGCCCCAGGTCGAGGTGAAGAAGGCCCAGCCCCGAGCGGGTCGTGACCGAGACTCCAACCACTCTGGAGGTCCCTCCAACGGCGGACACCGCCAGTCCAACCCCAACGGCGGCCTCTCGAACTCCTCCGTTCCCGGAGGCGGGATGCCAAACTTCAATGGTGCTCCTGGAGGCCAGCAGCAGGGAATGTACAATCCCATGGGCATGGGCGGTCAATTTGGCGGGATGGGCTACGGAGGTGGGTTCGGCATGGGCATGAACGGGATGGGCATGCAGGCTGGCGGGGGTGCGGGCGGAGGTCCCGTCGATCCTAACATGATGGCCAGGATGTTTTCGATGATGAAGTACGTCCCCTTTCTCCCTACCTTCCTCGGACCCCGACCCCCTCACATTTCTCCTTCTCATCGTCCAACCTCGCCCACTCGACCTCAACGTCCCTCCATGGACTGAATGTTTCTTCATTTGCGCTTTGCACCTTACAGTGGCATGAACCCTGCCATGTCGATGGGCCGACCGGGTCAACCGCCAATGATGAAGTCCGTTGTCCTTCCTCCTCCTTTCTCTTCCCAGATTGGCTCTCCTAACCCCCTCTTCTCCTCTTCTCCGCGCTCCCTGCAGCCCTCAGTTCATGATGCCCTCGTTCAACCCGATGATGGGCCAGGGATCGCCGATGGGTGGTGTGAGGCCTGGCATGCCCGGCATGGCTGGGCCGATGGGCATGATGGGCATGCGGCCTCCGATGGGCATGGGAGGGATGGGCATGATGGGCATGGGGTACGTTTTCCCTTTTCCTTCCTCTCGTCCCTAGCGTCTTCCTTTTCTCAATTTAGACCTGACCCTTTCCGCGACCCTTCCCCCCACCCTCTCTTCTCCTCCTCCAGCATGCCGTTCATGATGCCTCAACAGCAAGGCGGTCCGATGGCCCCCAACGCGGCTGGATCGGTCTCCCCCGCGTCCATCTCTGCCATTTCCGCCACACCGATGCGCCAGACCGGCTCGCGCTCGCCCAACACGGCTGCGACCGGCGGACCGACTGGCGGGCAGGGGCAGCAGCAAGGGCCTGGACCGGCGAGGAGCAACACTCGAGGGCAGAGCCACTTCAAGCCTTACTGAGTCTCCGTCGAAAAGCAATGGGAGTGAGGGGGCAACCTTTCTCGATGAGGAGGATGGAATGCACCTTTCTGCTTGCAATCTCTGCCTGCGACGACGCAAGGTTGGAAAACGAGCATTGGAGACTGGGCGAGACCTGACAAGAAAGGCAAATGAGAGAAGGGGGATCGAATTCGAAGGAGAAGATGAGCCGAGAGAAATATAAAGTAGGCAGCGAGAACGGGCTGATTAGAGAGGAATGGAAAAAAAAGCAGAAAGTCAAGCGAGCGCACCCCCTCCCTCACCCCCTTCCTTCAGTCTTGGGTCATGCTCTCGTCCCCTTCGTACTCGTCGTCCCCGACGAGCGCCATCCGGTCCGTGATCTCCTTCCAGAATCCAGCCACCTGGGCCCACTTGATCGTAAACGTCTCGCGCAGGAAGCCGAGCCGGTCCACCCGCTCGGGCTCGACGGCGATGTCCTTCGGCGTGTAGTGCAGGATCTGGTAGGTGGACGTGCTGGATCCTTCCTCGAGCGCGAGGGATTGTCGGATGGTGAAGTTGAGGCCTGCAAAATGATAATAATGATGAAACCGAACGAGCGGTCAGGACTGGTCAAAGATGTCAAGACGAGTAGAGGTTCAAGACTGACTTCTTTGAGCAGTGGTGTAGATGCAGTTGTATTGCGTCTCTTGGCCGAATTGGCCTTCGACAAAGTCGACCTTGACGACCTGCAGCTCCGTCAGGTCCTCGTACAGACCGATCATGTGCTTGTCCACTTTGCTGCTGCCCTCCGAGACCGTAGGCTCCTTCTTGGTCAAGGCGGCCAGGTTGTTCGAAGATGACTTGGCGGCAGCGATGAGCTTCTGAGAGTTTTCGACCTCCGTGCGGAGCTCGAGGTCGCGCTGCTCGACTGGAGGGGAGAAACGCGATCGCGAAAGGTCAGCCACTCCACTGGAAGGTAAAACGACGGAGATGTTGGACTCACTGGTCTGCTTCTGGTCCTTGATGAGTCTCGCCTGATCCCGAACCATCTTCTCCAACTCTTGAACGCTCTTCTCCTCCTTCGTAAGTACCTTCTCAGGAACAGCCAGCGGCGCGGCGGCTTGGAGCTTTGCCTTCTCGCGCTTGACCTTCTCGAGAGCCGTCGTCAGACTGTCGACCAGGTCGGCCTGCTTCTGAGCGCGCTCTTCCGCCTTGTGTCGATAAGCCTTGTAGTTGTCTTCGGCCGTCGTGTTGCGCAATTTCGAGAGCTCGTCGAACTGCTTGATGTAGGCGTCCCGTTCGGCGAGGTAGCCGTCTCGCTCGGCGGTCAACTGTGCGTCGCGGCAAATGGTCAGACTCAAACCGCAGTGTAAGGAAGAGAAGAGGCAGGACGAACGTCTTGTGTGCTTCGCTCAAGCTGGTGGATTAGCCTCCTCAATCTCGTTACCTCCCTTCCCACGTCTGCCTCTCCATCCATCTCCACATCCTCCTCCTCTTCCTCAAAGTCCTCTTCTATCGGCCTTGAGGCGACTTTGGTAGGCTTCTTGGTCTTCGCCGGGGCGGGCGCAGCCTTCTTGGCCGTGGAGGAGGCGAGCGCGGCAGGCTTCTTCGCGGTCGTAGACTTGCTGGTCGAAGCTTGAGCTTTCGGCGGTCGTCCAGGCTTTCGGCGCACTGTGAAGGTGAACCAAAGGAGGTGCCAGTCAGTTGTGTCTGAGGAACGGGTTTGAGGAACGTTGGGCTGGCAAGAGACATACCGGGTTGAACGACCTCCTCGTCCGTCATGACGTCTAGCAGGGAGTCATCCACAGCCATCCTAAGGAACACGTCTGAGAGTGGTGAGGAAAGAGGGAAGGGAGAATCGCGACGCGGAGAATGGGGCGATTGACTTGAAGAGAGGTCGGCTGGGGACCTGCTGCGTTGCGTTTGGGAGGTGCGAAGGGGAGTCAGGTCGGCTCTTTCTCGTCCATCGAAGGAGCGAGATCATCCCAGACACCCAACTCACCTGGTACTATATCCTGAGCGCTCTTGGAGTCCGTCCAGCTGTCTTGGTCGCCAGTAGTGTAGACGAGGAAGGTGTTGCAGCTGAGGTCAGGTCGTCGTCCGAGCAAAACACACTGGCCCGACGCGTCCTCCCGCGCGCCTGATTTCGTGAGACTGCCTCCCCTTGCACCACATCCAACCGAGACGACGACCGAGCGCGTGAGTCCTTCAGGGCGGTCTGCTGGATCGTGAGGATAATCTGACGCGATCTCTTGACCCGGGGTTACAGTCGAGCAGCCTGCAGGTGGCCGCCAACCTCCTCCGCCGGTCGCCACCTCCGCCCAGCTAGCGCTCCTCCAACCTACCAACCCAGCAACCCAGTCCCTAGACATCCTTTCAGACTACCATGGTGCGTCACTCCTTTGCTTGAGGTGTCTCACTGGTAGCCGCTGACTGGGACTGTCTGTCCATAGGGCGTAAGTGGTCTGCGAGCCCTCCTCGAGGACTGCGTCTTCATCGACAACCTTCCGGCCATGGCTTGGGAGCATTGGGAGACGCACAGGACTATGCTGAGGGTCGGGATCGACTCAAGGTCTGTGGCGGCCTTCTCTTCCACTCCTCTGAGCGCGCAACTGACGACTTGTCTTCTCCGATCTCCCAGTATCTGGCTCGTCTCGGTCGACCTTATCAGCAAGGCGCACGACAAGGTCGACCCGCTCAAGGTCCTCCTCTACAAGCTCTTTCGACTCTATTCCGCTCCGATTCTCCCCGTCTTTGTCTTTGACGGTCCCCTGCGTCCCAAGTTGAAGCGAGGAAAGGAGATCAACACGGCGGCCCCGATCGTTAACGAGCGCAAGTTCCGCGAGATGGCCGCCAGCCTGGGATTCGAGTGCTGGAGTGCACCTGGCGAGGCAGAAGCCGAACTCAGCTACCTCGCCAGCATTCAGATGCTTGATGTCGTGATCACGGACGACTCGGACGCGATGCTGTTTGGAGCGCCGGTGGTGCTTTCCAAGCCCAACAGGGGGTGCGTCGCCGTCTACTCCTCTGACGAATGAGTCCCCCCCCCCGAGTCTGACGTTCTTCAAACTTGCTTCTCTTCTTTAGACGTCGAGACAAGAAGCTGGGACCGGACGACTACAAGGTCTATCGACTGGTCGACATCAAGGAGCAGTATGAAGTCGACTGCAAAGGTCTCATCCTCGTGGGATTGATGGGTGGGGCGGACTACGACACGGTAAGTCCTGGATCTTGCTGCTTGACAAACAGTGAAGTGTCTGATGGACAATGCTTGATGTACCCCTCAGGTCGGTATCGAGAATTGCAGAGTCAGCCTCGCTCTTGCCGTCGCCAAGTACGGATTCGGCAACACCCTCATCGACGGCTACGAGCGCCACACCGAGGAGTACTTCACGAAGACCTTCCTTCCCGCCTGGCGCAAGCAGATCGTCAGCGTCTTCCGAAACAACACCAACGGTATCCTCGGAGAGTATCGACAACTCAAGATCGCGCGGTCGATCACGGACGACTTCCCGGATCTGCAAGTCCTCGAACTACACATCAAACCCGTCACGTCTAAGAGACACGGTGAGACCTGGACGGGAGTCTACGAGAAAAACGACTTGAGGGTTGCAGAGGCATCGGCATACGCGGAGAAGATCTTTGGGTGGAGAAATGGGATCTTGCTCGAGAAGCTGAGGAGGAACCTGTGGCTCGGAGCGACGGTTCGGAGCCTCGTTATGGAGGTCGACTCGCCTGGACTCTGGAACTCGGGATGCGCCTCTCTCAAGCTGAACAACACGGAGCCTCGGTCATCGACGTCAGCCTCTCGCGTCACGGACCACTTTGGCACGAACAAGGCTGTCCAAGGCAAGGGCAAAGGTCGTCCCCCTCCGCAGCGTCGGACCTCTTCTTCTTCGGACGACTCCAACTCGGACGAAGAGTCAGATGTTGAGCACCTCGTCCCCTTCCAGACTCGCTACCCTTTCCTCACCAAGATCACACTCGTTCGAGAGCGCGACGAGCGCAAGGAGTACCGCGTCGCCGTCGATGCCACCCGGTTCGCAACGGAAGCCCTCAACGGTCTCAACATCCCCGTCAACAGGGTCAAGACGACCGACAGCTCCACCGGCGAAGAACACCACGAGGCTGAAGACCTCGAGGACGACGGCGAAGAGGAGGAGAGCGATGGCGGCGCACCGATCTCGAACGTCGAGGATCCTTTTCGACCTTTCCGAGTCTGGCTACCGGCCACCATCGTCGAGCAGACCTACCCGCACCTGGTTCAAGCATTCCAGGAAAAACAGGCCCGTTCCGAAGCAACCAAGAACAAGAGCAAGGAGGACCGTCCCGAAGACCCGGTTGTCGCTGGCATGCGCTCTGGTCTTTCGTCCTGGCTGTCGAAGAGTGACCTCAAGACGGTCGACGTAGTCGAGCTCTCCTCCTCGCAGTCGACCTTCTCTGAAGGATCGGATCTCGTCTACCTCTCCCCTTCACGAAACGCCAATGCCTCCTCTTCCAAGAGAGCTTACACGCCTGGCGATCCCATCGAGATCTCTGCAAGCTCCTCCCCCGTCCGACCGACTCCTTCGAAGATGTCTCGAGTTTCACACGCTCTCGGCCTTGCTTCCGATCCACTGGCCGAAGACGACATCTCGTACGCCGACGTTGACCTCTCCTGGCTGCCCACTCAGGACGTCAAGGAGGAGAAGGCCGACCCATTCGACTGCGACTGGATTCCGCTCACGGTCTCCCAAGAGGCAAACCTGCTCGGGACTTGAAGGGTGAGTCTTGCTTGCGACATTCCTTCGCAAAACCTCCTGTGCTGACGCTCGTGGGCCAGTTGATCCCTGCAGAGGCCCCGCTCGACGTCTCAACCCAACCTCAACCGGCGTAGCACATACCGTACATCTCGAACCCGTAATCGGATCTGGACCCTCGTCGTCCGACGCCTGTCTATCCTTTTGTCGGCAGACCCAATTGTCAGCGCTCTCCAGACGCGCAGCTAGCAGGCACTCTGCCGGTCGTCGACCGCCATCCGCGGACACGCAGCGCCACCAACATAGCCCACACGCGACGATATCTACGCACTCCTCTCGTCCTCTACCTTCCTCGATGCAGATGGACTCTTTTTGATGTGACGAGGACGCGACTGATCTTTTGGGCGTACAACTCCGCTCGGACCTCCTGTCGACGCTCGAACCGCCCTCGACGATAGCTCGCATTTTTCGTTTTGCCAACAGCTAGCTCCTGTTCACCCTCCTCCTCCGCCGTCCATGGCCTCGTCGACTGGCAGGAACTCGCACCCTCTCATCCTGTCTTGAAGAGCTCGTCGCCATCGCCTGCCCTTCTCCCTTCCTCCACCCGGCCAACCTCCCCCTGTTCTCGTCTCGGACGGACCCCTTCCCCCCTCTCTTCTCCTGTCGCAGATCCTCCAGTTCGACCGCTCCTTTCTCTTCCTCCCTCCCTGAGGCCATGACTCGCGGGATGACCACACGCAAGTGGAAGTGGACAGCTGTGAGTGGCATGACTCTCAATCGGTCGAAGAAAGGGCCCTGACTGAAGCTTTCCTCCTCGTTCAGTCCTGGAAGGTGTGCCTTCCCTTTCGACGACTTGATCTGGTCTTCCCTTCGTGTCTAGCTGAGTTGTCATCCCTCTTCTCGTTTTGTAGGGCCGCAAGGCTGCTACCGCCCCTGAACATCGCGAGGAATCTGGGACGTCAGATCTCGAACCCGAGGACACTCGGTCGACTGTCGGCCTAAGTGTGCGTTCTACTCTTGCTCTGCCTCTTGGGACCCTGAACTGACAGACTATAAGCGCTCTGCTCTTCATAACAGACGAGCCTTCCACTGAGGCTCCCATCAGCCAATCTGTCGTTTTCAAGCTTCGAATCGATCCACTCGGTCACTCCTGCCGCTGCACCTCACGCTACATTTGTCTCCTCCTGGCCACTTCCACCAACGTCGACCGATATCAAGTCATCTACAGAGAGCTTAACGACGAGAAAGAAAGGTGTAGCGAGACTCCAGTCGCCCAGAACGGGAGGGCCTCTGCGGCCTTTTGGGGGCAAGCCAGCCGTGTCGACAGTGGACGAGTTTGTAAGTCTCCTTGTCAACCATGATTCGACAGTCCTTCCGACTCTAGATCTGACCCACGTCTTCATTTGTTCGCTTCAGTTGGGATTTGCTGCTCCAACCGACATAACAACGTCGGGGTACCTCGACGCCCGCCGATTGACCACTGTGCACCCGATCCGCTCACGCACTTCTGTAGTCTCGTCCTTCAATACCCCATCCGAAGCAGGCTCATCGACCGGCTCCCTCGTTGACGGTAGCCCGAAGCCTCCCTCAGCTCAGTCGACGGACACGACGGCTCCCACGAGTACCGCAAGTTCCTCTCCTCGTCAATCGCGGACTAGCGGTGATCTGCCTTCTCGATCGGTTCCCTCCTTGTCACTGCATCTCTCAAAGGATGTCCAGGCGTTCCATCAGTCTCACTTACGCTCATCCACATCCACAAACTCCATCAACTCCAAGTCTCTCCGGTTCGGACGGAAGTCGTCGAACCCCCCTCCTTCCTTCGAGCCCTCAGCGCCCCCCTCGAGACCTTCCAGGGCACCCAACCTCTCCCGAACGGCTTCTGTCTCGTCCATTTGGAGTAAAGTCACGTCCATCAGCCGCAAAAGCTCTGTCTCCGACAGTCTGAAGCTGGTAAAGTCGTCTGCTCCCCCTTCGACGGACATGGATTGGCGTACTTTTATGATCGACAACACGCTACCTCCTGTGCCTGCCGTTCCTGCTGAAGCGAGAGCGCATGATCAGTCTTCGCTCGGATCGTCGAGTAGTCGACGGCTCAGCCCGGTGGTCGAGAGAAGGAGCGGCGACTCTGAGTACGCAGTTCGTTCATCATCTCCACTCTAAAGTATCTCAGCAGGTGCTTACTGACCCCTCTCTTCTACCCAGGGCGATCCAGTCAAGGTCCTCACATTCTACGAGGCAGCAGCATTGGACCGACTCTACCCTCGGATCAACAAGGCCCTGCCTGTCCTTCCTCCGAGCCCCCGGCCGCCCCCTCTCGATTTTACGCTCCAAGGAACTCTGCGGCCTCCCTCCTCCGAGCCCCTCCAGCCCGGCAGCAGCCTCTCACCCACACCAACCGTCTCTCCTGTGACGTCCACCCGAAAGCTAAATCGCAGAAGTTGGGTCTCCATCAAGGATTTCCCTCCCCCTCCACCACCACCTACAGGTCCCCTTCCTCCTACTCCCTCTACGGCTCCTCTTCGGCTGGACCGAACGAGCGTGCGCTTCTCGAGGGAGATTCAGATAGAAGATGATGGAGACAGCTTGGCGGATCTGAACCTTGCCTCCGAGAAATTCTACTCGCTGGGAGACGATCAGGGAGAGCTATCCCCACCAGCAAGGACGTGGCCAATACTCCACGAGTGAAGCACCCTCACCCCCTACTTTACTTTCTTGTCCTTCGTAAACCCTCCTTATCTTCTTGTGCCACTCCGCATCCTTTCACTATCACGTCTCCCAAAGTCCCGTCCTCTCCTTTCTATCCCTCTCTAGTCTCCTACTTAGAACAGCACCCGCCGCTAATCAGAATGCGCCCCTTTCGATCACTTTCGAGGTGCGCAGTAAAGAGACCGTACTGACGGCTTGGGCAGCAAGATTGAAGAAGAAATATGCTTCATGTTGATCGGTCTGCCGCTCCCCTCCGACGTCAACGCCATGTCTCCAACGCCACGTCCACCCAGCCCATGTCTCCACCCTCAGCAAAGTCTGCAGGTACGGCACCCATGGAACGCAATTTTCCCAGCGTACTTTTCACCACCATCCTCAGAACGGCGTCCTGCTGGCGTTCCGCCACCCCACCCAGATGCTGACGAGCATCGAGGATGACCTCCCGCAGACTGGACAGGATCGACACCGGAGGCACCTGCGCGACCGTCAGATACAGTCCCAGATCTGCTTGATCCGTAGGGGCCAGTGATCCGAGGAAGGCGAGACCGGACGTTAGGTAAGACTGGAAATTGGACTTGAGAGGAGGGCTCTCGTCCAGTCGAAGCGAGCGGTTGACCATGCCCTCGGCTGCCTCTCGGAGGAACGACTGTCGCACCAGCGTCGAAGATTCTTGCTGATCGAGAACCGAGAGCCCGGCCTTCTTCTGCCATTCCGATGTGACCTCTCTGGCCAGTTGGAGGTTGCTGAAGTGGACCGATGGTAGCAGATGACCGGTTGAGGTTGCCTGTCGACCGGCGTGTCGCGCATGGAGGTACAGACCGATGAGATGAGGCTGGTCGTTGACCAAGCACTCGAGCAGGACACTCTCGCAGAACCGCTGGAGCTCCTCTGTCGGTACAGCCATCGTGGTCTGAAGGACATCGTCCGTGGATGAGCCGCACAGTCGACGGACGAAGGCGAGCAGGAAAGGGTCCGTCGTGTAAGCACCGACCGAGTTCCTGAGGCTTTGGAGTCCCTCTTGAGCCATCGGCGTGGCAGACATCGATCCCAGATCGGGTATACCTGCCGTCAGACCGGCCTTGACGAAGATGGTCCGGTTGCCCCTCGGATCGTCGGCGTAGCTCAGGAATCCCGACCGACGCTTCACAAGGACGTCCCGGATGGCCTCGAACTTGGGGGCTGGCGATGACTTCATTGAGCGCAGGTTGAGGATGAGCGGCCAGTACCTCGGGCTGTCGATGGTGACCGACACGAGCCGGTCGAGTGACGGAAGGAGCGTGGGCGAGATGAGTCGTTGGGATCCGAGCACAGCGTTCTCCTCCGTCTTGACTTTGATGGGCAGGTAGACTGGCTCGCGCGTCTCGACATCGCGTGCGACAAAACATCTCGGTTCGACCGCCAGCGCCCACAGGTGTCGAAAAGCTTGAGGGTAGGCGGCGTTGTCGCTCGAGACGATGTTGAAATTGGGGTAAAATGCACAGACGAGCGCTGCGACGGCCGTGTTCGAATTGCCGATGGTCGACATACCCTTCCCGAGGAAAAGGAGTCCGAGGGCCATGTGTAGGGCTTGTTGAACACCGTATCCAAACTTTTCGTGCTGACCGTGAGCCAGTCGAAGTCGAGACAGGACCGACAGCTCTCCAGTGCCAGCCATGACCATCGCCAGCGAGAGCGCAACAACGCAGAGACTGGAGCGGGCAGCGTTGAGTCGCATGCGTTGCTGGAACGAAGATGCTGAGAGAGCAGGTTGGAGTGCAAGGTCAGCAGCGGGCCGTGCAACCAGGAGCAGGCCAAGTGAGGCGCAACGAACCGTTTGCGGTAGCAGATGCGTTGAAAACGTCGTAGGTCTTCAGCAGCAGCGAGTGAACCGACGATCTGGCCGTGCCGGCGTACTTGAGACCGAGCGCAAAGCAGGCTCCTGCGAGGATGTTGGAGTAGGCGAGTTCCATCGCCTGACGAACGCCCGCACTGATGCCCGTTCGAGGTCGCTTCCCGAGCGGCGAGCGGATAAAAGGTGGAACGTTTGAGTCGATCCAGGCGTCCGTGTCGGTGATCTGATCCCAGAGGATCAAGCTGCGAGCGAGCGTTCGAGCAAACAGGAGGTCTGATCGAACAACCTGGAGATCGTTGATCGTCTGAGGAATGTCGAGCATCGAGGCGATCTCCTCCTTTCCGGTTCGAAGGTACATGAGACCGAGGGCGAGCGTTGCTGGAGCTGAGGTGACGTTCAGGTCCGGCGACACGTCCTTGGTAGACTTGGGGACGCTGAACTCGCTCCTTCCGGCGGTGTTGAAGGAGGAGTCGCCGTAAATGAGAGTGTGAAGACGAGCGACGAGGAGCGAGTCGCCTGTCCGGTTCGGCTCGCCTCCGCGTCCGAGCATGACCATGCCAAAGGACATGGCCGCTGCAAAGGCGTAAGCCTGGCCGTTCGCGGGCGCGTCCTCGGATGAGTCCTGCTTTGGGGCTTCCGACAGGGCGACATCGGCCATCCTTCGGTTACCGGACGCGAGGTAGAGCAAACCGATGCCGATGAGGGAGGCGGCCTGGACCAGTGAGGTCGAGTGGAGTTCACGCGAACCGTGAGGAAGGAGCGCGTGCACGTGCAGCGAGAGGATCTTGGTGAGGAGAGGATCGCAGGTACCAAGGTGGGAGGCGGCGAAACCGAGGAGGAGACCGACAGAGGTAGGCTCATGTCGGGCGTCGAAGTAGGGGAACGCATGCCAGGGCATCATCTTCCTCAGATGGCCAGCCAGTCCGAGTCCCATGAGGAACCCTCCATGCGCGGGATTGAGTTCGGGCGGTTTGTTGTAGATGATCCATGAGCTGTCGATCCCTTCCGAGTCGGGACGGATGCGCAAGGCTTGAGCGACGCCGTTGGCGAAGTCTGGCCATTCCGTCACTTCAGGCTTGAGCGAGTGACCGGCGACGGTGTGCACGCCTCCATCCCACGAGGTCTTGACGGTCGTGTCGATTGGAGGGATAGCAAAGGTGGAGGTAATGACCGCTGTGGACGAGGCGTAGTTGAACATGCCTTGACCGACAGGGATCGCGAACGTCCGTTGAACGAGGAGTCCTGCCTGGGCCTTCTGCTGAGCGGTGACCTCCAGATCCCTACGAAGAACAATTCGTAGAGCGGTCAGTTGAGGGATGCACGACTTTTCCCGGAAAAGGAAAGGCTACTGACGAGAGCCCGCCTTGCTCGCGCAGCTTAAACGTCGTTGTCCTCGTCGTTGACAAGAGTCGGTCGACCTCCTCCAATCGGCGATCTGAGCCGAAGCGGAGCGAGAGACTCGACAGATTAGAGACAGGTTCTCTATCGACCTTTGGTCGACCGGCAAGTGTTCTTGTTGAGTTGGCTCCGGTCGTCTGGGTCCAGTGAAACTAATGGGAGGGTTAGCTTGACATCCCGGTTCCTTCTTCGCAGGGTCGCGAGCACACCTTTCCCTTTGCGGAGGAGAGCTCTCGACCGGGGTCGGCAGCGAGGTTTGGCCTTCGAATTAACTTGAACACGGCCGGCGACCAGCTGGCAGACGGTGCAGTCTGACACGTCTTGACGGCCGCGAACAACGGGAGCGCAATCCCGATCGGAAATCTGAGCAAGCGCTCCTTGGTGATCCCGTGCGCGACGAGTTGGTTGACGACTTCGATCGAGCTTTGAGAGGTGGTGGAGGGGGAGATGGAAGCGAGCGTCGAGTAGAGGTCGATGAGGGTTGCGGAGAGGGACGGTCGAGCCGAGATGGACGGCCAGGATGGAGTCGTCTTGCCCTTGAGGACTGTTCGGAGATGACTGTATATGTCGGGAGGAGTAGGCAGCAGGGAAGAGGGGTTTTCTGCGAAACAGGAAGTCGAACGACGTGAGCGATCCGGACCCAAAGGCTGGAGACAAGAAGGAGCGACGCACGTTCAGCTAAGACCGTCGACAGATCATTGAGCGGACAGCCCTGCCTGAACCAGTAGTCCACCCAGTCCTGCCGACCCAGGACGGATGCCAACTGCATGGCCAGACCGCCCAGCGGGCGCAGCCGATGAAAGTGGAGCATGTCGAGCTTGAAGTCCTCGGCGAGCAGGTGCAGACTCAAAGCAACCGACGCGATCAGGCTGAGGTCCGCTTGGGGCGAAAGGAAGAGAGCGGACGTCTTCGATGAGGAGGGAGGGGCGCTGGCTGACAAGGCTCGCAGGGCCGGATCTTCCGACTGTGCGTTGACCCGAGCCATCCTTTCCCAAGGCGTTTCCGATTCAAGCGAGGAATGCGAGGTCTGCCGTTGTATGCCCAACAACTCCAGCAGCGTCTCAGCAAACGACTTGAACTCCTCCTGTCCTCCAGCGTCGCGAAGCCGCTTCGTCGACGCCCACTGGAGACACTCCAATCGGAGCGCGCAAAGGTTGGACTGCCCCAGCGGCCCGTCTAGCATCTCGAGGCACGTCCGAACGAGAGGGTCGACCCGATCCAAACTTGGAAGCCGGACTCGGACAGGTGTCGAGCTGGCGGGGTGGAGAGTGTCGACTACGTCCCCCAGCTGTCGACTTTCCGACGAGAAGATGACTGAGCCGTCTCTCGCGGAACCGGTCTCGACGTGTTGTCCGTCCAGTCGCAGATGGACTGATAGGGGACCATCCTGAAGGCCCGTCGAAGGACCGTCTTGAAGGTGAAGAAGCATTTGCGCCTCCTCCTCTTCGTCCACCTCGCGCAGCCCGTTCAAGGGATGTCGAACGACGTACCACCCTGCTCCCGCCTCCGCGTCCTCTACGCGAGTTGACGACCCCCGAACGGCCAGACCTCCGCTCGGAAGGGCGTGCATCTCCGCCATCTCGTGCGGCAGCGTGACGAGGTGTCTGGCGCCCGACGAAAGATGCACGACGAGTGAGGTCGACAGGAGGAAGCAGACGGCCTGCTCTCTCCTCTCCTTTTTGGGCGGCAGGTTGGTCGACCTTGCAGGACTGGAGGATCTCGGTAGAGCAGGCTCGGCAAGGGTCGAGAGGACGTGGGGACCGACCAAAGGGTGAGTGCTTTGGCGAACGAACGACGCTCCTTCAGACACCCTTGGACCCTTCTTCGGCCCCCCGACAGTCGACCTCCTCCTCTTCCCGCTCGTCGGACCTCCTCCAGTTCCGACGAAGCTCGTTTCCTCTCCCTCGATAGAGCTCTTCCTCCTCTGAAGCAGACTACCCGAATTCGGCGAGCTCGCGTCAAATGACCCGAACGCGACGACTTGGACGATCTCGTCCGACTCGAACGTGAACGACCGAACGAGCTCGACGCCTCTGGTCCAGACGACTTTGTTCCCCTGCCAGGTGAGACGTTCGGTGCGCGACGGTGAGCCGGGCAAGAGGCGGGAGATGGACAATGGTCGGCTTGGGGAGGAGGAGGAAGGGGGAGCGTCCGTCGAGCGAGGTCCCAGAGTCCGTCGCAACTCTTTCAACAAGGCCGTCTCCTCCTCCTCCTCTTGGCCATTAACCTGAATAGATCGGTCGAAGGAAGTGGAGGTAGACGCGCGAGGTTGAGCTTGAAACCACGCCGAGCCCGGGTCGAGCGGTTGTCTGACGTTGAGCAGGTCGAGCGCGAGCGGCCGACGAAGAGTAGGAGGTTGGGACGGTCCTGGCTGGCCGAAGTCGAGCGGATCGAGCTCCATGACAGAGAGGCAAGGCTGTCCGAGGGCAGGGACAGAGAGGCGAGGACGCTTTCTGAGTCCGCTTTGGCTCGTCGATCGGTTCTGGTTGAAGGTCACGGAGCTGGACGGGCGAAGGTCAAACGAGCTTCCTTCGCGAGACGCGTTTCTCCCCTCCTCGAGTACATAACAAGTCAACATGCACCTTTTCCCGAGCCAAGACGACACGATTGGCGGTGACGAGCAAAACTGTATTAGAAGCACATTGATTGATCCAGACAGAACACCACTTCGAGGACTGGACCCTCCCTGACCCACCAAACCACTCCTTCCCGCTCCCCATCCCATCCTGCGACAAGACCAAAGCAAGCTCACGACTGCTCAGAGTAAATCTGCAAGAGAAACAAAGGAAATCATTTCCAAGCGTGTCAGGCGACCGCAAAAAAGGAGGGGAGAGGAAGAAAAAATTAACACACCTTGATCGTCTTATCCGCACCACCCGTAATGAGCCTCGTCCCCGTCTTGTCAAACGTCGAAACAAACACTCCGCTCTCGGCGTCGAGCGATCCCGGGTGGGGGATGTCCTTGATGTGCTGGAACGGCTTGCCGGTCGCGTAGTCCCACATCGTGATTGAGCCGTTGTCGGCTGCAGAGCGGTGCAAAAACCAAGCGAGCAGGGTAAGCCAGTGAGTCTGGGAGCTTTCACGAGAACAAAGAAACCAGGATCGTTTAGGAAAGGGAGCGCACCACCAGAGAACATGACGCCGTCCTCGTTGACCGACAGCGTGTTGATGATGGCATCGTGTCCCGAAAAGTTATGGACGAACGTTCCCTCGGGACACTTCCACTTCTTGATGCTACGAAAGAGACCCAGATGCAACAACGGGTCAGAAGATCCAGAAGAAAAAGGGAGAGGAGGAAAGGGGAGGAAAGGGGGTAGACTGACTTGTTTCCTCCCGCCGACCCAGACGCAAACGAGTACTCTATCGGGTGGATCGCGAGCGCCCGGACGCTCTTTTTGTGGTGCGTCAACGTCGTCATCGTCTTTCCCGCCGCCAGGTCCCATAAGCTGACCCAGCACCACAACCAAGACAACACAGGCGGGTCAGCCTCGGCGCAAGAAAACGAAAGGGTCCTCCCGAAAGGAACAAAGAGGGAGAGAGAGAGAGAAGACGGGGGAGAAAAAACGCACCGAACGGTCGAGTCCATCGAACCCGAGATGATCTGCGGGTCGCTTTCCTGGCACTTGATATCCGCAATCGTCCCCGTGTGGCCCGTCAGCGCGTGGATCTGGGCCTTGGTACGCATGTCCCATACTCGGCAGGTCGCATCCCGACCTCCTGTCACCAGTACGTCGAGCGTCGGGTGCAGGCTGGAGAGCAGAGAGGCAGAAACTGAGTCAGTAGCTAGTAGGGCAGCGAGTTGGGGACAGACGGGGCGTACTCGAGGGCGTAGATACCGGACAGATGTCCGTGGTACTGCCGAATGACCTTGTTGGTCTCCAAATCCCAGCACTTGACCATCTGCGCAACAAAAGAGAACCCGGCAAGGAGGTGAATCAGCAAGCACATCCCCTTGTAGAGGCTCCCTCGAGAGGAGCCAACGACGCAGTTGGGTAGAGGGGGGGACAACGGGCGCTCACCTTGTCCTCTCCAGCCGAAAACAGATACGGGTGTCTAGGCGAGACAGCCAAACCCCTGACAGTACTAATATGTCCCGTCAGCGAGACCTTTAGCTCTCCGCTGGCGAGGTCCCAGATTTTGATGACCCTGTCGCCGGCACCGGTCGCGAACCACTGATTGCCGGGCTCGACGGCGACCGAACGGATCCAGCCCAGGTGACCGGAGATGACCCGGGTGAGCTTCCCTGTAGTTCGGTATTGACGGTAGGGAGGGAGAGGGGAGGGGGGCAAAGGGGGGGGGGGGGATGGAAGGTGAGGCCGACGAGGACGTGTTCGGGACGACGAGCGAGAGGATGAATGAGGAGGGAAAGCGAGTCAAGAGAAGGCGAATTTGCAAGATAATCAGCTTAAAGTCCTGCAGACACGCGCGAAAGCAAGAAGAGCCCTGCTCTCCTGGGAGCGAGGAAGAGCCAGATGCAAGGTGAGGAGGGAAGGGACAGGAACGGAAAACGCACACTGGGGATGGTACTCTGGCACGACCTCCCTCGCCTCCTTGCGCTTCATCAGCTCCTTGCTCAGCCGACTCTGGTTCACGCCGCCGTTCGAGTCGAGTCCCTGGGCATGTCTGTAGCTCACGAGCTCTTGACTGGGGCCCTTTGCCTCTGCGCTCCGTCCGTTCGTCTCGCCCGAGCTGCCGCCCTCGATCATCAACCGCGACGACTTGGCCGGGTCGGCCGTGCGGGCGCGTTTGGTTGCGGCGCCTGCGAGAGAAGGGGGGAGGACGACGGCGTCGGCGTACTCGGACACGACCTTTGAACGGAGGGCGGCCTGGTGGGAGACGCTGTCGTGCGGGAGCGAGAAGGAGGACGACGACAGGTAGAGCGAGTGCGTCCGCTTGGACGACAACCTAAGGAGCAGTTCGAGCTCGGGCAGGGCAGCCGGTGTCGGCGGCGGAGGCGAGGCCATCGTGCGAGGCGAGAGGAGAGGAGTTGGAAGAAAGAGGTAGGGCGAAGGGGATGAATGAGCGTGTAGACGCTGGCTCTGGCCAAGATGGACGAGCAGGCAGCAGCGGAGAAACCCGTGAAAATGCATACATAGTTGCTGCTAGCTAACCTGCGCAGATGCATAGACTCCCTCTTCCGCATCATCGGTCTCGTCGCTCGATCTCATCCCTCTCCCTCCCATCAACCTCATACTATGTCGTACGTCTCCTGCAAGCTACACACCCTCCCCAAGACAGACAACTGACACTCACTCGATCTTGCAGCAACCTGCTCCACAACCTGCTCGGCGACCCGCCCACGCTCCCCCACCTCTCGCCTGCTGCGCCCTCCGATGCTCCTCCTTACGATCAGTCCTTCCCCCCGTCTGACCCCATCGTCCCCTCAGTCGACAATACCTCCTCCACCCTGCAGACCGCCCCCGTACTCGGAGGACACGCCGACAACCTTCAAGGCGGCGTCGTTGGCAAGGACTATTCGGCCAGCACGCTCCAGGGTGCTCACTTTCCAACGCCGAGCACGACCGACGACCACCCAGGCGGAGGAGATTCGACCTCGTCGGGACCTGCCCCCCCGGGAGCCATTCTTGGAGGCCACGCAGACAACCTCCAGGGTGGAGTAATTGGAAAGGACTACTCTGCTTCAACCCTCCAAGGTGCCCACTTCCCGACCACATCCTCAACCGACGATCACCCGGGCGGCAACCACCCCTCCTCCTCCAGCACCGTCGTCAACTCCTACTCCACCGGTACGCCTCACGAATCCCAACCGGTCCAAAGTCAGTCGGAGCAAGTCGCAAAGCAGGCCGATCGGGACTTTGCCCCTACGAGCGAGAACGTGCCTGCGAGCGAGGGCGAGAAGGAGCGAGGAGGACCGGCAGCGGTCGTCGAGGACCAGCATGACAAAAAGGGGTTGAAGGACAAGCTCAAGAGTGCGTCCTATTTTCTCTCTTTTCGCTGCTCTTCATTAATATCGTCTTCAAGTCGTCTTCAACTAAATCTGAGCCCCTCTCCTCCCCCCCACCCTTTCCTCTCCTTTCTCAAGCCGGCCTCAACAAAGTCATCCACCCCCGCCGCTCGTCCACCTCGCAGGAAGATGCTCAAGTGCCCGAACCGTCCTACGCCGAACTCTACGCGCAGACGGTTACGTCCAAGCTCTCGGAGGACGATCTGGCGAGGTCCCACTTGACCCAGGAGGAGATCAAGCGCGAGGCGGATCGGCTGAGGAGGGACGAGGGACCGGGCATGCACAACCGGGATCCCAAAGTCTAGACATCTACCTACCTTCTCAACCTCCTAAGAAAGGGTTTAGCTCGTCATCCTGCTTCAACGCTTCCTTGCCCTCTCGACTCTTGTTTGTAAATCTGTCCATCTTCTTTCCCTCCCTACTTCTGCTTGTCTGTTCCTCGCCGACCCTGACTGTAGCTTCTATCACAAGACTTTCTCGACATGATCGTTTCGCTCGCCAGAAAAGGGTCGGATCACAGACCAAGTAAGAAAGGAAGAAAAGTAACATTTTCATCGACTGCTAGATCTCTCGAAGAACACCTCACGCGTCTCCAAAGTACGCCGACAGCGGCCCGACGAGGCCCTCGAGGACGACCAGCAGCTCCCTCGCGCTCGCCTCGACGTTCTCCTCCACGTCGTCCAGCGCCTCGCTCACGAACCCACTGACGGTCTGAGGGACAAGCTCGAGCATATCGTCACCCTTCCTCGACCAAACGGCCGCTACCACCCGCAACGCCAACGCTCGAATGGCAGGTTCGGAAGATCGCGTTTGGAGGAGGACGGTGTGGTTGAGCGACTTGAGGAACGAAGGCGACGACGTCGCCTGCGCGAGCGAACCAAAGAGCGCACAAAGGACGGCAGGGGCGGGCGAGTCGTCCTCCTCCGACGAAGGCGAGAGGTCGAACGTTAGCGGGATCTGACCGACGAGGAGAGGCAGGAGCTTGGTGAATTGCTCGTCCGACCAGAAAGCTATGGAACACGCAACAAGAAAGTTTACGGGTCAGTCAGTCAAGGCAGGAAAGATCAAAGAGAGAAAGGGAAGAAACGCACTGCCTTCGTCGTATTCGAACGACTTCTGGAGGACGACAAGGATCTGGAGCCAGAGCCGGCCGTCGGTCTCTGCCTTGGCGACGAATCCTTCGAGCGACTCGATGACGTTGTCCAGAGCGGTCGCCATGTAGGGCGTCATGATCGACTTGAACTTCTCGAAGAGACCCTCCAGCAGGTGGTAGAAGGTGATGCGCCGCGCGACGAAGTGGTCTCGTTGGCCTGCAACAAGAGGCTCCCGATCAGCAAAAGAAAACCTATCGAACGAAAGGGAGATAGCAGCACTCACTCTCGTCGGCCGAAAGCTCAATCGCGGCCCAGTCGAACACGCGAACGAAGAAGGGTCGGAAGCTGGCCTCGTTCATCTTGATGACTGACTCGAGGAACGCCTCGACGAGCTTGGCCTCGACCGCGCCGACCTCCTCGTCCGACAGGGCCGCGCGGAACTCCCAGCGCGAGTCGAGCGCCAACAGGTAGAAGTTGAAGACGGGCTTCATCTGGGTGGCGAACACCTCTCGGTTCGTGTGCCGGATCGCCCGCTTGAGCAGGTCCAAGACGGCGATGGAAGGCGCCGACGACGAGTGATCGATATCCTTCCACAGCTGGAAGACGGCGGGGAAGGCCGTCGCAGGAGGGACGTTCTTGGCGACCGAGTTGAGGAGGGCGTGGACCGAGGGCGACTTTCCTCCGTCGGCGGACTCGAGGAGGGCAGGCTGCAGCAGCGTGACGAGCAGCTGAGCGAGGTTGTTGCCGAGGAACGTAGGGACGGCGGCGACGAAAGTGGCGACGCTCTCAACGAGGAAGGGAAGCAGCGACTCCTGGAGCAGGGCCAGCTCTGCAAGGATGTCACAGGAAGACATGGTCAGAAAGCTGTTGGTATGATCGATCGGAGGGAAACGTACGAGGCTTGGGCAACTTGAGGAGTCGGGTGGCAACAGCGACGGTGAAGCCGGTGAACTTCTTGATGTGAGGGATCAACCTGGGTCCCAATCGTCGACTGAGGACGGCGAGCAAGACAAAGACCCGCTTGACGAGTCGGTCGTTGTCGACTCCAGCTTCGCCCTTGGCGATCGCGACAGCGACGACAGGACCCAATCCAGCATCCTCCTGCGCTGTGGCCGACTTGGCGATCTCTGCGATGGACGCAAACGCGGCCATGACGGTCGTCGTGGACGTCGACGTCTTTGCGATGTCGAGGGCAATGGCGACGGCTCGCATGGCCACGGGAGCGATGACCTTTCGCGCCTCGATCTTCATGTCGGGGAGCCTTGAAGTCAAGAGAGCGATGGCACCAAGGCGCAACTGTAAGAAGACGAGCGGAAGGATGGTCAGACGTTGCTGCTGACTCTGTAATTTGATTGAAGGACGCACCTGGGCGTCCTCGCCAGCGAGCAAAGGCTCGATGGAAGCAGCGAAAGCGGGAACCGAGAGGATACGGATGACGGCGTCCAAGGCGGCCTGGGAAGTCTGCGCGAGCTCCTCGAGTCCCTCGACCTCGATCTCTTGCTGAGAAGCGAAGCCGATGGGGAGGAGAGCGGCAACCATGACCTGGGCAGCGATGGACTCCTCCTCGGACAGGGCAACCGAAACGAGCTGTTGACAGGTGCTCTGGACGAACGCAAGGAGAGTGGTTGCTCGCCTGAGGTCGACCTTGGTGTCGTCAGAGATGCTCGTGGAGGGCCTAGGAAAGAGAACGAACGTCAGCTTCAGTCTGAGGAGGAAGGAGCAGTCCCTGCAGGGCGTACAGAGCAGAAGTCTGTCGCAGGAATGAGGGCTGAGCAGGCATGCCGATGTGCTGGTCAAGAAGCGATCGAGCCTCGACAGCGACATCGAGGAGAGCCTGAGAAACCAGCGAACATTCTGTGTCAGAGCATAGAAGCAGAAGAAGGAGCTGAAGGAGGGAGGACCTACCGAGAACCGGGTGGAGACGTCGAACACGTTGAGAACGGACGAGGGCAGGACGAAGGCGCTCGCTCGGTCAACACCCCTTCCTCGAGGCTTCTGGGCGAAGGTGTTGAGGAGGAGCATGGTGATGGGTCCAAGGAAGTCGGACGGTCCAAGCACCTGGACGAGGTTGGAGAACAACCTGCGCGTGATGAAATAGAGCGGAGGGGGTCAGCATGAGCTGGTGTCAAGGGGGACAGATCAAATAGGCGAGACGGACCTGGTCTTTCGGTGGGCAGGAACGTGCTGGGACATGCCAATGAAGACCTGAAGGATTTCGAGGGACTCTGCAAGGTGATAAACAGGGCTCTGGTCAGTCGCAGTTATGGTAAGGTCAAAAAGAGCTGAAACGTACTGGTCCAGAGCTGCTGTCGATCCGAAGTCTCGTCGTTGAAGCTCTTGACCATGACGGGGAGGATGCTGGCGACAGTCTGCAGCGAGCAACAAAGACAAAGGTCAGAAGGTAGAAGCGGAGGACGGCGGATAAGGACAAAAAACGAACCTTCTCCACGACCTGGAACGTGAACGCATCGTCTCGCTGAGAGGTGTGCGCTCCGACCGAGACGAAGATGGGGAGGGCGTTCTGGAGGACGACGAGCGGCGCGAGCCTGGAGAACTGCGAGATGAGAAGCAGAGCCTGCTGGAACGTCTGGGGGTTCTTGGTGTCGGCCAAGACCTTCATGACGACCGTCACGTCAACAGGTACGTTGTCGGCGACCGGGCCCTCGATCTTGGACGCGATGGAGCAAAGACCGGTAAGGAGAAGCTGCTCGGTGTAGTCGACGTTGACATCGGCCTTGGTCTTGCTCTCCAGCAGAGCCGAGAGGGTGTCGAGCAGAGCCGTGAGGAGGTCGAGGTTGCCCTCCAACGACTCGACGGATCGGGACTCGAGCAGGACAGCCAGACCAGCGTGGAACTGTCGGACGATGGCAGCTTGCGACCTACGAAACGGCAAGGAAAGGTTGTTGATGTCAGCTTGAAGCCCTGAGGAACCCAAAATGGAGGGAGGTTACGCACTCAGCATCCTGCTTGTTTCGCTTGGAGCTCCTGAGGCTCTCGGTCGCAGGTCGGATGGAAGCGAGCAGGGCGACAATGATAGCCGATGAGGGCGCGAGCGCGCGCAGGCAAGCTTTGATGTCTGTGACGTGAGCCTGAAGAAGCGCAAGAGCGGACGGGGAATCAGTCGACGGTTATGAGCGCTTCGAGTGAAGAGGGGGGGGGGACTCACAGCCTCGGGGTCAAGGACGGTCTGAACAAGGACCTCGACAACCTCCGCCTTGAGAACGGCGGGCAAAGCTGAGTAGAGGACGGCCTGAAGTTGGGCGAGCGCCAGGTTGCGCACGTCTCGGCCCGAAGTCGAATGAGCGTTAGTGGTAAGCGATGCCTTGAAGAGCGCCCAAGCGTCGGGCTGCTCCTCGAACGAAGCCGACGCTGTCCTGTCGTATCCGTCGAGGATCAGCTGGGCGAGCTTGGTGTTCTCCTCCGAAGACTCTGCGACACTCTGGCCGAGGATCTCCTTGAGCAGGGGCGAAAGGATCTGGATCCTGGACGAATCTCGGACCGCTTGGACGGTCTCGAGGAGGGCGATGCGGGCCGAGGTCGAAGACCAGGCAGCGACGTGAGAGAGCACGAAGCAGAGGACGCCTCGCTTGTAGCTGCAGGAAAGAGGCACTTTAGTCAGCGTTGAACAGACGAGAATGAAGTCGGAAAAGCAAGGAGGGACGAACTTGGAGTCCTTCTTTGCGTCGGTCTTGAGGATAGGCATCTGGTCCTGGTGAACGCTGACGACATGAGCAGCGTCGACCGAGAGCGAAGCCGAGTCGCTCAGGAGCGTCTCGAGGTACCGCTTGAGGTCCTGGCCCTTGAGCAGCTGAACCGACTCGGAGGCCGAGCCGTAGATGCTCTCGAGCGCGTACGGAGCGCCGGCCTTATCCTGGGTGCTGTCCTTGACGAGCTTGAGGCAGGCCAGAGCGGCGTCCCGGACGACCTTCTCGGGCGAGCGCAGGGCGACAAAGAGCGCAGGAACGACCGTCTGGAAGTCGATCGAGTCCTTGCCGCCGTCGATGACGTGGGCCTGGATGAAGGCCTGGGCGTGTCGGAGGGCGACGGCCTGCAGCTTGCCGGTGATGGCAGCGGATCCGTCGAGGGGAGCCGTCCAGATCGAAGCGAGGAAGAGGAGGGTGTCGTCCCGGAGGGCCGTGAAGAGGTTGCGGAGGAGGGGTCCAGAGACCTCGAGCGGAACCTCGGCAGAGTTGACGATGGTGTAGATCGAGGTGGCCCACTTGGCAACGGGCGATAACTGCAAATAAAGGCGATGACCTGCGAGTCAGCCAAGCTCGTCCCTTGGGTCGAGCTGAAGAAGTGGAACGCACCTCCTTCTGAAGGTCGAGCCAGACGACCTGGGAGGCCTCGGCGATCTCCACGCTCTGAAGGGCGACCAAGAGCGCAATCTTGGCTCGCTGACTCGTCTTGGTAGCGGAAGGCTTGGTGACAATGGTCTCGAGCTGCTCAAAACAAAACGTCGAACGTCAGTACGGCAGGCCTGTGCCGGAGGGTTGACATCGAGGAACTGACCAAAGTCTCGACGTAGACGTCGACCCCAGCGAGCGACTCCTTGGCAACGTTCAAGTACTCGACGACCTGGAGGGCCGTGGACAGCTGGGCAGGGCCGGACGTCTTGACGACCCGGGCGAGAACGAGGGTCGCGAGAAGCCGGGCGTGGGCGTCCGCCGAGGCACTCTGACCAACGAGGAAGTCGACCAAACCAGACACGTCAGATGAGGCCAGAACGTTGTCTGCAAGGGATCGTAGCCGGCGCGAACGCTGGTCAGTCTTCGCTTGGAAGGAGGGAAACCGGAAGGAGAGGTAGGAGGAAAAGACGCACGGGCAAGTCGCTCAACGACAAACTCATCCGACTCAGCCTGAAGCCTGTGCTTCTCCTCCGTCGCCACAGCAAGCTTCTTCACCACCTCGCCCGCCACGCCCTTGACTAGCTCATGCTCGCCCAGCGCGGCTGACTCGGCCAAAACCTCCCACGCATTGGACGCCATCACCTGCCTGGGCTTGGTCACCAACAAGAACCCAAAGAACGCCTTCTGAACGATCTCGGTTGCGTACTCGGGGTAGCGGTTCACGAACGGCCCAGCGAGGAAGGCGAGGTGGGTTCGGACGACGGCCTTGGATGTCGTCGGGTTGGTCACGAGCGAGAGGACAGAGTCGAGGATCGACCGGGCGTCCGAGACGGTGTCCAACAGCGTCGAGGGGGAACCGTAGACGGCTTCGAGGACGGGAACGTAGGTGTCAGAAAGTCGAAGAAGGAGATTGCTTTTGGCCGAAGCAACGAGCTGGTGGAAGAAGGGGGAACCCAAAGCGGTCAGATGTTGAATAAAAGCGGATCAAGCAGCGCAGGGACGAACCTCGACATCCTCATCGACGTCCATGCCATCTCCCTTGTTCTCGAGCTTCTCAAGCAGCGTGCGAACGGCAGCAAGACGGCTGGCCGAGTCGGCGCTGTTGAGGCTCAAGAAGACGTTGGTGACGTCGCCTCGGGGGTCGACCTGATTCCCGATAAAAAGGAAGGAGGGGCAAGTCAGACCGGTCTCTCGAGCGGAGGAACTTGATCCGAGAAGAAGCACGCACCTTAGCAACAGCATCACACAAGCTCAGAATCCCAACCTTGATCTCCCCGTCCACCTTTCCTAGGACATCCAAACTCTCCCGCTCCCAAACGCCAGCAAACCGTTCCTTGAGCACAGCCAGCACTCTCACAACCTTGTCCCTTGATGCTTCCTCATCGGAGAGGAGAAGGATGCGGGTGAGGAACGAAATGAGGGAGGTTGGGGGAGGGGTGAGGGGCGAGGTGATGAACGCCTCGAGCGTCGTGGAGGCCGACGGCACGTCCAGGCTGCAAAAGTCCGACCGAGACAACACGATTTTGTTAGTCGACCTGGTTCGACGGAAGACCCGAGGAGGGGCAGCGAGAGAAAGCGCAACTCACTTCTTGACGAGCGAAACGATGATCGGTCTCAGCGCCTTGGAAACCTCGTACCCAGCCGAGCCCTGAGCCAGAAGCACTCCAACATCCTGCAGTCTCTCAAGCGCAAGCACAACATCCTTCCCCACCTCCTGGAGTTCCTCCTGGCTCTGAAGGAGACCAAGGAGGGTAGAGAGGGCGTTCGCCGTTCGACCGGCCGAGAGGTACACGTCCGAGGGTGCGGAAGTGAGGATCGACAGCAGAAGGGCGTGGATCGCAGGAGGGGAGAGGGTGGCTTTCCGAGCGAGTGCGAGAAGGACGATGAGGTTGGCCGACTGTTCAAAAAAAAACCGCGCGGCAGTGCAGACAGAGTCAGAAATATGCGCGAGGAAAGTTGGTAGAGAGAAGAAAAAAAAGGGGGGGGGGGGAGAACTCACGACGATGTCCTCCTCCTGACACTTCAGACCCTCCACAACCTCAGGAACGAGCACGCTCAAACTTGAATCCCCTACGAGCACTGCGTTCTTCCCCCCATGCTCCAGATACCCCACGAGCGTACTCGCGTGGAAGCCAACGAGGGTGCGGTGGACCGTGCCGCTCTTGATCGCGTTCGAGAGCAGGGAAGCAACGAGTCGGAGCGAGGAGAGGGACTTGTCCTTGTGGAGGGAAATGATGAGGTGTTGGCGGGACAGCGGCAAGTGGGCCGACTTGGGCGCTTGGAGGAAGGTGAGGTGCGAGTTGGCCCTGAAGCAAGAGAGGAAAGCATGCGCCCTTTTCGTCAGTTTCCGACAAGCCCCTTTTGATGGAGTAAAGAATAAAGAAACACGACTCACGGGATGCGCAGAATGCTGAGGATACGAACGAACTGCTGCGAGTCGTGGTAGGGCAAGAAGCAAGCCAGCACTCCGTCGACGTTCATTTCGTGGATCCTGGTGTCGAGCCAAAGCAGCTACTAGGTCAGCACGACTTCACAGAGAGCGTGGAAAGCGACTCAAGCAGGAAGGAAGGAACGCACCTGAACCGTCGAACGAGCCACTCAATGACCTTGGCCGCCGCTCGCAGAGGGATGTGTCTGCTCAGTCGACTGAGGAACCGATCCAACGTCAAGCCGAGCCTTTTGTTTTCCTCGAGCGGCAACAGCAGACGGTCCGCCGTCTTGGCAGCTTCTCCAAAGACGTCCTCCTCAAACTCCTCCAGCGTGCCGTCGAGCTCCTTGAGCTCCTCGAACCCGTTGGAGCCGAGCGAGTGGATCGTCTGGAAGTCGTGCTGGGCCGCTTCGGTAGGAGTGAAGAGGTATGACGCCGCCGTGGACGACTGCTTGGCCTGCTTGAGCCGGTGCGAGTCGAGCGAGGCGATGGACGCCAGCTGGGCGGCGAGGGAAGACATGATGCTTCTTTTTGGGTGGGTGGGTGAGGAGGAAGGAACCTCGGTCGATGGGGGGAAGGAGGGCGGAGAGCTCAGCCCAAATTCTGCTGCTGCAGGCCGAGGATTTTTGCGATCGAGACCAGCAGGCCAGCTTCCCCAAAGCAGGCAGACCTTACACCCAAAACGCAGGCTTCGCAGTGAGAATGGATGAGAGGAGCAGGAAACATGGCGATAGAAACTACAGAGACTACTGAGAATAACGAAACGAGGCGAGCGCCAGCTAGAGTTGCGGTCGAAGAGTATACAGAGAGAGTCAGCCAGGCGATCTCAACAAGGACGAATCGAGCAGCAAGAGAGGCAGGTGTGGGTGGGTGTGTCGTCAGAATAGTGTAGTTATCCTCGTTTCCCCGAGAGGATAGGAGTGTGAATACAAAAAAAATACGTCTCGTCTTTCAAGGGAGGGAGGGAAGGAGGGGGGTGGTGTCGGAGGGAGGCCAAGAGAGCAGGCGTGGGAAGGGACTCACGCTGGTGGATGTCGTGTCCTGGAGGGGGCCAGGCCAGAGGGAAGGGGACATCTGCCTGCAGGAACGCACACGCGTGTGAGATGGACGAAGGCAAGAGAGAGAAAGAGGTCGTAGGTTGAAAAGTGCGTTGCCGTTGGTTGCTTCCGAAACTCCGGCCAGCAAGGAAAAGTCCGAACTCGCTGCAAGGCTGGAATTTGGATGGCCCTGCCAGGGCAGCTTGAACCTCCAACTCGTTCAAGATGTCTGCCCCTACCGACCCTACCGCCAAGCCAGAGACCATGGAAGTCGACGCATCCGCCGCCGCCTCCACCTCCGAGTCCGCTCCCGCCGTCACCATCAGCCCAGATGAGGCCAAGGAGGCCGCAGAGGTCCTTGAGCGAGGTGCGCCTTCCCTCTTCCTCCCTTCCCGCCCCTTCAACCAACCCGCGCCCCTTGCTTTCCGCTCTCGAGCTCGACTATCCCTCGCTTTTTGCACTCCATACGATCTGTCTTTATGTCTGCCCCCCTGCTTCGCTTGTACTGACCCTTTACCCCTCTCACCCTCGCTCGATCACTCCGTGCTCTCCCTTCACTCGCCCTCCCTGCCCCCCCCCCCCAGTCGAGTTCTACTTCAACGACTCCAACCTTCCCTACGACAAGTTCCTCTGGACGACCCAAGCCCTCCCCTCAGGTCAAGGTTGGGTCTCGATCGCCCTTATCGCCTCCTTCAAGCGCATGCGCGACCACCTGCACAAGGGCATCCCCTGGATCGCCGAGGCCCTCAGGCGGTCGGACGGACTGCTCGAGGTTGATGACAAGGGCGAGAAGGTCAGGCGAAGGACAGAGGTCAAGCCCCAGACGGACGCGTTCGGTCGGTCGGCCTACGTTGTGCGTTTTTCCCTTCTCCCTCCCTCCTTCTCTTCTCCTCTTCTTGCCGTTGGCTGACCCTATGGTTGCGCGTCTCGGGGGAACGATCGCAGAAGGGATTCCCGGCCGACAGCCCTACGCTCCAGCAGGAGCTCGAATCGTGGTTCGCCCAGTTTGGAAAGGTCAACGCCGTCCGAAAGAGACTGACCGAGACCAAGGAGTTCAAGGTGCGTTTCGCCCCCTCCCCCTCCCTCCCCCTGGCTTTGACCCCCCTAGCGACATCCTCTCGCCCTTCCGTCCCAAGTTTCAAGAGGCTGATTGATGTTGCCCCTCTTCTCTCTCTTGTGTCCCCCAGAACTCTGTCTTTGCCGAGTTTGCCCAGCTCGCCGACCTCGAGGCGTTCCTCGCCCTCGACCCCAAGCCCAAGTACGGCGAGACCGAGGTCGTCACCATGTCCAAGTGCGCCTTCCCTTCTTTCCTCTCCCCCTCCTTTTCTAGCCTGACTGACAATGCCGTTTCTCTTGGGTTTCTCTCGTTCTCAGGGACGCCTACGTGACGATGAAGATGATCGAGAAGGGCATCGACCCCTCGACCAAGGCCCGAGGCGGCGGAGCCGGAGGTCCAGCCGGGGGCAAGTTCAACGCCTTCAGGGACATGAACAAGGACTTCTCCTCTGCGGGTCAAAAGCGACGACGAGGTGCGGCCGACGAGGGGGACGACAAATCCGCTGGAGGAGGCAAGAAGGCCAAGCTGGAGGTGGAGATTGAGTATCTTGGGCAGAAGCTCAAGGTGGACGAGAGCACGGGTCAGCTCGAGAAGCCTGAAGAGCTCGTTCCCCCTCAAGGTCACGTTTTGCGGTTCGAGGGATGGGGACCTCGGGTCGAGGGCGACTGGCGAGTTCTCAAGGTGCGCCCCCCCCCCCCCTTCTCTACGATCTCACATTCGCACCAAACGAGTCCTCTCCCGCTGACTTCCGCCACTTTTTTACCCCTGTTACCCTCTTTGCTTGCGTTGTTACCCCCTCTACGCAGGAGGAGCTCATCAAGCTCGGCTTCGCCAACCCGTTCATGGCCCTGCCAAAGGACGCAGCCCACGGCTCCTTCGAGAACCCCACTTTCCCCTTCACGGCCGAATCCGTCGCGGAGCTCAATTCCAAGAAGGTGCAGATGAACGGCCAACCCTTGACGTTCTCGATCGTCGAGGGGGACGCTGTCAGGACGCATTACCTCGCCCGAGCGAACTTTGCGGCCAAGCGGGCGTTGGAGGAGGCCAAGAGCAAGGGCACGTCCAACGCTCGGTCTGGGGGAGGAAGGGGTGGTAGGGGTGGACGGGGAGGAGGACGGGGAGGACGAGGAGGGCAGAATGGAGGAGGTGGGGGACGAGGGGGCAGGAAGGACGGCGGCAACGGCAAGATGGACGTTGACGCAAAGAAGGAGGAGGTCAAGGAGGAGGCCAAGCCTCGAGTGAGTCCCCAGCCCTACCCACCCTTCCCTCTGCTCTCCCACTCTCAACGAACTGACCCTCTCTCGCGATCGTCCCCGTCTCGTCAGGCCATCGACAAGGACGCCCCTGCCGGCGAGGGCATCCGAGGTCGAACGTCCGCCCCCAAGATCGCCTCGACCGACGAGTAACCCTCTTGTAGTCTTGCATGCCCATGAACTGTGAACAAACAGACTCCGCTGTCGTCGCGTCTGCAAGCTGTGGTGAACAAGAAAAGAAAAAGGGGCGACGCGCCTTCTTTTGTGCGCAGTCGATTTGTCCCTTCACCTTCTCCTCTTGGACGCGCCCTCTCCTCTCTTTTCCACCCACGAGTCCCCTTCCCCCTTCCCTTTTCCCTGTCCCTTCCTCTCTCCTCTCTCTCTACCACTTACTCTCTCCCTCAGCCATGCTCGTCGCCTCCTCCCTCCTCGCCCTCGCACCCACCCTCGCACTCGCAGCCTCCTCCCACCGCGCAGGCAGGCCAGACGCCCACCGCCGGCTCCTCCAACAGCGCCAGTCATCGTCCTCGCACGAACTCGCCCAGAGGGACGGAGGCAGCGACGCACGGTTTACCTACTACATCACCTCCGGTCAGTCCCCCTCTGTTTTCTGAGCTTCTTCGACCGGCGCACTGGGGAGGGGGAAGATCGTCGCCTTCCACGTCGTGCCCCTCCGCTCCCTCTCGCGTCGTCCCTTTCACCACCCATCGAACAGAAAGAAGACTGACCTCCTCCTCTACTCCCCTTCTCTCTCCAGTCGGCCTCGGATCATGCGGAATCCTGCGTACGTCCCCCCTCCCGCCCGTCTCAAAACGCCCCTCGCCTGCGACGTCGCATCCCTTGCTTGCCTCCCCTCCGTCTCTCTCCCCCTCTGGGAGTCTCGCCGCAGCACCAGAAATCTGACGACCTTCCCTCTTCTTTTGCTTGACCAACGGTCTCATCAGACCAGGATTCTGAGCTTACTGGTCAGTCTTCACTCTCTTTTCCTTTCTCTGCTCTGCTCAAGACGCCGAGGCTTGGAGGAGCCGTCAAGCAGAGTGGAGCTAAGAAAGACCCTCCAGAGCTGACCCCCTCTCCCCCCTCTCTCGTATACAGTCGCACTCGTTAGTCCACCTAGTCTTCTCGACTTCCTACCCATCCGCGCTCCTAGGAGTTCACTGCTGACTCTCGTGAACTGCGTCCCTGGTCGAGCAGAACTCCGCGCAGTAGTTCGTCCCTGTTCTGTCACATCTCCCCCCCTTCCCGCCCCCTTTCCTGACATCGTCAAACTTTTGCCTTGCCGAAGCCAAGCTTACGGTTCGGACTACCCGTCGCCCGTCTGTGGGAAGACGATCACTGTTCAAGTCGGGTCGACGACGGCGCAGGCTACCGTCCAGGATGAATGCCCTACGTGAGTTCTCCTTCGGAGAGTTTTCCGTTTGTTCGAATGAAGAGAAGACAGACCCTGACGCATTTTCCTCTCCGTCTGGACATTTCGAAGGTGCCCTGAGGGAGGTCTGGACCTCTCCCCTGGACTGTTCAAGCTCTTCGCGGACGAGAGTGTCGGAGTATGTTTTCTCTCCCTTCCCCAGCCTCTCCTTACTCTCGCCTGGTCCAGTGCGCTGACCCTCCTGAGCGTTTGGAACAGGTCCTGACCGGAAACTGGTGGTACGGCTCCGACTCGTCTTCCGGATCGACCACGACGACCACTTCGGAGGCTGCTGCCGCTACGACGTCGACGTCCGAAGCCGCCGCGTGGACACCTACGTCCTCCTCTGAGGCCGCTTGGACGTCTACGACGTCCTCATCGGAGGAGGCTGCTTGGACGCCTACTTCCTCCTCCGAGGCCGCAGCGACCACCACCTCATCGACCGACAACTGGAACGTCAACGCTGCCGTCCAGCAGGCTTCTTCCTCCTCTTCCTCGTCGGACACCTGGGTTGCCCCCACGACGTCTTCTTCCGACACCTGGACCGCACCGACGACGACCTCGACCGCGGACGCGTGGGAGGCAGCGACGACGTCGTCGGCGGCCGACTGGCAGGCTGCTCCTTCCAGCACCGAGCAGGCCTGGACCAGCGCGGCTGCGGCGACCGCAACGGTCCTTTACGGTTCCGACCTCTGCCCCTCGTGCGTTCTCTTTGTTCTCGGGTGCCCTTTCCTCTGCCGTCTGTGCACGTCGCTGACGAAGAACGTCTTACTCCGGGACTCTTACCCTCTCCAGGCCTCCCCAGTTTGTCGTCCTCTCCAACGCGACGGTCGTCTACAACGGAACTGTTCCACTCTTCCTCAACGAGACCCTCGCTGTAAGCTCCCTCTTTCCAACTGCCCCCCCCCCCTTCCTCTCGCAACCACTCCCAACTGACCAAACCTCCCTCTCTCGACCATCTGCAACCCACCCTCAGGCCTCTGCTAACGCGACCCTGTTTAACGAGACGTCTATCTACGACGCCGCGACCGACCTGTGCTTCAACTCGACCCTCTACTCGATCGACCTCTACGCTTCCTTCTCCGCTAACTCGACCTCGTCTTGGAACACTACTCTTGGAGGAGGGGAGAACGCAACCCTCACCGCTAGCAACAACGCGACGTTCCTCGGCAGCAACGTGACCCTTTCTGCTTGGGAGGGAGTCTACAACTTTACGACCGTGGCGGACAACGAGACCGTCTCGGGTCTGTTGGAGATCATCGACATGCTCGTGCGTCCCTCTTCTCCTTCTCCTCCCCCCTCTGGCCCGTCCGTTTCCACCTTGTGAGCCGAGAGTCCGACTGACGATCCACGCTTCCTTCCTTTTTGCTATTATCTGGTCCGTTTTCAGACCTCGGCCCGGTCGTCGGCCACTTCCGAGTACCTGCTCGAGTCTATCGTCGAGGACGTCGAGGAGGACGAGGACGACCTCCCCTGGTGCGACGACGAGGAGTAGACACGCTCTCTCCTCTCTCTCCATCCTCGTACTTTCTGCTTTCCACTCGCATACCATCCCCTTTGCTTTTCACTGTTTACTTTCCTTTTCATCATCAAGGCATCGCATACCAATCCTCGCACCCTTCATCTACCTTTTTGCCCTTTTCCAGCCTCGCTCTACACTCACGTCCTCTCCCTTTCTTCCTTTCTTTCAACCCGTCGCTCATTCCTCATCCCCTCCTCTTCCTGCTGAAAGGTCGTCTGCGACTTCCTCCAGTCGGAAAGCAAAGGGGTTTTACTGTATCTTTTCTCTCTCTTTCCCTTCCGTTTGCAGGGCCTAGATGGTCTTCTCGCTCGCTAGACGTGCGCTGTCCCTTTTGAAAAGGGTGTTTCTGTTCGGATGGCTCATGATATGGGCTGTTTGATCTTTGGCCGCGACGGTACTTCGGGCGTCGGAAAATGCCCGTCAAGTCTGCCGTCCAGGCGTGAGACAGATGGCAGGACAAACCTGAACGCCAGTGTCGTTGGCTTTCAATGAGGGTGACGGTCCTCCTCTGACGAAGGGATCGTTCCTGCTCGCATCGGCAAGTCGGGAACCCAGTAGAAGACAAAATATCCCCACAAGGACCGTCAAAATGCCCCTGCAAGTCCTGCAGGTCGGCACCCGCGCGTGGAAAGAGGGCAGAGGGGGGAAGGGACTCACAAGACGAGGTACATGACCTGCCAGCTCTTCAGCGCGGCGCCCTGAATGTGGTAGAAGCCATAGGCGAGCAACCCTCCAACAGCGGTCTGGAGGCCGTTCATCGAGTA